>VWZD01013185.1:312-145507 GCA_013396695.1 Sakesphorus luctuosus
AAGCAGTTCCTTAAAAAATAGGCATAGAAAGAATGTGACTTAATAGCATTATTTTATGCAGAATATTCCTCAGAGGATAAAAAGTTTTCAATCTTGGCTGATGTGTACAAGTTAGTGGGCTTTAATGCAAACCCCTTTAGTCTTACACTGTAGCAAGTTTTAGAAATTCCAGTTTTTACTAAGGAAATAAAATTTACCTGCAATATAAGCCACCTGCATATGTGAGAGTGTTGCTCTTCTTTGCTATGCAGGACAGGGTATGAGGAAACACCGTAGGTAATCTGATTATTAAAGAAAAAAGTATTGCTCACAAATCTATACATGAATCCCAGACAAAATACCCAAAGTATACCGAGTTTTACATTAATCAGGAAATTACCCCAATTTTAAATTGGTCAGCAAATGACCTAAAATCCTGCAGAGAAACAAATTTTAGCAGATGTGTTAATGTCTAAACTGTTAGACATACAGGAATATCAATTATAGTAATATTTGTCTCTTCTTAACCAAAGTTACTGATGGTTTTTCAGCCAGACTGGGAAGCACCTGCAGGTGCACAGAGGGTTATTTCCCTGGATTGTCAGACTCCAGCAAAGACTTAATTTATGTTTTGGTGTTGCTGGTTTGTTTTACAGGGTATTTTGCAGAGGAAATGCATGCTAAGCAGGTCTTAAATAAAAAGAACAATATGATGTTTTTTGCACTTAATTGTGTGAGCATTTTAAAAATATTACATATGTTCTATTCTAGCCTTTAAGTCTCAGAAATCGAATGCCTCCATGAGGTCATCTCAGTCTTACTCTGAGGTAAGCAGCTTCTTGTATGAGTGAAGTTGTGCTGCCTCTTCCCATTGATTTGAAAAATAAATACATGTTCAGAACATGAGTCTAAATCAGCCAATGTTCCCAGGGTATTAGTTCCAGCAGTAAGTTTCTGCATGTTAATTCATAAACCTTTTGTATCATCTGTATGGTGTTTGAGAAAAGCCTTAGATATATAGTGTATAGACTTGAATATTTTGCGGGTTCTGCAGGATTGAAGATCTGAAGAGCAAACTTGTGCTGTATTTGCAAATTTGTCCAGTTCTGGCCTGGCGCCCTCTCAAATGTAGATTATTGTAACTGAGTAGGTGTATAGCTGGAAAAATGCCAAAGGGTCTGTCTATGCTATAGTACTGAAGCATTATGCACTCCATCTGCAAGAATACCTTCTGTGGAAAAGCTGTATAAATTTTTTTTCAGGATATTATAGATATTGACTCTGACCCAGAAGACTCTTCTTTTGTTCCTTCTTCAAAAGTAAATCAAAGGTCAGTATGTTTGCTTCATGAGTGCTGTCATGAGTGCCTTATTTCTGACTGGCTATCAGCAGAGTCCAGGGATTTGATCCACTACCTGAAAAACCAGATTTTTAAGAAAGTCATAACACTACTTGTAGAATCTGTATAAATTTTTGCTTGTTAAAGTGGGTTATCTTTGTATAACAAAAGAATTAGTCTGCTGATTTCAGGTAGGCTAGATCGGAACCTTAGAATTAATATGTTATTTTGAGAGTTTATATTGTTCTAGTTATTGTTATATCTGTTCATTCTTAGTCTGTGTACTGGTAGTCCACCTCTAAGTTGAAGGGATAGTTACTGGAATGTCTGGTAATTGAGAACATGTCAATCCCATTGGTTTTTTCTCCTTGTATGTTTCAAGGTTGTCAACTACATCTTCGCTTAGTAAAAGAGGTTCACAGAGCCAGACATCTAGAGGAGTTGATTTTGAGTCAGATGAGGTATGGTGCATAGTAATATTTTTGAGTTTTATTTCATGTATGTTTCTATAGCTTACTGCTTTATGGCTATTTGAATAAAGCATTTCAGAGGAAAAATTGAATTTACTATTTTTTTCACTAACAGGTCTAGATGCTTGCAACTAACTTTAGTTAGACCATATTCATAATTGTCAAAAATAAGGCTAGAAGAGACCTCAGGAAAACAACCCAGTCCTTTTCCCCTTCAATGCTTAAACAGTGAATTATCATTTCTGATATGTGGGCCTGCAATTTCTTGCGAGATAAAGTAATCATAATCTCTTCTAGTGCTTAACTATCTCTTTTCATTTCCTTATGTATTTTTTTCTTGTAAAAAGCAAGAGTTTGGGGTTTTTTGCATTTAAGAGGGCTATTTTCCAGGGCACTTTATTGTTTTATTGTTGCAAATTATGTAAATGCACTTTAAAAAAAGAATTAAAACACTGTCTTAATGTCTAAGATGTCTGTTCTTGCAGTATATCTTTGAACTGGTAGGGAATATTTTCTTCCATGATTAAACAAGTAGAACTTTACACACAGTTTTGCACTGAACAGAATGCACATTACACTGTCAAGTACTGTGCAGTTTGTTTTCAGAGACTGTCATGCATGGTCAGAGGTTGGCCACTTCAGAGAAAATGTTATGTTCTTGTCCCTTTTCCCCATTGTGCTATCTCTTCTTGTACCTGAAATACAAAGCTACATGTTTACCTGAACATGCAAAAAGAAATAGTATTTTTGATTCATGCAAATCTCAGTAAATTATGATGTGTGATGTGTATACAGACTTAATTATATTGAGGTATGTGCTGCTCATAATGATAACAACTGAAATACCCTTTGTTTCTGATTCCAAAATAGCTGTTCTGATCATGCTGACAGCTTGGTTTCTATTCTCTGCACATTTGTGATCTGGACTTTTAAATCAGCAAATAACCTCTTTCATATGAAAACCAACAAAAACAGGTCTGTCAGGAAACATTAAATATTATGACCAGGCTTTCCAGTTTAGTCTAAAGCTGACTTTCCTTTTTATAACTTGGAATGCATGCTAGTCGTAGTAATGCTTATCTGTTTGCCTATTGCAGGATGACCCATTCATGAGCCCTGCAACATCAAGAAGAACTAGGTGATTTCTGGCCCACTATGCAAGAGAGATTGTGGAAGTTGGTGAAGAAGATGGAAAGCAGTTTGCAGAACATTCTCTATATGCTATTTTTCTGTAAATGATGCCTTGCCTTCAATTTTCACTTCTATGAAATGGTTTGGGGTTTTGTTTTTCCAGCAGCACCAAATTTAGTATAATTTGTGTGTGAAGTTGCTTGATTCATTAGACTAGAGGGTCTAATATTCTGAAGTCCTGCTTGAAACTGCAGGTTCTTTCTATGAAACATATGAAACTTTGTTTTCTTTCTGGGATGATAATAAAAGTTAACAGTTATGTCTTTTATAGAAAACTCCATCTCTTTGGTTTGAATTTTGCAGAGAAGTGAATTTGTAGTTGTTTGCAAGTATGAACATGGACACAGTCTATCAGCACAATGGAACTTATTTGCAGTTTGCTACAGATACAATTGAAAATTCTGAAGAGTTGTAGTTGGACACAAAAATACAGTTTTCAGTATTGAAGCTGGAAAATGTCCTTATGCTTTCACCTCTTCTAGGAGAACTAAACCCAGTATTGCACTGTTATTAAATGTCAGTGTGTGGCAATGAGTTCTGCTCTGTAACTCAAGAAATACCAAAGGGGACTTTATATTTTAATGTTACACACACATCCTAGGTGAAGATTTTAGCAGAGTATAGAAGATTAATAGGAATCTTACCAAAGGTTCTTTCTCCCTTTTCAGAATTTTTTTTCAGTCAGCTGTCAAATTCACAGTGGCTTTGTGTTAAACTGTTGCTTTGTATGGAAGATAAACGTAGCAGGCAGCCTTCACCTCAGGGGAAAACATGCAAACATGTAAAAGACATGTAGAAAGACTGTACTGGAAACAGATTTTTCTCCTAATCATTAATGTGGTTTGTTACATGAGAAGATGAAATGCTCAGAAAATCAACATTATTTCTCAGAGATCACACTAGATAGTTTCTGACATCTCACCCATGTAACTTTCAATCCACCTGCCCCAGGAAAGCTCAAAAATTTCAGCAAAGCTCAAAAATTCATTAAAGCCATAGTAGGGAAAGGAAGGTGGTTCCCGGGGACAGGAGGCAGGGGGAAAAGCACACTGCTGTGTATTTAAAAAGCAAAAAAGGCATTATTCCTCTTTTTGAATGCTTTCAAATTTTTTATTGTGTCTAGGTGATGTTTTTGTATTCTTATAATCATTTTTCCCACCAGGCCTATTTTCTAATTTATTATAATTTTGTTAACAGTACTGTTGCACAGATGGTTTTGATGACTTTTTTATTACCTGAGTTCATGATCCATGGCTTTATTTCAAACATTACTTTTAACTTCAGAAATGGCATCATATCACAGATACCTTTTACAAAAACCAGATACAACATACCAAACCCAGATGTTCCTGTGCAGCTTCTTCCTTCGCTGTCAGTGGGTGCTGGGGATTGTGGAACAAGAGTGAAGTTGGCAGGAGCAGGTACCAAGCTGCCAACCTACTACAGCTCTAGTAACAACCACCCACAGGTGAGCTGTTTAGACAGCTCATACTGGGGTATGTTTAAATACAAACTAAATCAGAAAGATGTAGTGAAGCAGAGAGGGGCACACCAGCAACATGGGAGAGACCTGACCCAGGGAGTTTCCACCAGGCTTTTTCCATCATCACTGGGTATTTGCAATTGGCTTGCCCTGTGTGCAGTGGCACCACCTCCTTTGAATCTCAGGATGCTGAGTCCAGCTTGGAGTAGGGTGGGCTTGAGCTGAGTGGGAGGAGATTCCCATCCTCTCGCCAGCAGCCTGGCTGAGGGGGTGAAAAGACCTCCTGCTCTCATGGATGCACCTGGTCTCCAAAGGCAATGGCAGCTCTGGTTACACATGCAAGGGTACCCTGCTAGAAATGAAGAATTAGGTCAACGAAAGTAAATAGACTTAACATTTTTGCTGGAATATGGAAGCAGGATCTGATAGATGTGAAAACATTAAAAGCTGGCAGAGTGTCAGAAGACAGAATGCTCTTGTGCACTGGCCAGCACTAATGAAAAAGAGGGGGACTTAGCTGCTCCTGGAGCAGCCCAGCAAGAAGGGGGACATATGCCATCAAGCTCTCTGTTCTCATCCCAAATCCATACTAGAATGCTGCCCTGTCCCAGTCTCTTCCATTTTCTTGGGCTTTTATGTGAGACTATGGTTTCCTGTTAGCACCTCTGAGTAGGACACACATCTCTTCTATCTGAATGGTCAGAGATCACTAACCACCTTAGCAGCTCCAGCTGGTTCACCGGAAACTTCCTCTGGGACAGGCAGGCTACCGAAAGACCTCAAATTGGACAGTTTTGTGGAAGAAATAGGCACTGGCAGGAGTTTGCAGAGGAGCACTGTGGGCTGGCCATTCCACCTGTGTTCAACTCCTGAGGAGTGATGAAGAGAAAGCCACCCGAGCTGTTCACTGGGGGAGTCACAAACATCTTCTGAAGTGTTATTTTCACCAGTGAGTGACCAGTGAGTAATGCAAGCTTTTCCGATAGAGGCCTTTGAGTAATGATTAAATAAAGCCTTTATGTACAAAACCTGCTGTGGGCAAAGTTAGTTGAGACGACCCAAGCAGAGCTGTCCCCAGCAGGGGAGCAGCACCGCACATGTGCACTTGGGAAGGGGCACATCTCTATGTGCTGTGTAGGATTTGTGGTTCTTGGTCTCCTTGTACTGATCTTTATTTCCTGCTATGTTTTGGGAGGAAGGCAGAGTGAACATACAGGCTGCCATCTCGTCAGTGCTTGTGCCTAATGTACAGGTGCCTGTTGCTTTGGATATTGAGCTCCCTGCCCTCTGTCCTGTATGATCACATCTTTAACTCCTCTGTTTCTACAAACCCTAGAGAATAGTTTCCTGTCACACTTTTATTCCCTCAGCCAAGAAGAAATAACTGCCAAGGCAAAACTTCAGTATTTCTCTGTCTCTCTGAGGATAAAAAGGTCTTTGGAAAAACACTGTAGGTAAAATGAGCCAGTTTGTTATTCACAGTTCATCTCTTACCCCCCCTTCTATGATTTTCTATTCTATGTAAGTGTCATGCTGTGAAATAGACTGAAAACTTCCTGCCAGACCTTTAAAACAGCTCAGACTTGACCTGTCCTGGAAGAGAGCAGAGCTGGCACACACAGCTGGTGTATAAACAGCACAGAATGAGCTGGGCTGCTGCTAAAGAAACATTCTGACAGCTGAACGTACTGATTTTGCCTTTGCCACAGATGTACTTCCCTTGGAGTAGCGCCCGGGGGAGTGCAACTGCAAGTAAAAGCAGGACGTCAGAACAGAAATAATGTCATGCAGCCCAATGGCTGCAAAAGATCGCGGCTCGGAGCTCGCCTGGGGGTATAAAGCTGGCAGAAGGAGCAAAAGTAGCAGCGAGATGAGCAGGGAAGAAGCTGGTTGCGGGAGACAGGAGCATCCACAGGCTTCAGCAGCTCGTGTGCGGGGTTTGCTGCGCCCGGGTGGAGCGAGGGGAGAGGGGCTGTCCCAGCACACGGCGTGAGCTCTGCTCTCTCGCAAATGAGCTGTTTCCGAATCGGAGGAGCAGAGCGGCTTTTCAGACATGTTGTCCTGTTTTATCTGGTTCACCCTCCCCGTCTTGGCTAACGCCTTTGTGACCCCAGGAAAGTTGTCCCTCAACGCGAGCCTGGAGAAGACATTTGTAACCCCGAACATCTCGGGATTCTTTTCCTGGGATAATGACAGCCTGGCCGACTGGCAGAGCTTTGTTGACAGGAGCCGGCACGGAGCGGAGTCACAGAGCATCACAGTGAAAGTGCTGCTCATCGTGGCTTACTCTTTCATCATCGTCTTCTCCCTCTTCGGCAACGTCCTGGTCTGTCACGTTGTCATCAAGACGAAGCGTATGCACTGTGCCACCAGCTTGTTCATTGTGAACCTGGCTGTAGCCGATATCATGATCACCCTTCTCAACACGCCTTTTACTTTGGTAAGACTGGGGCAGAGATGCCATAAAGGCACTTCGGCAGCCTTTTCTTCTTTACACTGAAGTGAGGCAGTTGAGTGGATGTTCTGCAAATACCTGTCCACTCCAACTTACAGTCACTGGAGTTGCCTTTGGAAAACTCCACATGTATTTTTTCTCTAATTCCTGTTACATAGTTGAAGATCTGAAATTATCCATTTGTTAAAAGTGGCCCTGAGAGTACTTGAACAATAACCTTGCAGCGATTACTTAGTACTTTGTAGTAGCTTGTCTTTTTTGTTTTCTTTTCTTCTCCAAAGTATTTCCAAGGTAATACTATGAACTTCTTGAACCAAAGATAAATGCTCACCATCATTTTACAAGCTGTGTTGAAAAGTTGTAATTTGCATTGAAGTGAGATAAGACGTACAGATCAGCCCTATCCTGTAAGGAGGGCTTAAAATGTATTGACTCATTAGTTAGGCTGCAGAAGGACACACTATGAACAAAACAGAACAAACATCTTTGGTACCATGCTGCTGTATTGTCCTGGAGGATATTGCCAGGCCACTGAGTAGCACTAACTTACTTGTTCAGGGTTCAGAAACCAGAAAATTATACAATTATACGAAGAACCTGCTATCTTAAAAGTATCTTTTACATAGCACAAGAGCAATTGTGGGGGTGCACAAAACTAATGGTCGTCTGGTTTCAGGCTCGTTTTGTGACTAGTACCTGGATATTCGGGAAGGGGATGTGCCATGTAAGCAGATTTGCTCAGTACTGCTCCCTCCACGTCTCTGCCTTGACCCTCACAGCCATTGCTGTGGACAGGCACCAGGTGAGAGCTCTCTGATACAGAGATGAAAATATTGGGAGGGCATAAGTAAACCGAGAAAGAATGATCCCATATCCTTTCCTTCTCAGCTCCCAGAGTAACGTAAGGTGCATGAGGATCTGACAGGGTAGGGGGGCAGTTCTTGCTATCAGGTGGAAAGAATAGTTCCAAGCCTGCAGCAAGGTGGGAGGTATCCATTGCCTTTCATTGCTTGCAGCTGTGTAAAGGGAGCTTTGACATAGTAGATAATTCAGTAGCTCTTAAACAAGGAGAAAGTCCAAGATCCTGATTGGAATTCACATGGACAGCTCTCCTCTGGGATGGTTTGTCCAGCACCATGATTGAAGGGACATCCCAGTTAGCTTTCTCACCTGCTGGGATATCTCACTACTTGTTGCTCTGAGTACTAGAGAGCTGATTGTAGCACACAGATGTTTGTCACAAACAAAGCTGTGGCTTGCTGCTGATAATGGGCTCAAAACTAGGGACAGTTGGGCATTGTCAGTTTGGAGCCACCCAACAACCACACAAAACAGTTGCCAGTTGGCATTTTCTGCTAGGAAGGTTGTTTCAGAAGCATTCACAGGGAGGTCTGGTTAAATTACAAGCCTGTGGTTCTTTGGGTCACTGATACTGAAGAGTCTAGATTTTTTTCTCCTTTTTTTTTCTTTTTTTTTTTGCTATAAAATAAATTGAACCTGGAAACGAACATATGTCAAGACCTCCTGGTACCCAGTTTTTCCCATCTAGATGCAAATACTGAAATTTGAGGGTCAGACTGGGATCTTACTTGACCCAGATACATGGAGAAAAATTCAAGTTTTCATACAGTCAGTGGGAGTGGAGTTAAGAGTGTACAGCTTCCATGCTGAGCTTCAATATTAAGTAATAGATTTAATACTGGAAGATTGTATGAAAAAAATGATGTAATTATTTCCTGAAGTGTCATAAATCTGAATTTTGGTTTATTTTGCACAGCTCATAATGCACCCTCTGAAACCTCGCATATCTACCGGAAAAGGTGTTATCTACATCTCTGTAATCTGGATCATGGCAACTTGTTTTTCCCTACCACATGCTATCTACCAAAAGCTCTTTACCTTTGAATACAGGTAAGGATGTTCTTTGTGTCTCTCCACAGTCAAACTCTCAGCAGTCATGCCTTGGGATCTTCTACGGAAAGCCTTGAGTGTATGTCAAGGTCAGCCAAATATGAATCTAGTCTAAAATTTTCATCAGATTCCTTTTGCAATGTCTGATAGCCTGTCCTTTCTGGTTTTAGTTATTTTATCTTTATTCTGTCATATTAATCACATGAAATAGGCTAAGAAGTTAAAGGATCTGCCCTGAACCTGTTCCCTCTCTACGATGGCATTTTACACTATATATCAATCTGATCTCTTTGGGCAGACCAGAAATAGAAAAAAACAAAAACAAAACAAAACAAAAGAACCAAACCAAACCAAAACAAAAACACCCACCAAAAAAACCTCAAACAAATTTTAGTCCACTCTTTAGCTCTGTGAAAGCAGAAAAATCTGCCTGAGCTGCTTGTTCTATAAAATGCTGTCAAGAACCTTAATATTTGGAAAGTGCTTTCATGAGGAAAAGGTCTTTAACATGTGCAGACTGTTCCTGTTTGACAAAGGACAGAAAATAAAAATCTGCTCATGTGCAGCTGGAAATTTTGTAATTGATGAAATTCATAAAATTATCATAAGGTCATGAATGCCCATGAGAAATTACCACCACATTGCTCATTGGCTGCTCCATGGCTCAGATCCACGGACAGCAGAGCTCTGCTTATCTGTGACAGATTATCACAGATAAATAGATAAACAAAGGGTTTTCTGGCAGGCTTTCTGCCAGTAGTCCTCTCCCACCTGTGTCCTTGTTTCTGATGTGCTCGTCCCACCATGCCCAGCTAGAAATGCTGTCATCCCCTGTCCGGTATCTCCACCTGCAGTGAGGAGGTTACCCGGTGCCTGTGTCTGCCAGATTTCCCTGAGCCTGCTGACCTCTTCTGGAAGTACCTGGACTTAACAACCTTCATTTTGCTCTATGTCCTGCCCCTTCTGATCATCTCTGCTGCCTACATGACAGTGGCAAAGAAACTCTGGCTGCGCAATGTCATCGGGGATGTCACCACTGAACAGTACTTCGTCCTTCGCAAAAAGAATAAGAAAACCATCAAGATGCTGATGCTTGTTGTCATCCTCTTTGCAGTTTGCTGGTTCCCCTTGAATTGCTATGTTGTCCTCCTCTCCAGCCAGACCATCCACACCAACAATGCCTTGTACTTTGCCTTCCACTGGTTTGCAATGAGCAGCACCTGCTACAACCCCTTCATCTACTGCTGGCTCAATGACAGCTTCCGCTCAGAACTGAAGGCTTTGCTCAACATGTGCAGAAAACCTCCCAGGCCCATGGAACAGAGGCTTGCCTCCACAGTCCCGTCCTACCGACTGGCTTGGCCAGAAAATGGCAGCTTCAAGAGATTGCAGGCCTCCCATATCCTTCCATCATCCTCCAACATCCAGTCAGGAAAGACAGACATCTCTGCAGTTGAGCCAATAGTAGCTGTGAGCTAAACAGTGGCCCTGGGAAATCTGTAAGGACTGAACATATATTTTGAAAGAGCTAAAATGGTGGGAAGGTGTGGAGCCCTGTCCTGCTTAGGGACTGTGCAACCACATGCGATAAAACCAAGAAGGAGGTTCAGGTTCTGCTGGAGGCAGTATGAAAGAGCTGCCTGTTTGATACAGGCTGAGGACAGTGGTGTCATCGTAAATCAGAGAAAGCAAACTCTTCCCAGGAAGGAACTCTCTTTGTCTTTGCCAAAGTGATTTTGGACTGGCTTGCAGTATCAGATTCTTTGCATGTATGTTGCTGTTATGTGCATGACTAAGCCTTTTTACCACTAGAGCTCTGTGTATGTTTTGCTGGTACTTAAACACTAAAGCAACAATCTAATCACATTGGGCTCCCCTTGCCATTTTCTGAGTCTCTTCATAGCAACATGGAAATGGTTGAGCTGTAGATCTTTCTGGGGTTTGAAAAGTCAAGATCCATTCAGGATGAGTGAACAGATGTATTTCACAAGTTTTTTTTTCTCTTTTTTTTTTTTTTTTTTTTTTTTTTTGTGGAAATACCCGTAGAGAAGTGGAGGATATGATGGACATTGATAAATAGAGGGGTCTCTTACCTCACAGGCCCTTTCTCTAAGGTAGATTTGAAGAAAAATGGATGCTTATTCTTTGCATAAGTAGATGGCTTTTCTTCAAATAGACAACTAAACCTACAAAAGCTATTTTGGAGGATGTTGGACATACTATCCACATTTTGAGAACAAATACTTAAATGCTACTGTGAGATCAGATTAGGACCTTTTCATCAGAGCATCTCTGCATTGTTGCCAAGGGGCAGCTAAAGGATCCCACAGTTTGACTTTTTAGTTTGCCTTTGAATGTTGCTCTCTTACCCTGCAAGAGACCAGTATACTTGTCAGTTCAGACATTTTCGACATTTCATCCCAGCCAAGATGTCAGCTCTTTGGAATCAGTTCATCAAGGAACAGCTTTGAGAGAAGGGATGATATCCTTGATAGCAAGTAATGAAAGTGAAACATTTCTTTGTGAGTTATCTTCTGGTGATTGCACAATTTTTGTGCATTTAAAAATAACTGAGATGTGTCCTTTCTGGGGTGGCTAATAAAATTCACATGACTGCAACTGTCTGAAGCAATTTGCAGACTTTAATGTTCTCAGCAGAAGAAAATATGGGTTTGAATAACAAAAAAAAAAATGGTGTTCCAAAAATGGTACCTTATATTGCACAGAAAAGCAATTACTCCCTGTGCTGTGAAAATGAGCTTGAACATCACACCAGGGTGCCTCATTCAACTTACAGCAGTCAACAATGAAGTGGCAAAAATCTTCTTCTATAAGTGGGGGGGAGGGAAGAGAAACTGTTTTTTCCCAATGTCCTGTAATAAACTTATATTTCTGAAATAATTTTAAGCCTTGTGGAGGACTTTCACACCTGAGTATTTAAAGAGACTGAAATACCTACCACTCCTGCCAGCTAACCTGTTCTTTTGCTGTGAATCCAGTGCTATTTTACTACGCTTTATCAAGGCCCCTGAAGTCAAAGTCAGTATCACTGATTTGCAGAATCAAACCTTTCCTCCTGCCTTCTTTGAACCCTTACACCAAGTCCCATTCCCTCCCTTAACATTTGCAACACATCAGTCCTGAATGAGTCAGGCAGCTGGACCATTGTAAGTCCCTTCCAACTGAACTATTTTATTCTATTCTATTCTATTCTATTCTATTCTATTCTATTCTATTCTATTTGATTCAATTTGATTCTATATTCGATTCTATATTCGATTCTATATTCTATTCCATTCGATTTGATATCCCAAGTGTACAGAGCCTGTGAACAATGCTCCCCGTTCCGATGACAGCAGATCCCAGCTTTTTACTAGCAAATAAATCTTTGGGAATGCTGAGTAACTCAGTAAGAGGTACTTACTGAAGTTGAACGTGAAGGAAACATCTTAAGATTCATCATTTTTGAATGCAGTTATCACCTTCAAACTGCTATACATGTAGAACCTTGCTGTAACTTCAGCAGACAAAATCCTCAAATGCCCACTAAAACAGTCCATGTAGGACTGAGCGAGACTTCTGCAGTTGCAGCTCTGGATCCTGCATCCCTGCACCCAGTGGCAAACCTGCTCTGTTCAATCCTGAATCTGGGCACAGGGAGGGTGCATGAAGTGTTGAAGCTATTTGATTAATTAAAAAGAAAAGGAGGGATGGACCAGGTAAATGGAAAAGAAGAGGTAGATTGGACAGTGAGTCTTAACAGCCTGTCTGGAAATGAACTGGTGACTGGTGGCCAGCAGAGGTACAAGTTTTGGAGAGCATGGGGCAGAAGTGTGCAAGAGGGGGACTTGGTTAAAACAGTAGAAATGGTGTCCTTGAGAACTGTGCATCATACACTGTGCTGCAACATGCTTAATGTGGTACAGGGCAATTTCTAATAATTATTTTTCATTTTCTTTGTATCTGATTTGAGATTCTGGAGAAATATTTTGCATTCACTGGTGCTGCTGAAATCAGTGGGGAGTTGTGCTCTGCGCACACCAAGTGCAGTGTGATTCAAACTATTCCAAAAATATCACGTCCTGGGCAATTTACCTTGGGCATCCAGGCTTCATGGGTACTACTTCATTCTATCCCAGCTCTCTTGCAGACCAGAGGGTTCTTTTAAAATGCTAGTACAGCCAGTGGTGTGAAAACTGCATTCAGATTCCATCTTGTTGAGTGTCAAGTGAGGATCTGAGTGATGATAAAATGAGGTACGTGTACAGGGTGGAGATTATCCTTTTTAATTTTCCATTTTTCATGTGTTTGCCTTCTGCAGCTGGACTAATTGCTACCTTTTGAATTTTGCAGGTGTGCAGTGCTCTGAAATGGATGGTTTAATAGCTATCCCAAGAACAACAGATCTGCAAAAACAAGCCTATGGGGCACACTGGTGTGACAAGGGACTGTTTGCTCTGGAGCATGGTAGGGTTCATGGTGTTGGGAGGCTTTTCTGTTCCCTTTGGGAATATAATGAATCAGAGTGAAATATGAGGTATTATGGAAACGGGAGGTTATTTTATCTTAGCTGACATCCTATGCAAGTCCACTCTCCCCACTCCCACACTCATACCCACATCCTCAGAAAAATGGCCCGTCCTCCTGCTGAGGTGAGGAAGAGCAATGGTACAGATGATGTGCTGTGACCTTGTGGCCATCCTTCTTTCATCACACCACAACTTTGGCCCTGGGGTCATGTGTGGCCCAGAGTTCACCAGTCTGACTGCTCTCAGGCATGTCTGGTTATCAGTGTAGGTCATTCTTTTAAATCTGGCTTAGTTGTTCCCACTGGAGCTTTCACATCTGTGCTTCTAGAGCAGACTGGAAACATGGCAGAGCAATGTCTACTGCATAACAAAGAGTTGCTGCAAGGCACAAAACTGTTCATTGCAGATCCACATAACCTGAGAACAGGAGTTTTATGGGAAAATGAATTGCATTTAGAGAATGCATAATCTGGTATATTGTAGTGAACTGACCCTGACTGGACGCCAGGCAAAGCTGCTCTATCACTCCCCTCTACAAGTGGACAAAGGAGAGAAAATATAACAAAGGTTCACAGATTGACATACGGACAGGGAGAGATCACTCACCGAATACCATCATGGGAAAAACATACCCAGCTTGGGGATATTGAATTTATTACTAACAAAATAAGAGCAGGATAATGAGAAGTAAAATAAATCTTAAAAACACTTTGTCCCCAGCCCTCCCAGATCCTCCCCTCAGTGGCTCAGGGAGATGGGAAATAGGAGTTGCAGTCAGTTCATCACATGTTGTTCCTGCTGCTGCTCAGAGAAAGGAGTCCTTTTCCCACTCCAGCATAGAGCCCTTCCACAGGAGATAGTCCTCAATGAACTTCTCCAATATGAGTCCATCCCACCACCAACAGTTCTCCATGAACTGCTGCAACATGGGTCAGTCTTCCACAGGGTGCAGCCCTTCAGGCACAGCCTGCTCCAACGTGGGTCCCCAGTAGGGTCATAAATGCTGCCAGGAAACCTGCTTCAGTGTGGGTTTCTCTTTCCAGGGGCCCACAGGTCCCTGCAGGAAGCCTGCTTCAGCACAGGTTTCCCAAGGTTTCACAACACTTTTAGGCATCCACTTGCTCCAGCACAGGTCTCCTCCACAGGCTACAGGTGGATCTCTGCATCTCCATTCACCGGCGTGGGCGGCAGAGGCACAGCTGCCTCACCATGGGGTGCGCCATGCTCTGTTCTGGAGCACCTCCTCCTCCTGCTGCACTGACCTAGGTGTCTGCAGGGCTATTTCTCTCACATATTCTCACTCTGCTCTTCTCTGGCCACAATTACATCTGAGCAATTTTTTCTTATTATTCTTATATATATTATTACCGAGGCATTACTACCATTTCTGATTGGCCAGCCTTGGCCAGCAGCACATCCACTTTGGAGCCACCTGGCATTGCTCTGCCAGACATGAGAGAAGCTTCTAGCAGCTTCTCACAGAAGCCAGCCCTTTAGCCCTCCTGCTACCAAAACCTGGCCATGCAAACCCTATACACATATGAATAAAGGAATTCAACTAGAGTCACACAGGTAAAGTAAATACTACCATCTCCCAAATCTAGAGTGGTTGGCTCTGCAACTTCCATCATTCAGAGTGCTGTATTTTTTCTGCTCAAAAGTGAGATGTTTTGTACGGCCTATGAAAATTAACTTGCAAGTTCCAGGAATTATGAATGCTAATTTTCAGTTTCTAACAATATTCCTAGTGTTTTATTCATTTTCTCTGTGCAGAATTATGCAGAGACCTTGAAAGGGAACAAAGATAATGCCAGCTCATGCTATTCTGAATAGCACTCATGGGAAAACAAATCTCTGAAACCTTTCTTGCACTTCTTGATGTCAGATCAGGTTTTTATCTTCCAGCTTTCATTCACTCCCTCTTTCATAGAGTTATGGAATGGTTTGGATTGGAAGTGAGCCAAGAGACCTCCCCAGTCCAACCCTCCCTGATATGGGCAGGGATATCTCCCACTAGACCAGATGGCTTAGAGCTTAATCCAACCTGACCTTTAACAATTTCAGGGATGGGGGATCCACAGCTTCTCTGGGCAACTTGTGCCTGTGCCTCAACACCCTCACAGTCAAGAATTTCTTCCTAATATCTCATCTAAACTTGCCCTCTTTCAGTTTAAAGTCATTCCCCCTTGTCCTGTCACTACATGCCCTTGTCAAAAGTGTTTCTGACAAGCCCCCTCTTAATACAACAAGGTCTCCCTGGAGCCTTCTCTTCTCTGGGTTGAACAACCCCAACTCTTTCAGACTGTCTTCACAGCAGAGGTGTTCCAGCCCTCTGATCATCTTCATGGGCTCCTCTGGACTTGCTCCAACATGTCCATGTCCTTCTCATGTTGGGGACCTCATGCTGGATGCACCACTCAGTGGATAGGGGGAGAGTGTCTCATGAAAGTGAACTAGAGGGACAGAATCACCCTCAGTATCAGTCTCACTATCTACCCCTCAGTATCAGTGTGAAAGCCTAGCAGTAGAGCACAAGCTGCCACTGCCATGAGACATTGGGGTGCTCAGAAGAAAAAGTCTACTACTTTATTCTGCTACATGGGAGTTTTGTGTGAAAGAAAAGTTTCTGTTGTAGCCAAAAAAACAGCAAGGACTTACCCTGAGCTGAGATAAATGGAGGGTGTTCTCTTCACACATGCTTTGCTTTCCCTCCCACAATTAGCTTGGCTCTCTCATTCAAAGGAAAGCAACAAAAAGCTCAAGCATTGTACCTACAGTCATCAGAGGAAATTTCATAAAGTACAGGCAAAACTAATAGCACATAGCAGAGTCCAAGCCTCTTGCTCTTATATATAAAAGGAAGACATGACTCCTTGAAGATGCTGAGATCACACAAGGAAAAGATGACAAATTTCTTCTGCACAGAAGAAAGGAACTTCGGCTTTGGTTGGTATTGTTTCTGATTGCATGGTCGCCCATTTCTTTTCCTGTCACCTCTTCTCCTCTAAGCTGACAGATTCAGAAATGAGAAGGCAGCTGCTAAAAATATAACCATGTCCTTTAACTTCAGGAACATTAATGCCTTTTTCCAGCATTTTCAAAGAGTATCAGGCACCATCTCCAAGCCATCTTTGTTTACTTCCATCCCTCTTATAGGAAAAATGCCAGGAGGCTCCAAAGATTTCAAAATCACACTTTTCTGATAAGCATAAACCTCTTTGTAATTTCCTTAATGAATGTATTAACTAGCTAATACTAGCTGATACAAACACAATTTTTATCTCTGGAGATGAAAGGCCTTAAAAAAGGTTGATCTCGTTGTCTACATTTTGGTACCAGAAGGAGAGAGCAGTTACTCATCCCCATTATTCTGAGGTCCCTTGGTTTCTTCAGTCTAAAGGAAAAGAGACCTCGTTGCAGTCTACAGCATCCTTATGAGGAGAAGTGGAGGTGGCAGGCACCAATCTCTTCTCTCAGGTCTCAAAGGTGACCAGTGATAGAACCTGAGGGAAAGGCATGAAGCTGTGTCAGAGGAGGTTTAGGTTGGGTATTAGGGAAAGGTTTTTCACCCAGAAGGTGATTGGACACTAGAACAGGTTCTCCAGAGAAGTAGTCATAGCAACAAGCCTGATAGAGTTCAAGAAGTGTTTGGACAACAGTCTCAGGCACATGATGTGACTCTTGGGGTTCTCCTGTGCAGGGCCAGACAAGGGATCCTTCTGGGTCCCTTCCAATACAGGATATTCTATGACTATTCTATTACTGAGAGTATTAAATATTTGCATATTGAATGTGAAACTTCAAGATGTTTTTTGATGCATTTTGGGTAGACCATGATTAAAACAGTCTGGCTATGAACTGCACAGAAGTCATTAATAGATCACAGTGTGAGTCCCTGACATCGCTGCCAGCTACAGACTTGTCTGCTTATTCCAAGTTGCAGGCTACATTTGCGCAGTGAAGCTACTGAGCAGAGAGCCTATGCCCGGCTCAGCAACAGTTGGATGAAGCTGTACAGCTCTTGGATGTGAATAAATAAATCTACACAGCGCTGAGCCATGACCCACATGTAGACATAGTTGTTTCAAGACCTTCAGGGATGTCCTAGTCCTCTAAACAGACTGACCTAAAAACTGTATGTGGACACACAGAGCAAGCTTTAAAATAGCAGTTTCCCAGGAGAATAAGACTACCTATTATTCACATCCGCCTTATTCATAAATCTCTTGAGTGCTGGTGAGAGCATAGCCAGCTCTGCTGCTGACGCAGTCTGCCAGCCTTACGTCAAAGCTGTGAACAGTCTGCACCTGTGAAGGTACCTACATGATCTAACAGATCTCAGAGGCTTGGCTGAGAGAGGTCATACCTTCTCACAGTCCCTGTGTCCAGTATATTACATCTGGTAGCTTGCTTTCTTATCTCCTGATCTTCCTTGTGTCACCAAAGGCGGATGAGGATGGGATCTTACCCTGCTCTCTCCATCCTGCACAGCCCAGTAGAAGGGCAACCCCTGCTCCTTTCTGGGTATGACACAGTGGCCTGGGGAGCAGGTTTGGAGTGACATAAAAGACACAGAAACAGGGAACTTCTTTGGCCCATCCTTTCTTATTCAGGGAACTGTGTCCCCCCTCTCCCACCCTCTTCATTGCTTTGCAGGCTTGAAGGGACTTCTGTGAGTCATGGTGGGGTGAACGCTTTCACCCTTTGCCTTAGACTCAAAGCCTTTTAATGATACTTAGAGAGGCAGAGGTCAATTCAGCCATCATTACATCTCTGACCAGGAGAAAAATCACCTTTATCTCTAAAGCAAATCAGTCCCTCCTGACCGACTGCCCACACTTCATAAACTGAGCATGGCATCCTATTGTATTAAATATCCCTTTGACTAGTTTGGGTCAGCAGTCTGAATGGTGCTTCCTCCCAGCTTCTTGTGCACCTGCTCACTCGCAGAGCATGGGAAACTGTGAAGGCCTTGGCTTAGGGTAAGCACTGCTCAGCAACAACCAAAACATCAGTGTGTTATCAACATTATTCTCATACTGAGCCCAGAACACAGCACTGTGCCAGCTGCTAAGAAAAAAGTAACTGTATCGCAGACAAAACCAGGACACCAATTAAATAACTAAAGGTCTACAAATGGTTTCTCACTGTAAAGTGTCAGCTCATTTATTTCAACAATGTGCAGGGCTAGCTCCATCTAGAGCAGACCAGATATATGGCGGTCCACAGTCCTTGACTCTGAGCCCCTAAGGTCACTGGGACATGCGGTTTTTAAGACACAATTATTACACTTTTGGTATGCTTTTTCAGTTAAAACCACCATAATGTGACAGGTTTGTCAGAGGTCACCAGTTTTTAATAGTATGAAGCTAAGGACATGTATCAGATGTCATAAAAGCATGTCATCAGACTATCTGAAGGTACAAAACTTAGTAGGTTATGTTGGAGGGACATGTAGGGTTGTGGGAACCAGATTGTTACAGTCACATTCCCACTGCTTCTTGGGAGCTGCTCTAGAAGCGAACTGTTCCCAGTGTCTTGCCCAGAATTTGTCTTGAAGAAGGTCTGAGACAGGGCTCAGGAATGACCTGACACTTGAACAATGATGGCAGCAGGGACCAAACCCTTCAGCTGAGTCCTGGTATTCCGGTTTGGCACTGCAAACACATTCCAAGATGTCAAACAGACAAGCAGCCTGCGGCTGTTTCTCATCCTGCAGCTCAGACTCCCAACACAGAGGTGTTGTTCTGAACTGTGCAGCAGCACATATTCCTCTCATCCCATTTTAGCACAAGTAAGAGGGAAAAAGCAAACAAAACCCCAATTCTTTTGTTGCTGGTTGAGACATTTAATTTCTGTTGGTTTAGATATATGAAGTTTATAAGTGTGCAAGAACTGAAGCAATTAATGTAGCACAGAGTGAGCCCAGGCTTTCATCCCTGGACTGGTTACCCATTCAAATGCCTTCAAGGGCACCTACTTACCACTTTCCCTGGACTTTGTGGGGAAGTGAGAATCTGACTTTAGACAACTAATTCAGCAGGCCCCTGAGTTGGGGGGGAGTTCCTTCATAGTCAACGAATTTCCTTTGCAGGAAGGTGTTTGATTAATCTCAACGGTTAGAGAAAGTTTGAGGTGACTCACATCAAAAAAATCTGAAGAAATAAAAGAGAGGTTGTAAATTTTATTATCTAAAAAAAAATAAATACTGTTATAGTGGGAGTTTTGTGTCACAGTCTTCAGGGAAGAGCTGGTAACATGAAAATGTTTTGAAGCAAATAAATGTTTGAATATTTAATGACATAAAGCCATAATAATTTATTGTTTTCATTATTGTCACTTCAGAAATATATTTAATAAGAGTAATTATTTTTATCATTATATTAGTAATTTAATACATTAAGTCAAATATTCCATTATGAGGAAAACACTCTTACAGAGCTTCCAGCCATGCAGCCTGCAGGACAGAAATCCACAAACTGTCCCTAACATACAGCTAAATTTTGATTTGTGTCATGTGGTGTGTGCAAAGTGGAGCTCAAAGAAAAGATTTCCGAAAAAGGTTACTCTGATCAGACAGCTCTGATTCTTTCTCCCTTCTGTTGACATTCATCTCTGTGTTTACTGAACCAGCCCACTGACTTGGCCACTGGGACACAATCTGTTATTTGTCTTTAATAACAGGATTAGCAGGATTTTATTCATCTAGCAGCTCTACTTTTTCCTGTGAATCAGGGGTTATTTTGCAAACTTAGGGGTGCAGGAAGCCAGCATGCCAGGCTGTGCGCAGTGCTGCTCCATGAGCTGTTGGATGCAATAGGGACTTGTTGCAAAAGGGTTATGAAGGACAGGGCAGTCAGAGACTGGTGATCCAGCTCAGAATCCCTCTATGTTCACAGGACACAGCATTCCTGTATTTCCACAGACATCTCCATGCTCCTGCAGGAGCTCCCAACTCATGGGCAAGGTAGTGGGGCTGAGCTGCCCCATTCCTGGCTTTACAGATGTCCCTTCTAGTGCAGGTGGCTGTGCATGGCTTCAGTGACATTTTCCCTTCAGGCAATCTAAAAATCCAACCAATATCCAGCATCTTAAAACCAGCTTACATTTCTTAATGGGAACTCAGTGAATAAGAATGATGAATGACAAGCTTCCTGTGGGCTGTGCACACTGTGGAGGAAGTCCACAGTGGAGGAAGTCCATAGGGCACTACAGTTTAATTTTAGTTTTTCATATCAGCAACATGACAATCATTATTAAAAAATAAAGATTTACACAAGTATCTTCCTTCTTCCAAAGCTTTAACTCAGAGACAGAAGCCACCACAGACAGCAGACAGTAGTAGTGCTGGAGATGGCGGCTAAATCCCTCTTACATCCATCTTCACAAAACCACTCATGATCTGATTTCTGTCTTCCTGTTCACAAAGAGCAGCCAGGGCATCCTTTGTTTGTAGGCTCATTTAATGAGGCTCTAGGCTTGGGCATCAAAGCTCCTACTAAAACATCCACTGCTCCTCCCAAGGGAAAAAAGGCCCATGGACCTAAAATACACTCTTTATTATAAAAGTGACTGACAACATCCACAGGAGAAAACCTGCTTTTAGAGGCACACCATCTACTACTGGAATAAACATTTTTAGTGTCTCTCTGCAGTTTAAATCACAAGTTTTAAATCTCACAAGGTAGCTAAGAGCCATTATAAGGCAGAGAGTGTGCAGAGGAGGTAGCTGGAACTCTCCTGCATTTGGGGGGCTATTAATATCCAAGTGATGGAGAGAAAAGGGTCAAGAAAGGATGGCATGGACCAAACTTGAATCTTAACATTGCATTTTTACTTTCTGTGGTATTTAACAAAGGGCAGAGGGACGTAGCTGTTTCTTGAAAGTGTAGTAATGAAGAGGCTGAAGATGGACTCTGTTCCTTAAGATCTAAATTGGAATTAAGCCCAGCTTTTGAAAATGGCAAAACACAGCAGGAGCAGTGCCACTAAAATATAAGTAGAACTGAGCTGGGCAGTTCAGAAATGCATCTTAAAAAAGGAAGATACAGTTGAAAAACTCAAACATGCTGAGACTGTGGCCAATTTCCAGATAGTAACTCACACAATGGATAGGCTACTTATCATGTGCTGACATTTTCTGAACAGGTTTTAAAGGTTAAATAGATTTTGAACCCATTCACATTGCTCTGACAATTTTATGAGAACAAAAATGAAAAGAACAGAATTTTAACTACGGTCCAACATGTTTGTTCAGGGTTTAGCATCAGACCGCAAGTTTTGCACTACAGGTTTTCAGATGGTGAAATGTGACTGTTTCTGGAACCTTCAGTCACTTATGCTGCTGATTGATTTTATTTAAATAGCCAAGAAGAATTGACATGTATTTTATTGAGCACTTTAAAAGACAACAAGAGATTCACTGCAGCATGTCATATTTTTAAATACAAAAGGGGAATTAGTAAAAATTTAAGTACATATGCAACATGAAACATGAACATGTGGCTTTCAGGAGCTTTGAATTTTAAACACTGAGAACTATACTTACATCAAACAGTTCAAACACATCCACATCACAAAATCTTATTATTGCACTACAGCTCCTTGTCCATGACACATAATGCATTGCCCACATAAAGACCATCAGCAACACATCAGCATAGCCACACAAAATCTGTAAAAGGTCAGAGGAGTTGTAGGCTTGCTGGCAGAAGTATGGCAGTAAAATTCACCACTCTCCACCACAAGCCCTGTTTATTGCTGGTAGTGCAACAGATATTAGGATTGCAGCTGTGCTGCTGTCCTGTGCAGAGGTAGCATCATACTATAGCTTTAAAGACTTGTTTTAAAATAAGGCTTGTCTTGGCAGAAAGCCATACAATAAGAGAAGAGTGGTAGTAATACTAGCCCAAAGTATTATATGGCAGTACTTTTGGATCCACTTGTTCAATAACAGCTGCTGAATTCAAGTAGATGCACTCCTTGAATTCTGATGCAGCACACAGAGAGTTCCGTGCAAAAATGGTAACACTTCTGTTTCCCCCTCATCCACAGCCACATGGAGAATGCTAGCAGACAAGATCACAACGGTGGGTGACACAGAGGAACTGGAAAAGGGAAGTTTTATCTAGCTATAAAAGAAGTTCTGCTTTGTTTAAAAAGAAAGCTTGGAAGAGGTGAGAGGCAAATCATTTCAGTTATATAAACAATACAGAAAAACAAATCTCAGTATAACATTTGCGAAACATACACACTGCTACTGTGGTGCTTCACACCCCCTCTCACCTTACCTCGTATCTAAAATTTCAAGACAACGGTCATTTTAATACTCATTGAAGACTCAGGTCCTGGGCCAGGGGGACAGCATTAAAGCTCTCTCCAAAGACTCCAATGACAAAGCAGGAGAGTTTTCCAATTTCCTTGTCTGTTCCAATCCACTTCAGTATCTTATCTTCAATTAAAATAGTCATAGGGTGTGTAGGGAGAACAACCTTTCATCATATTTCCATCTACCTCACCTTAGATATTGGGTGCTTGGCTCAGCTGAGGCATCCAGGTGCTACTGTAACACAAGTAAGACTGTCTTCTCAAGTGTGGTTTGGAAAACAGCACTACTAATATTGTTTGATACTACAAACATGTTGAAAAAACTTCCACATAAAAACATTACAAACCAACTTCAACAAAGCATTGCAAAAATGGAATAAACTTCACTGATCTTCAGTCCAAAACTCCAAGGCAGATTTATTAGACACTAAGACCAAAACAATGGAGAGAAATTAACATTTAGCTTATATATTATTTGTTTAAAAAAGTGTTAAGACATTATTAACTTATTAATACATAGAAAATTCAAAATCCCTAATATTTACAGTACCCCCTTATGCTAAGCCTGTTTGTAGTTCCATTTCCACCAGTGCCAAATACTTAATGCCCAGACATGAATGTTGGTATGACTAACCAAGATATCTCAGGCTGAACAGAGCAACCTCTATTTTTCCCATGAAGACACAACCAATACCAGTGGCCAGCCACCACCTGGTACAGATTAACCAGACTCTTTAAAAAAACTGCACCTTCAAGCCCCTTTTCCAGGGCAGAGAGCCCAGAGTTACCTTAAACTCCAGAACTGAGATGGCCACTCCCAGCAGAGCAACACTTCAGGATGCAGTGTGACCATTGCTTTTTGTTACCTGTAGGGTTGTTTCCCATCCCTGTCCAGTATGGCATGAGCTCTTTCCAGCTGCCAGCTTTGACTGCATTCAATGCACGTCACTTGTAAACTCATGACAGAAATTTTTTGTTCTTGTTCCTTGTGTGTGATTTGGGAGTTTTTTTAATAAATAATGAAAGTCTACAACATGCTATTTCAGGCATGTGACTCCTGATTATTATTTGTCAAGTAGTCTGTAAACCAGTTTGGCCTCTGGGGAACTGTCAGGCGATGAAGACTCTTGCATTCAAAGAGCAGCCCCTTGCACTGAGCACAGTGGAGGCAGAGGAGCCTTCCCACAGAACGGAGCTCCTGCCTCCTGCAGCAGGGAAGCATCAGCAGGAAGAATCTATCAGTCTTTGGCGGAGTCTTTTGTCTTCTCTTGGATTCACGTTGCCACTTGCATCACGGTCCGTCAAAACTAAAGAGAAAGTAAATGTTTAGCAGTGAATGAGCCATAAAACCACTCAACATCCTCTCGTGTACAAAGGAACTGCCACCAGGCTCGTGCTGCACTGCTGTCCAGTGCTGCCTCCAGCTGCCCAGATGTGGTACCCAGCCACAGGACGCTCTGTGCACCTCCTGCCCAGAGACAGCATCTACCCTGGTTTGTTAACACAGTTACTATAATTAAAATGTGCTGATGCCACTAGGGACAGAAGAAAAGATGGTGAGCCACGGGGGAAGCCTTGCTGATGGGTGGTGAAGCCTTCAGCTGCTCCCAGGCAGCAAAGGGCTGCACCAGACAGAGCTGGTCACGAAACAGCAGCTTTTTTCTGCAACGCATTTTAACAGAGCTTCAACCATGAATTTGTTCTGTTCTGAACAAAAGTAAGTCTTTTAAGTGTTTTTGTGAGATAAAACAGTCTCAAAAGTTCTGCTTTCAGAACAAAATGAGTCAGATTTTCTATTAACTTTCTCAGCTCCTTGAGCAGACCTCCACCTTAGGCTCTTATATTCTCCTATCAAAATGCACCCACCTGTTATTTCATAAGGGAACACGTTCACAAGGAAAACTATTCTGTCAGAATTACTCCCAACTGCTGTACTAGAACTGGCTGCCAGAAATGCTTCTTCTGGTTCGAAAATAATTCTCCTTATATAAATTGACTTCTCCTCCAAATGTCAAACCACCAGAACTGCTTGACCTAAGTACAAAGGAACAGGTAGCCCTGGATACTGTTGCTTCTTTTTTATTAAACGTAGGGCATAGCTTTCTCAAGAGAAAATAGATTTTTTTCCTGCCTTTGAAACAGCTCTTTAACATGTCCCCAGCACTGTGCTCACCTACTCAGGTCAGCTGCTAAATGTTTTAAAGCATCATCACTTTGATGAGTGAAGGACTTTGTAAAATCTTTTGTTTTATGCCTCTCCCTGGATATTTGGCTTCTCTAATTCTGCACTTGAGTATGGAACTGAAAGCACAATTAAGACATGCCACAGTTTTTAGGACAGGATCCTAGACTATATCTTATCCAGGAGTGATTGCTCAGAGCCTATCATGTCTGTGAACTGATGGAATATCCAGAGAATCTTTGCACCAATCCAGATTTACTCAGACCATGTTTGCAAAAATCACCTTACATGCAATATTCCCTGCTCTCTGCGTGTGACCAAACATGAGTGTGTTCACTGGCCCCAGTCTCACTTCCTTTCTTTTGTCATCTTCTCTTCCTCTGCAGTGGCATTTCTGACCATCAGACTTATTTTTATAATTCAACTAAGACTTCTGCCAAAGCCTGAATGAGAAGCAGAAGCAGCAGTTACTACACTTTGGGGGTAATTTCTGAAAAAATGTCCTGAAACCACCAGCCTTCTCACTGGAGCCTCTTCAAGCACAACTTACTGTAGACCAATCTAGTGCTCTTCTACTGTTTTGGTGTTAGAGCAGAGATGTCAGCAAGGACCCACAACTTAACAGACACTTCAGGGTATAGCCTGTGTCACTGACTTGCAAGACCACAATCTTCTGGCACAGATGTGAGATTATAGCAGTTACAGTGCAGCCAACATAGCAAGGACTAAGTAGGTCCATTGTCTTACAGAATAGATTAAAATGGTTTTGGTAGGAATATATTTCTAGATCAGCTTACCTTGTAGCTCTGTTGCATCTTTTTCCAGCTCTCCTGTAGTTTCTTCAGCCTTCTCCAACTCAGCTGTCCCTGGCTTCCCATCTATGGTATCAGTCTTAATAGTACCAAGGTTTACCAAAAGCTGCATGACATCAAACTTCTCAGAAACTGCAATGTTCTCTAGCACTTTGAGGCATTTAAATGATTTAAGTTCGCTCACATTTTCCTCAAGAAAGAGGAGGTAAAGGCTTAAGTCATCAAAACACTTTGACTTCAGCTTCAGAACGTCAAAAGTTGGCAGGATTTCATACACTTTGAGAATACCTGAGTTCCATCTCCATGGAACAAACATTGCATACACTACCAGTGGCATCACTAGCAGATAGACTATCAGGTTAATATAGCTGAGTACCTTGAAGACACCAACAGCAATAAGCTTGCACTGAACCACTTCTGGAACAGTTGTGTCATTCTTTAAGATCCCAGTTTTGATAGTGCAGAGAAACTCATCACTCAAAGAGGAGAGACTAATGTAGTAGCCCAGGTAGAGGCACGCAATGAAAATAATTACTAGTGTGAGTAAACGGCAGGTAATGTATTTAATTATTAAACATTTGGAATTCTTCTTAGTCTTCAGGTACTGCTCCACAATTGGGTATTTAAAGTAGCTTTCAGATATTTCCCACAAACTGGAAAAGAGACAAAAAAAGACCAAGTCATACAGAGCAGATGCTGCAGCATTCACGTACCTCAAAAATGAATGAAATCTACTTTTCTGAAATAGACACAAGATTGGAATCTCTCTTAAAATCACATAATTACAGTATGGCTTGGGTTGCAAGAGTTCTTTAAAGATTATGTACTTCTAACCAAGTTTCTCCCCTCTGCCATGGGCAGGGACACCTTCCATTGGACCAGTTGCTCAAAGCCCCATCTAGCCTGGTCTTGAACAATTCCAGAGATGAGGCATCCACAACTTCTCTGGACAACATGTACCAGCTTCACCACTCTCACAGAGAAGAATTTTTCCCCAATATCTAATCTAAACCTGCCTTCTTTCAATTTAAAGCCATTCCACCTTCTCCTGTCACTGCATGCCTCTCTAAAAACTCCTTCTCCAGCTTTTTTGTAGATCCCCTCTAGGTACTGGAAGGCTGCAATGTGATCTCTCTAGGCCCTTCTCTTCTCCAAGCAGAACAACCCCAGCTTTCTCAGCTTTGGAGAGGTGTTCCAGCCCTCTAATCATCTTGGTGGCCATCTCTGGGCCCGCTCCAACAGGTTCACATCTTCTTTTGGGGTAAATCATGGGTAGTTTTACTGAAGTCAGAAGACCAACAGAATAGCATATAAATCAAGACTAATGGCACTCTAACACAGAAAAGTCACTTAAGAGACAAAAGAGCTCAAATATTGGCAAACTGAAAAAGAGTATAGCCCTCATGGCAAAAGAAATATTTTTGTTCTTTTCCAATACAAAACAGCAAATCCATGAGGAAAAGCAGACTCTCCATGCACTTGTTCAACAACAGAGCACTGGAAGGCTTTTTACTTGTCAAGACCTAACTCCACATTTTAAATAACATACCTAAGTCCCCATTGTACCTCCACATGCAGAGAGAAACAGGTACCCTGACACAGAAGGAAGCAGAAACTGGACCTAATCAGAACAGAGCACCAGTTTGATTAGAGAGGGAGGGGTTGCTTTTGGTGTTTGTTTTTCTGTTTGGTTTTTTTTTCTTTGATCAGAAGTTTTGCAGATGCAGATCTTAAAGGACAGGAGATGACAAGTAACTGTCTCACAGTGTGCAAGAACATTGAGAACTGAGGACTGCAGCATCTCTATTTTCTTATGCTGCAGTGGGTAAAACTACTTAATGCCTGCGACAGCTAAAGAAATCAGAATGTCTCAGCTAGTTAGCAATCTGAAGAGCTCATGAAATGTTTTCTTTGAAAAAAGAAAGATGTAAGTTCCAGGTCCATGTGCCCACAGTAATAATTTCAGGTATCTTCTTTTTTTTAACCAAATTTGAGTGTGTCAGGTCACCATTTAAATCTTTGCAGTAAATTTCTAAGACAGTACAGATGTCATATCTGTTAAGAACTTGAGAAAAAGAGCAAAGAAAGCCAAGCCCCAGCATCTTACCTCTGTGTCAAGTTCTCACTAACAGCTGGAACCAAGTCAGTCGGGTCCCTGGGGTCTCCGCTGCGAATGCTATTAGCAGCTTTGATTGCTCTGTTATAGGCTTTGTCAAGTTCCTCCATAATAAATTTCAGGTCTGAGGAAAGGTGAGGTGCTGCGGTGAAGCGCCAGAACAAACATGGTAAATACAGCAGGATAGCGACGAGCAGAAGGATGTATGGGAAGAACTGAAGGCAGAAAAAAAGTCCTCATTAAGCTTAATCTGTGTATAAAATAAGTCAGCCAATCATTCCATGTAAGTATTAGGTTCCCTATAAGCCTATTAAATTCCCTAAAATTTTATTTAAATGCTTTTAGTAAAACTCATTTTTATGTTTTTTGGGATATGCAGGGAAGGAAAATCTCTTTCCAGACAGCTCCAGTAACTTTACTGCTGCTTAGACATTGTTCCCACAAAAAAACAGACAAAAAACCAGCAAGAAACAAACAAAAGCAGAATATAGTTGCTATGACCTTGACAACATTTACCTTGCACATTCAGAACTGCACTGCACAAGCTGACATTGAGAAAGCATCAACCTGGGCAACAATAAA
Organism: Sakesphorus luctuosus; assembly: GCA_013396695.1. Lineage (NCBI taxonomy): Eukaryota > Metazoa > Chordata > Aves > Passeriformes > Thamnophilidae > Sakesphorus > Sakesphorus luctuosus. The sequence continues at coordinate 28,689 of VWZD01013185.1, forward strand.
TAACAAAGCAAAGCAGCTATCAGAGAGACTGAATGGAAGAATAGGATAGTGTCACACTCCCTCCCAGATGGGTCATTACTGTTCCCAGCAATGAGATTGCTCCAAACAGCAGCAAAATCTCTCCTGCTTTCATTAGCTGGAGGTTAATGAATAGACCAGTTATCGCTCTGCATCTGCCTGCAAACACGTCTCTTGAGAGTGCCTGATGTACAGTAACTTAAAGGATGCAAGCTTGGTTGTAATATTTCAGAGTATTTACTTTCATATAACTCCTAAATGGAAACCAACACACAGCACTAGAATGGTCTGGTGTTTACGCAGCACTGAGAAGTCAGCTTTTACACAGTCTCTATTGCTTACAAAAAGGGCTGGAGCAGGTATGAAATAAAACAGTTTGAAGTCTTTCCATCTTCCTTCTACCCATAAGCAAGCAGGATTTTTTCATCATGAGATTTTACGTGTAATTCCGTCCAGACGCTAGAAAGATGGTATTTTCCATCTACTGTGACATTACATTCATAGTGTACAATCATATATGACATTACCTTACAGAAACATGATGTAAGATCTGGTCAGACAAGCAATGAGTTAATGAAATGTACTGCCAATTCAGCCAAACTCTAATTCATTACATTTAACTTTTGATAGCAAGCACACAACTCAAAACTAGCATCAGTTTCTAAGGAATTTTAAATTAGTTGTGGTGCCCAAGTATGAAACAGATGTAAGGCATCTTAAGTGTTACAGCCATGTGCACATGCCCAGTCACTGAAAAAGCCAGTGGAGAATTTTAGAGGAAACTTGTACTGAAGTCACTAATCAGTGCAAGTGGAAAAGCTCCACTTACATTTGTAGGCATTTAACAAGATGAAAAGCTGGACCTACTATTACTGTGTTAACTTGTGTTTGCATTAATCAAGAGAGATTAAAGTTTTGAATGCATAAAATATGTAATTTTATGTTATTGGACATTTTATTCAGGAAAGTTACTTTTAATATCATCTGCCATTAAAGCAAAATCCTGTGTTATTACTGATAGTAGTAATGCATGTGATGTATTACATCATAAAAACTGACATCCTCTAGCCACAGCAAGCCCATGAAAACTGTCTAGAGCTCTGCCCTACCACCCCTCTTCCCTCTCTGAACACAGCAGATAACCTGAGATCATCTTCTTTTTTCCAGATGGCCTTTCCAACTGAGATATGAAGCTCTGGGCATGTCCAACATGATTTTGTAAACATCTCATCAACTCAAGCCCAACAGTACAAGAATCTGCTCTCTGTATTTATACCTGTGGACAATGCCACCAGGTCACACAGGTCTGAGTCTTGGGTGCCTTTGCCTACCCAAAGCTTTATGGTTTCATGTCCAGGCTCTGTTAGTTCTCTGAATTCTGTATTATTTAGAAATTCCTGCAAAGCCTGCTTGACTTCACTCACTTCTGTGTCATACTTCTGAGCTCCCTTCCACTGGTTCCAGGTGGGGGAAGAAATAACAAAGAAATACCTAATTTAGTAAAGAGAAACCTTACATTGGTTTATACCACCTGGATTTACTACTCACTCATTTGAAATTTCACAGGCATCAGGATATTTATGAATTCCCTTTCTGATCCTCCAAACTGGAAATACCACCAACAGTATCTCATTAATCCTTGAGATTTCTTTACTCCAAAGCCTAAAAAGAAATTTGGCGAAAGGCAAGATAGTGGACACACTGAAGTCACAGCCCCAAACCTCAGCTGAACCTCACAGTCTCCTTCTCTTCCTTTATACCTTGAAAGACTGTGAGTACATTCTGCCCTTGTGCAGCAAACTGGAATCAAACCTCTTGCTCTGTGTCCAGTCCTCCCATCTGCCCTGCCTCATCAGGCTGTTGTCTGAAGAAAACCAGCCTCTGCCACCTCTTGCACCTCCTCCTTTCCCCAACTCCTTCACTACTGCCTCCTCATCTGGAAGCACCACACTGCTGGGGCAAAGGCGCACTTGCCATGCATTTGCTGGGCTTCCCCTTGCCAGGCTCTCATCGATCCCAAAGCTGTAGCTTATGGTAGCTTGAGAAACACTAAGCAGCTCTTTTCTGAATGGTCTCAAAACCAGAGCAGCAGCGTGACCATTAGTCCAGCTCCTTTTGTTTGGAAACAAAAGCCTGTATTTGTCAGCCCTTCCACAGCACTTGACACAGGACTATATCTTTCTTGGATTCTGGCTTTTTTGAAAATGAAAGATACGCTTGTTCTATTTGCTCACAATAGGTTTGGATAACTATCAAATTGTTGTGAATCATTAAAATTTAAGGCCTTGAACCAAAAGGCAGAAGTAAAAATGCAAAGTCATCTGGCACTAGAAAACAGACTCTGTTTCTGAGAAACAGGCTTGGATTATCCGGCTGATGTCACTACATGCTACAGTCACACATAATGACTTTCCATTTTAAGATGAGAGCTCCATGGTATTCATGCATAGATGGCCATGTGTCATCCACCTTTCTTTTGTGGTTTATAGTTTTATGGTTTACTTGCTTGGCAAGGCTCCAAATACACAAGGAGGAAATGTGACTTCAGTCTTGGGTAGTTTGCAGGATTGAAGTTAAATGGGAAGTGTCAGTGACCTCAAATACTGTACGGTTAAAGATATGCCAGAGAAGATACTGGCCTAGAAGTAAAACTCAGGTTTTCATTTGCTGTGTAGTTATCAAGTTCCTTTTCAACAGCAAGTTCACAATTTTGGATGTAAGATAGTGTGCGACTGCAAAACTGAAGAAAGGTCCTCTGAAAGCAGATTACAATAGATATGTAAAAATAGATAAAACATCCTATGGCTCAAAATGCTCCTTTCTGAACTTCATTAGTGAAAGTGCACTGAGAGCTACAGTACCTCTTCAGCCTGGACACTCAGCCTTCACTGCTACCCAGCTGCAATGAGAAAAGGATAGGCAAAAGCCCATCGAGTTTGAGACTCAAAAATAGAGTAGCAGAGCTTCAACTCGGCTAATTTGAGATTCTGGAAGGTACTAGCACAGATACTGGGTGATTAATATTCAGTATGAGACAGACAAAACGAGAAGTGCCTGCACAAGGGACTCAAACAGCAGTTGCCTGTTTGTTTTCTGATAAGTATTGCTGAGTTCCTGAAAGCTAAAGACAATGGAAGCAGGTTCTCCTGCCTTGCTTGACCCTTAGTCTGACAGCACACTGGGTGGGCCGGCAGGCTCCCATGGAAGCAGAGCACTAGGAAGCCAAGAGGTCACTGCCCCTTTTTCTGTACTGCTGCAGTTCATTTCACCTGACAAGCTCTGTGTACATTTCAGGCTGTTTAAGTAGATTTGTTAGTAATCAGCTCACTTTTCAGCTAGAAGGTGTGCACGGGTACAGAAGAAGTGTTTCAGTAACCATTTGCATAAGCACATTAGATGCTGGATTCACAAAACTGTCTTTTAAAGATGTATTACCACCACACTCTCCTGAAGGTGAAAGACAAAATCAGACTAAGACAAAATACTGTCATATAATATCGCCAGGTTCAACTGTGCTAAAATGCAGTAAATGCCCAGCAAGTAAGATAAAAGGGCATTTACATAACTTCTTTATAACCTCAAGTATGCTTTTATCATCCAAAAGAAATACAGCTGGTGTTGGTGGACTGACACAAAAGGCATTTTCAAGGACCTAGTCTACAGAAAGCTTGACAAGGTCTGGATAAAGATGATTGGCAGAAGGTGGAAACCACTTTAATGGCATTTAGAGAACTACTGTTTTCTAGTTTTACTGCATCTTCAGCCTTTATTTCCTCTAAGCAAACACTATACAAGTGACTGCAAGCATTCTGACTTCTACACACCCGACCACAGTCAAAGAGTAACTTAAAGTACAATAGCACAAAGCTTTAAGCTGCACAGAATTGGATAACAGCTTTGAGAAAATTAATTGGCAGACAGTATTCAATAAAGAAGGAATCACCAAAGTATCTTAATTTACTTGACATTAAAATATTCCTCTTTAAAACATATGAACATGGTGAAGTGTCTGCCCCTTCAGTTCCAAATATCTATTTGATACTGGGAAGAGCTTAAGCAAAGGCACTAATTCTCAAACAGGTTAATGACATGTTTCCAGAAGTTAAGGTGTCATCTGGATTCAATCCCAATTCTGTTGGCAACAATGGGAGATGTCTCATTGGTGTTCAGCTGAAACAGCTATAAACAACTCATCATTCTCATTGAACTGATTCCAACTCAATCTCAAACCACACCATATCCCACCTGTTACATACTTTCTGTTTTGATATAGCTTAAAACTGATTTTCTCCAGTTTCAATTAGCTCAAGCCATACTTACCAGTGGAAGGTTGTGATGGCTCCATCCAGCTTATTCTGGACTTTGGGGGACAGATGGCAACTTGGTTGTCAAGGGCTGCCTGGAATGGTGACCCAGACGTCTTGCTGGTATACAAATACAACTATAAGTCAATCGTTGTACTCTACACACAGTGGGCAGCCCAGGGCCTGTTGAGGTTTCCTGCATGGCAGCTGCATGCCAGGTTCTCCCCTTGAGAGGTTACTCCCCAAGGTTCAGAGATTCCTTGCCGTAATACATAGTCAGTAAGTGACTAATAGCATGCTAAACCTTCAAATCTTAGCTAAGTGATATAAAGGATTGACTGTGTACACATAACCCTATAAACATACACTGTTGTCCAAGTCTGGGACTAAATCTGAATCTAGCCACTAAGTCTGAACTCCCCTCTAAGAAGGAGTTTAGAACATGAGGGGGTTCTTTCTGGACCTCATGACTCAACAGAAACGTCTCCCTAACAGTTCTATCTGATTCTCTCCTCCATGCACTAAATAACAAAGTTCATCTTCCCACTGAATCTTGTTAAACCCCTGTCTCATTTACCATTTAACTACGTTAACTCACTCATTTGTATCAACAGATGGTTGCTTCTCTCTTAAAACTGAAGTGCATGACTCCATTTGCAACAGATTGAAGTAGCTCTAACACTGCACTCTCGAAGAATTGTTTATAAATGCATCTGCATTCAGGTGGTCTTGCTCTGACAGCCTTTAATCCCTCTGGGTAGGGCTTACAGGTGAAACATGAGTCCTCAGTCAACTAAGAAGTTTTACAAATACTGAGTAACCAGAACCAGGTAACAATCATGATTGTAACTACACCATCAATATAATTAATAAGGGGGTTTTTGGTGTATTCACAGATAAGTAATTCAAAGAACAACTCATAGGTCCATAGCAAACCTTCCTTCTGTTACAAAAACTGAGAGGTTTTGACAACTGAAGTTTCATTTCATGCATACAAAGGCTGCAGAGCCACTCTATGCATGCAATGCTTTCAGCAGGTCCCATAGAACTTGCCCTGCACTTTGACAGAGATCTGAGCCAGATGACAGACCTCTCTTGGTTGTGCCACATTTCAGGGCTGTAAAGAGGTCATCGTTCAATGCTCAACTACCCCTCAACTTGCTTGGTTGCCGTCATGTCTGGTGGCTTTTAAGCGCCAGTAAGATGATGCTCAGTGTTCTCCTGCACAAGTTTTTATAAACTTCTCTGTGTACTATGAAGCAAAAAGGCTTCACAGTGCAGTCTCTTCCTCCACCAGACTGCAAGGACTGCCCATACACAGTGGCCAAAAGCTTCTCTCTATTCCAGTTAAGGATCAAGAAATGTTTTAGCAAAGTAAGTTGCCAGGTGAAGCACTAATTTTTTAGAGACAAGCAAACTATTTGCACAGAGAGAGTAAATGTGTAACTTCTCCATCCCCCATCACCACTGTCCATCTCTATGTACCACTCATCTTTAGAAATAATAACTCTGTTCCAACAGTTCAGATAGACACCAGAAACCTCTCAAGGGAATTAAACCTGAACGGAAAACCCCAGAAGTAAACAGAGACAACAGAAGAGTGAAGCCCAACTCCAGTAAGTTACATCAATGACAACCTTGAAGAGGAGTCTTGTCAGAGGACTCAAGCATATAATCATTTTGACAGCTCTTTCACTGACAAAGAGGACAAAATCTTACCATTAAACTAAGAATACAAGCAGGACCTACCACAGTCTCTTCTTTACATTTATCTGTCTGCAGGTATTTTGTTTATTGAATCATGCATTTAAGTACAAAACTCATTTTGCTTTCCGCTAAGGGTTATCCAGTGTGAAGAGTTATTCCAGGATCCCTGGAAACTTCAGAACTCCTGTTCTCCACAAAGAGAGGTACTGGGCACCCTCTAGGAGCATACAGACCACTAGAGAGTCAAGGAACTCAGAAAGTTGCAGAGCACTCTTCCTCTGTTTCAAAACAAGTTTCCAAACTGATAAATTCAACCATTGGGAGAGATCTCCCAGAGCAGAAAGGACAACCAGTAAAGGTGCCAAGCTTTGGGGATTGCCCAGAACTGAAACAGACATTTTACTGTTCAAAAAAACAAAAAATCTCAGCACAAACTTGTACTCTGAAATAGGAGGAAAATGGGAAGTTTTCAGCTTTTCTGTAATGCAACTGGGTTTGATAATCCTTCAGGGGAATGAGATGCTTAGAACAAAATCAGGACAGGTTGCTACAATTTGTCTTCTTCAGTGAAGAACTACCTGGTCCTACTTCCTCTCTGTACCAGACCGAGCACTGCCCTAGGAGGCAAACCTTTGACAGCACTTCTGAGAGAGCACAGAGATCATGCCATAAGGAAATCCATCCATTTTAATCAGGAATTGGGGCCTACAACCTCATTCTCCCAAAACTGTAATGTAATGCCTCCTTAAGCATTTTTATGGAGGCTTCCCAGCATGCCAATACAGTGAGATACTGAGTCAGAGTATTGGAAGGATGCTGAGATGCTCTGCAAATTACAGTTCTGCTGTTCAGAAATCAGAAGAGTTTTAAGTGTTTTCTTAAGAAGAACTGGGCCTAACAATCCCTGCTGTGCCTCTGTGTGCACCCCTGCCCTTGCACTGCAGTGTCAGGACTCCACTGACCTGAACACAGGAAGGCTCCCCTTTCTCATTAACATCACTGTGCTCCCAAAAGGCTCTGCTCTACCCATTTTTAAAATTATTATCTAGCCAAAATCTGCAGAGCATGGAGCTTGTATATACCTTAAAGAGACAACAGGAGCAATCCCTGTCTTCATGCAGAATTGATCCCAAACTATGGAGTAGCAGTAGGCCCTAGATTCAAAGAATAATCATATACCTTTATATACCACACTGGGAATCAAAGTTCACTGTTAACAGCTGTAACCACTCCTTCCCTGTAAACTTGCAAAGCATGGAAGCTGATGAACAGCTACTAGAAGGGTACTAATTAATACTGCCTTCCAAACAGCATCTGCAGCTCCCAATGCCTGGACCAGAAGAGTGGGTGGCTAATCCTGGATCTAGGAGGTTAAGACAGGTGCCCAGCCTCTGCTACAGCCTCTGACTCAGCTGTTCAGACATACTTCCTGCAGGCAGTCTGCAGGGTATCTACAAGGAAACCTCACATACCATTAGGTTGTCACGGAGGAACTGCCGCAATTCCCGAGAGGGCCCCTAGTCAGCAAATTAACATGGGTTGCATCGTAAAAGTATGACTGCTGAAGCCATTTGTCATGGTTGGCAAACTAGCAGACTTAGAGCTGTCAGCAGGTGACTGTCACATAAAACTCAACATAAAGAATTTGGGTAACAAGAACTCATTCCCTCAAGAGAAAGGGGCAGTAAATGTCCAGGTCTGCAGGTGGAGTTTCCAGCCATGCAAGCTACCAGCACTGCAAAATGCCCCAGCAGCTTCAACTGGCCTCTGTGGAAGGTCTGCCTGAAGTGAAGTGGAACCCTAACCGAGCAAGGAAGAGTTCAGGCTAGAAACCAAGTCTGGTTTTAATACTCATGAAACACGCAACTGTTGGTTTGAGGTTTTGAATGGAGATAACTGGGGAAGGCAGTAGTAAATCCTCTGTAAGCGATTTGAGTCAGCAAACGAATCAGAGACAGCCTTAAACAGTCTCTTAGAGATGATTGGATAACAAAACTCGAGGTTCAGGATATAGCAGCAATACAGGTGCTGCAGGTCCCATACCTGAGCTCCCTTTAATACCAGGTTCTCCTCAACTCCCAGATGCCCGGGGTTTATTTGCTGGGGCAAGTAATAGAGGAGTGGAGGAAGGCAGCATACAAATTTGCAGAGCCCCAACAGCATTTCTTACTTTGGCATCAGCACTGCCTGAGCACGCCAATGCTGCTCGCAAGCTGAGTCAGGTCCAGGCATTGGTATGGCATTGACTCAGTTTGTAACTCCTGCCAAAGCTCAGCTAACTGCTTTGAGCCAGCTCAAGTATCTTAGTACTTACTGCACTTTTTACCCATAAGACTCTTTCTGTGCATTCACTATGATACTATTTTCCCTGAAGCAGTGAAATCCAGGTCACAGTTTGCAAGGGAACAGCCTGCAGACATGCAGAAGAGCACACTGAAGACAGGGGTTAAACCTGTTGGTACCAGTGATTAACTTCATCTCTCCCAAAATGCCTACCTGCTGTAAGTCTCTCTCCATACACAACTGTCCAAGTGCAATACACTAAAAATATAAAATGTTCTTATTACCCTGTTGTCCTAAAATAAGCTTCTGATACAAACATTAAGGCAGTTGTTTTGTCCTGTATTTCAGTTTCAAAATAGTTCCTGGCTAAAGCCAGGTAAAACAATCAGCTCCAGGGCAACACAAGCAACATTAACATTACCCTTGTGTCAGTTAACTGGTGACCCTTTATTTAAAAGCAGAAAATATCTTCTCTAGTACTACCGTCTTTGGAAGTATATGGGAAAAAGAGTTCTAAAAATAGAGAGCCAAGTGAGAGCCAAGGACTACAGCAGAGCAGAGAAGCAAGCAAAATGAGGCAAAGGGAGATTTCTGTGTGGGAATAACTTTTCTAGGAGATGGAGATCTGTACGCACTTTATGCAGCCACAGAGGTATGTTTTCCAAGTTGTTCTGGGATGGTTGCTTTTGCTGCACAGCTGCCCAGCAGTAGGAATCCACATAAGCAGCTTGTCTCCAGGAGAAGGAGCTGGGTGCAAAACAGCTTATCTGAGCACCTGGAAAAACAAAGCAAAGGTTATTACATCCTCGAAAGATTAAAAAGAAAAAAGCACAAGTTTAGGAAGAAAAGTGTACACTTAAGATTTTATGGCATCTAAAGGTAAAGCAATTGGACAAAACACAGCAGCTCTGCAGTGAAGAGGGTCACTGAGTTCCCACTCCATCCAAAGGTTGTAACTCCCACAGGGACTCTGTGCAGTCTCCTAACAGCTGAGACAGCATATTAGAAGCACCTATCTCTTAGGACTATTTCCATAAGTTTTGTGAGGAATGTGGCCTCAAAGACCTGTCTCACTTGCACTGTAACTCAGGTTGGCCAAAGGGGAACAAGCAGACACAGAGTGTGACCAGAGGAGGCTGGTGTCCTGAGGCAACAGCTGCCAGCATGCACCATGATGCCCAAAAGCACAACCTACAGCTCACGTATCTATTGAAATAAGACCTCAAACACCATTCTTGCAACCCAGCAGTGCTTGCAATGATGGAAGGACAAGTTTGGCCCATGGTGCTGCCATTTCTTCTGCCCTGAGACTGCAATTTATTTTGAGAGGTTCAAGTTTTATCTGTGAAAACAAGCACTTCCTCCTGTAACTTCTGGCAGAGGAATTCCAGCCCCAGACACCTCCAAAGGATACCAGATCCCTCCTCACCAGTGCAGTGATGTGCTGTACCCAAGATCATGCAATACTGTGAGATAAAGCCAGTAAAACGGGATGAGGGGGTTCAAGCAAAGCAATCCCCCACATACACAGGTTTCCTGCAGATTTTCATAAATGTTGAAACAGAACAACAGTTTCATCAAATGATTACACAATGTGGAGATGGCTCTTTCATGAACAACCCTTCCAAGAGCAACTTTCCCCACTTTTGTCACTATCCAAAGACCAACAGGGGGAAAATATTGCTACCTGGTTTTCCCCTTAATACATTCATCAAAGTTAGTGCTAATGGCATTGCTCTCTGTGCTTTATGGGATAGGTATTTAATATGATTGCATCATTTATGTCTTTTTGCTAGTTTAGCTTTCAGAGAATAAGAACTTCTTTTGGAGAAGGAACCAACAGCACTAGCTCAGTAACTTGTACAGCCTCTTTACAATGTAGCATAGTCAAAGAGCTTCATGAATAAAAGCCTTCCCATATGAGACACTATTATAATTCTTTCTAAGGCTGTGGTATCATAAGGACATGGTTTGATCATCATGGTCTGCCCTGTGACAAGCCTCCCTTATGGAAAACAAGTTACTGTTTATGAGAGCAGAGCCCATGTGATTTAGCCAAGCTGGCACCAGACAAACACTTGCTCCCTCACAAAGCTTTGGAAGTTTCTGCTTTCCAGCAGATTACCATTAGTTGTGGAAGCTCAAGAAATAATACACTGCAGATTAGAAAAAAAAATAAAAAAGAAAATATATTCAAAAAAAAGAAAAGAAAAGAAAAAAGCAGGCAGTTTGAGTGTCTGCTCTCCACTGGATAGAGACCATTTATGCCCTGCTCTCATCACTTAACCAACCTCCAGCTGCTGGCTGTGCCCAGGGCAAAGCAGCAAACAAGTGACCCTTTCAAAGGGAGCGCAGTGATGTGTTGCTTTGTCTTATTCATGTCTGTGTATCCATAAGAAGAAACACATTCCATGTGTTCATTCTCATTAATGGGTGAGACCACTGAAAGTGATGGAGTGTTTAAAAGGCAGGAGTGAGGAAAACAGCAAACAGCTCCCTTCTTCAAAATCAGTGATGAAAAACAGCTTCCTTCTCCAAAATGTCACATGCACAGCTTCATACCAGGACAGCTACAGTGAGGCCAGTGCTGCAGCACAGCAGTGAACACCACTCTTCTAATCTCTGGTGTTTCAGCATGGAGGTTGGAAACCTTTGGAAACTTGACTTGCAAGCCAAGCAGATAGAGCTCAACATCAAGCAGAAGCTGGGGACACTCCAGTTGTACCGTTTTTTAAAAGACTAGTGCAGTCTTGTTTGTAAACACTTGTTAATGTAAGTTACAACTTTGCAGTAACAGTGGTAATGTTAAGACTTTAAAACAGAGAACACTTTTTTGTACATAATCTACACAGAAACAGATCATTAAATGTCTCTGAAAACAGTCACAATTTTCCATATTTTTTTCCTTCCCTCTGCCCTCCAAAGGAATAATAGCAATAGATCTATACAGATACTTTACTTTATGTTGGACAATTCTGGAGGAAATGAAAAATAAAATCTGTAGTTTCTATTAGAGGAGAAATTAGGCAAAGGGCCAAATGCCTTCCACAGACATACTGCACAAAGCCATGCACAGGGCTAGTTTATGAAAGGCTATTAGTCCTCTGCTATCAAAGGAACAACCTTCTAGCTTGGCGACATGAAGCCATTACCCATCCTTTGCTCCTACAAGTAATAGACGGGGAAAGAGAAAAGCAGCAGCCAAGTCCATAATAACAATATGGAGATAAAATATACAGCAAGAAGGATGAGGAATAACAATGACTGCATTCATTAAGCAGTTGTCACAATAGTCTTTGGCCAACTTCTCATTATGCTTGGCAATCCACCTTTTTTTAATCATTCTTTGGTACTAAATCAGCTTTGGAGAGAGAGCAACGGGGATTTGACTTACACTTGTGCAAATAAATAAGGATTAAAAAAATGCCACTTATGGTAGTTATCCTAAAGAGAGACCACCCAAAAGAGCTACAGAAACCTAAGGCAGTAACAGGTGTGCAGCCACGTATGATAAAGTGTCACTTCTGTAAGTGTGATAAGATTACCAGATGGAGCTGGTCACTGGCAGCAGGAATTACTTGCAGGCATGCAATCAAGTGCAGAGTACAAGCCTGAGTCACTGCAGCCAGAGTATAGCAAGGACGAGCTGTCACCCCACCCAGCTGTGGCACGTCTTCATAGGTACTCTGCCAACAAACCTCCAGCTCCTTCCTTCATGTCTGTACCAGGACAACCCTTTTCTTCTGCAACTGGCTCCTCTGCAGCTCCTTCACAGCACTGCAAAAGTCCTGCAGTTGGACATCCTCCACCCTGGGATACCACCTTTGCATTTGCTTTGCCTAACTCTAGCAAGTTCATTTGGGAAGAATCCACCATCAGGTGACAAAAAGAAAATGTCTCAACCCCAGTTAAGACTTCTCCGAACCGAGTTGCAAGCAGTGGACCTACTCTGGCTCCTTTTGCCCAGTGGAGGTGGAAATTTTGCTATCAATGCTAAACCAGCAGGATATGAGCCACTTCTGTCATTGCCACCCTACTGCCGTCGTAGATGTTTTCAAAAAAAAAGGAAAACTACCTACAAAAATAAATTCTTGGAATCCCAAAGAAAATCTCAAATCTGAAGGACAGTCCCTGTTCAATATCTGACTGCTTTGCTGTGATGTAAAGCAGGATGAGCCAAGGGCTGAGCATCCTCTGGCTGCATCCTTTACCAAAGAGAATGCAAAATCAGCAAGCCAAACTGGTTTCTTCTCCAGTGTCTCATCACTTCTCTGCTGAATTACATATCTAATTAACAGAGAGTTAACGCTCTGCAATATAGTACTTCCAAGAATCCATGTTAAACATATGCTGAACTGTTTTTCCTGAACCAGGTTGTAGTTGACAGGACGAAACCTTCAGTAAATAATTATTTGTTTCCTAATACACTGTAATCACTGCAAAAAAGATTTACATAAGCTTGGAGGACAACCTAGCCATTAATTACTGCTGTAATTTTCCACAAGACAAAATGAACTAGCCATGATACCCAAACATCTGATTTTATTTAGCAAGAATTAAGCACTTTAGTAGCCACTAAAGAAAATCCCAAACAAGAAAATCAAGGCACACATATACAATGTACAGACTGCCAGGCACCATCCAAGGCACATCCTCCACTCCAACATTAAAAAATACTTTAAAATTTGAAAAAGATATCTCAGTGCATGCCAAAGAAGAACCAAATTTACATGTGTGTGTACACACATGCATTAAGAGCGCCCAGAAGGAATGATTTTATTAGATTTATAGATGCTTCTCACAGACCAAGGTGGCAGGTTGGGTGAAACAGAATAGACACCATGTTCAAGTAGGAAGTACGGAGAGACACAAATGGGTGCACTAGAAAAAAGAACCTGTTGCCTAAGGTTTACTTTGGTGATGAAGTAGTAGCAAAATGTAAAGCTCATGTGATGCAATGTGTAAGGGGAGTGGTCCAGAAGAGCCAGAAAGTATCTTTCCATCTCCATGGGGCTGCCAGTTATCTCTCAGAGAAGTCTCAGAATCACGCAGTGGTGAAAAGAGTTGGGTGTTTATCAAACATCACCTTCAGAGCAATAGGTTTTCTGGTTCATGGGGAAAAAAAAATTTGTGAACTAAATTCACACCAGTGAGACTCAAGGAAAAAAGTTTCCCTTCATCTGAAGGAGAAACATCTCAAGATGGTGATGATGACCATCTAGCTTCACTTCAACATTGGTAGTACCCCAAATCTCAGGCAACACCAGAGGCCCATGATGCTTTTTAAACTTACTCTGGCTCCAAAACCAGCTTACCATCATACCCACAGGAAACTTAAAGCTGGGTCTGTTGGAATTAAACAGAAAAAAATCTTACCAACAGTTGAAGATGTTCACAAAATGACAGTTTAGACTTGACATTAAAGTAAATGTTTTTATGAGTTTTTCCTGGCTCCTCAGGCAGGCCTGTGCCTAATGCTGGAACTTCTGTTTTTTCCTGAGTGCTCCTTACAATGCCAAAGAGCAGCACAGCATCCGCTTCTGGGACCTGTGCAACAGAAGTTCACAGCCTGTCTGGCTGCTCCAGACTGAGACTACTCACACACTTGTCTCAGTTCTGTCATTAATGCCCTGGGTTTCAGAGTATCCTGCTGAATTAAATGCAAGGTGTGGAAACATCAACTATTAGCATGGATGGAGCCTGCTCCAGCAGCACTGGGAGGTGTTTTTCAAGCTCTCCACCAGCAGCTGCCACAGTAATAGTCATTGGCCTAAATAAACCCAACCTTGACCTTCAGTTCTTATAGAAGCAACAAGATATGATTATTTCCCAAAAACCTCCCCAGCAACTTCTGAACATGAGGGAAATGGACAACAGCAGGAAGGAACATTAAGGGGGTAGCAGGAGAGGAAAGAAGCCTAATTCAAGAGTTAAGACTGGGGTTTTTTCTGTGTATGTGTTGTGATTTAGTCTCACACAATTTTTCCCCCCCTTTTATACATTTTATTCTTATGACTGTTTGAGAAACATGATTAACCTGTGTAGAGAGATACAGACTGGACATGCAATAAGGAATACCGCAGATGGTGACTGCAGCCACTGTGGCACCCACAGAAGCTGTTGGGATGTAGCACCAAGAGTTCCCTACTGACGCCCTTCACCCTGTATTTTCTGCCTGCCAAAAACACCTCAAATCCCACAGGCAGCCAATTGCAGGGATGGGAACCAAAAAAAATAAACTGGGGAGAAAAACTGCCTGGGAACTAGGTGGAAATTAAGCAGAGAAAGCCCAAAGCAGCCAATGAGGACATTACCTTTGTGGTGTGTAGAGCTTAGGGCAAGGCTCTGCCTTCCCACCTTTGAGCATGGTAAGATGCACCAGAGAGCATCTCTGGGAAATAAGATGCTTTAAATATAGCAGATGCTGTGGGTTTGTCCACGGCCAAGCACTTCCTAACTCAGAATTCTGCTACAACTGATGCGCCAGTAGCACTACCTGAGCTTTTATGATGATTATAACCAAGTTTCTTAGTTGTCTTTACTCAACACATGATGGTTTCTGTGTCCTGGAAATGGTTTCCAAGGTGTTTTCTTATATAATAAAACAAATACAAATGCTAAAACATGAGGATTATTTCATCCCAGCTACATGTGAGCCATGCACAACCAACACCCAAACCAAACATGTAGTAAGGGCTGCTGGTGGCCACCACAAAATTGCCTTTTTCTCCCCTTTCCAGTTCTCTCTCTCCTTCCCGGTATCCCTTCCCAGCCATCCCCTCCCACGCAAAGCTGCAGTGAAGGCAGCCAGCACACACTGCCCACTGCACAGCAGTGCCCAAAAGCTGTTGTATACAAAAGGTCCAACAACATCATTTGGTGACAAGCACAGATGAGCAATTCACAATTGCCTTCCTATGAGAAAAGGTGCAAATATTTATGTCAGTGGACAGCTCTCACATCTGCTTTTCTTTCAGCTTCAACCCAAGCCAGCCACTGACACTTTTCCCAGAACTAAGCTAGAAACGTCTGCCAAAATTAAGCAGCTTGTTTCGATTTCTTCTCTGCTCATCTGACTGTACCTGCTTAGGGCTGCAGTATCCTGCTCTAAACAGTGCCTTGGGAATAAATATGTCTTCAGACAAGTTGTTTACAGTACGAAAGTACATCTCTCTCAATACACACACAGACAATTCAGGAACTGGAATCTCAATCCCTACTCAGAGCTATTATTATTAAAAATATGGCCATGGAATGGATGATTTAGTTATATTTAGATGGTTTCTGTTACTATAATACCTGAGCATCTGTAGCACATTTACCCAAGAGCTGCCAAATAATATAAGGAAATAATACCAAGCCATAAAATAAGGAATATAAGCATCCTCACAATCCTATTGTTATTTCCATTTTCATGCTCCCAGTATATATCAAATTATACAAAATCATATAAAATTGTATAAAACAAGGTCTAGCTGCAAAGAGGTAACAGGTGCAGGATTTCAAGCAGCTAAGACTCCCAAGGCTAGAGCAGAACAGCTCAGTCACAGCTAAGCACTACCAGAACCAACTTAAAATCACAAAACTGCATTTGACCATGAGTTTCTAAAACATAGCCAAAACTCAGGTTCATTCTCTTCCTACCCTGAAGGGTGCCAAAGTGGGGTGCGGGCACTAACCCCAGGAGTTTCTGCAGTGCTTGCTGGCTCTGCACAGCAGCTGGGTTTTCCATGCCTCTGGCACAGAAATCCTCTGTAATTCAGCTGGAACCTCATTTATTCCCTGGAACTTTTATCAAAACTAAAAGTTACTTGGTGGCTTCAGAAAACCTTTGTAAACACTTTAATTGCTTCTCACAATTAAGAGCAACTGTAATAATAATAATAATAATAATGGCCAATCTTCGCGAACGAAGATTTGGGAAGGGCTCACCCCGCGTGTGCCCTCCGAGCCTGCGCAGTGGATTTTTTTAGGTGAGGCACAGCGTGCGCAGAGCTGGCCCCACCGTTTAAGTCCTAAGGTTCATTTGCCACGGCCGAGCAAGCTTGGACAGTGACACTGAGGTCCTTAGGACTGTCTACAGCACTCAGTACTAACTGGAGCTGACCCTGCTTTGCATCCGAGATCTGACGGGATCGGATGGCAGGGTGGCATTTAACTGCCGGGGCCGCCCGTACTGAGACTCGAACTCGCGACCTAGGAGCCGGAGACGGAAGTGCTCACCACTACGCCACGGGACCGCCCTAAGAGCAACTGTATGTGGGAGGAAAATTGCAGGTATCTGATACCACACTGTAATGGAACAGGAAAGCAGAGAGGGAAGAGAACATGACAGAATGAGGTGCCCAGAGAATCTGAGGTGGGAAGAATACAATTATCCCAACAGAAATAGGAGCTGAGCATTCATTTTTGGAAAGAGTGTTCAGTTTTTGCAGCCAAAGGCAGGTATTTCCACCAAACACATCCACCTCTGAGTTGCTCTCGTTCGGACCTAAAAATGGACTCTGACATTTTCTCTCAGTTTAGTACTCCTGAGTTTTTCAAAGCAGGATTACATCAGGAAGTGTTTGAAACCAATTCTTGCTCTCTATTTTATCGCTGGCTAAACACCAGAACCCAGAGGACTGGGCATATCCAGACCCCAGGACTCTCTATGTTCCCCCCAAAGCCTTAATGGCAACAGCTTTGGGATGTCCCATAAGCAGCCAACCTGCTAAGCTGCAAGGAGTGTGAGGAGGAGTGTGTGGCAAATAGGTGACAGCCGTAACAGCAGCATGGCTGATACACTATCACTTTCTGTATGGAAACCACGTGGTGCAGTTTCACCCACTCCAGGGCCCTGACATGTTTTTCATACTCATTTTCGTATTTATTCTTCAACTAAAAGAGCTCAGTTTTTAACCTCATGTCTTCTAACAGGTTCTCAGGATTATAAGCAAAATAAAGCACAAACAAGATGCAGCACACATTTCAGTTCTTGCTTTATGAATCTACTGCAGTCACAGGTTCAATTTGAAATAGTTTAATATTGAAATAACTGAAAGATGACAACTTATCCAAAAGAAAGACACACTTTACCAAACTCTGTAGTTCAAATCAACAGTATGTGCAAGCTTTATGTAAGGAAGGAAAATGGAAGAAATAAAAGAAACCTTGATAAACAGGCACTGTTTCAAACTGGATCCAGCACTTTTAGAGTAGAAGCAAAAAGAAGAATTAAGGGGCTTATATATAAGCTAGTATATGGAAATGCAAATCCTCTTTTTCATTGCTTTAAGAGGAAGAAATATGCATGGATCAGTAGCAGATCTAAAATTAAAATCAGCAGGTTAGAGAACAGAATATGGCTATATACATCCAGTTTCTGAATGACCAGAGCTGCCAGAGGGTCCAGATCTGGTCTTAGTATTCCCAGCCTAGTTGTCCTTCACTCCCCTGCACAGTCATCATAGGCCACAGTGCTCTGGGTCAAACCCCCATCTACTGCACAAGTGTGTAGCTAGATGTAAATAGAGCAGTCTGGGGCATCTTCTCTTAAGCAGTGTGGTATCTGATTAATGCTATTCATCATGGCTTTGCACAGATTCACCACTAATTCACAGTCCTACTAGGGCTTCCACTCTCCTGACATTTACTTGACTCAATCCTATAGATGATGTAGATCAGGTATAAAACAATGAATGACAATAAACAGGCACACGCAGCAAATCAAACTATTTCTGAAAGGACAAAAGTCCTGCGATTCATCCCGTCTCAAAATGGACAGTACTGCTTATTCACCTTTAAAATCTTCATTCGTATAGTGCTATTTAAATGCAGAGCAATTCGTACAGAATCATAGAAAGGCTTGGGTTGGAAGGGACCTTAAAGATCATTTAGTTCCACTCTCCACACCAAGGGCTGCTGCACAAGCACTTCTGTCACTTGGGGATGGGATGAAAAAAAAAGATAGCAAAATAATTAGGAATCTTGGCCCTTCTCTTGTACAGCATAGCTTCATTTATCGAGTCACACCAGAAGCTGAACTGGAACAGTTGCAGAAGCGCAGCGGAGCGGGGAAAAGCTTTGGAGAGCTCTCCCACTGCCCGTCCTGCGGGTGACCAGCCCTACGGTACCGCTGAGCAAGCGCAGGGGTCTGATAGCGCTTCTCCGTGGCACCTGTCCCTGACAGCTGCCGAACCACACCGAGATCGTACTGCAAAACCCGCCGAGCGCCGGGACCGGCAGCAGCCGGGCAGCTCCCCGGGCACATCCCGGCTGGCCGCTCCCGCTCCAGGCTGAACGGCGCTCGGAAACAAAGGGCAGCGCGGCCCCATCGCTCCCCATTCCGCCCACGGGAGAAGATGCGGCGGTTGGGCTGACAGGGTTCCCGCCCGGGAGGTGCTGGAGTCAGGAAATGTCCCAGGGAGGAGGAGGGCACGGGGAAGCGCTGGGAGGGCTGGGCGGGAAGCCCAGCACACCTGGATGAGCCGCACGGAGGCACCGCCTGCTGCCAGGGATGCTCCCCGGGAAGGCTGTTTTCCGGGAAGGCGGCTCTCCGCGCGGCCCAGAGGCGCCCATTCCCGTGCCCCAGCGGGAATGCCCCCGGAGCACTGTCCTCCCGCCCCCCAGCCCGCTCCGCTCCGCCGCGCCCGCCCCGCCGAGCCCTTTGTCCGCCGCGGGCCGGGACGGCGCTGCCAAGGGTTACCGATGGAGACCTCCTGAGCGAAGGCAAGGGAGATGAGGAGCAGCGGCAGCCCCACGGCGATGCAGGTGACGATCTTGTCCAGCGCCAGCTCCAGCCGCAGCCCTTTGTAGCGCGTCTCCGGCGGCTCCTTCAGCAGGAAGTCGGAGAAGACGTATTCGGTGGCGATGTGCGCGATGGCCATGGCGGGCACGGCGCGGCCGGGCTCGGCTCCGCTCGGCTCGGCACAGCACAGCCCGACCCGGCACGCCGCGGCTGGGCTGGACTGGGCTGCGCTGGGCTCGGCTGGGATCGCTCGGCTCCGCCCGGCACGGCTCGGCACCGCCCCCGCAGGGCGGCCCTGCCCGGCCGTGGCGGGGGGGAGCGACGTGGCCGGGCCGGGATAGGCACCCTCGCATGGCGGGAGGTGCGGGCGTGCAGCCCACCGGGGAGCTGGGCTATGCCGGGCGCCCAGGGATGGCCCCGGGGTCACAGAGTAGCAGAACAGTTTGGGTTGGAAGGGACCTTAAAGACCATCTAGTTCCAACCCCCTGGCGTGGGCAAGGACACCTCCTGCTAGACCAGGTTGCTCAGAGCTCTCTCCAGCCTGGCCTTGAACATTTCCAGGAATGGGGCATCCACAGCTTCTCTGGGCCACCTGTGCCAGTGCCTCACCACCCTCACAGTAAAGAATTTCTTTCCTAATAGCTAATCTAAACCTATCCTTGTTCACTTTAAAGCCATTATCCCCTTGTCCTGTCACTGCATATCCTTGTAAAATCACTTTCCCTCTTTTTTTATAAGCCACATTGAGGTACTAGAAGGCCATAGTGAGGTCCACAGAGCCTTCTCTTTTCTGGGCTGAACAATTCCAACTCTCAGTCTGTCTTCTAGGAGAGGTGCTCCAGCCCTCGCTCGAATCATCTTTGTGGCCTCTTCTGGATGTGCTCTAACGTGTCTATGGCCTTCTTATTTTGGGGACCCCAGAGCTGGATGCAGCACTCCAGGTGGGGTCTCATGAGAGCAGAGTAGAGTGATAGTGTCACCTGTCTTGCCCTGCTGGCCACTCTGCTTCTGATGCAGCTCAGAATGCACTTGACTTTCCTGGGCTGCAAGTACACACTGTGGGGTCATGCCCAGCTTTTCATCCATGGCAACCTCTAGTGAGGGGACTCACTCAGTGAGGGCTGCTCTCAGTGACATCTCCCAGTCTGTACTCGTATCTGTGATTGTGTCGACTCAGGTGCAGTATTTGAATGGAGACTTCTTTTGTTACAGTTTGTGCCCACAGGCTCAGGTGGTCTCACAAGGCACTGCCAAGAAGAACCCAGCTCCCATCCTAGGAGCTTGCTATGCTCCCATTGACTGCACACACTGTGAAGATCCACTGAGCAACTTGCTCCAGGCTGATGAGCCCCAGCTGTCTCAGCACACACCTCCCCACCCCAGTCTGACAAAAGCTCCAAGCTCCTAACCTACCACCATGTGCTGTGGTGTTTTCCCCACCCAAACTGTTTTATCACCACTTCTCAAGTCACTTTTTGAGGGAGTCAGTGAGGTGCCTTCACCTTTATTAACCCTTAATTATTTTCACCCTTTAGTTTTCCTGTTGGTTTCAGGACCTCTGTAAACTTGGAGTATCTTCTGCCCTCTCAGCCCAGAAGTCACAGAGGTGGCTGTCTGCCCCATGCAGAGCTACCTCCAGTGCTGTGCTTTCATGCCATGCTCCCCCAGCTCATTGCTACTGCCAAACTGTTCCCTTCTCCACTCAACTCTCCCTTTATAAAATTGCTATCCTATCTGCTTTCAATTTTCCTTTCTATTTCTTCCAAGTCATAATCCAAGGAAATCATTCCTCATATGGAAACTGTTTTACAACACTGAATCCCTTTCTTACTCTTTCTCTGCTGGTCTTGTGCTGCTGTGTCCTCTGCTGGATGGGGCCAGGGGATTTGACTCATGCTGCATTCAGAATGCAGGTACCTCAGACATTTACATAATGGTACTATGTGGTTTTCTGGTCTGCTCTGTTCTTAATTCTTGATTCCTAGTGTTGAATTTCCCTTCAGTCCACTGTCAAGCACTGGAGCTATTTTTGCCATTAAACTATTACAGATAAGATCCCATTTCTGATGTGCTTAGACAGTGTGATGTACATAAGGCTAGGATTGCTTTTCTCCACAAGTGCTACTGTAAATGTATCAGTACTAGATTTTGCCCTTTTTCACTCATTTTTTATGCTAGATGTACTTAAGACTGTCCCCCAAGTTTGCCATGCTTTTTCACAATAAAAACAGAAAATAGTGTAGAGCAAGGGTCCTTGTAGCACTCCATGAGTGACTGTCAACATGAAATCTGACCACTTTACACTGTTCTTTAACCAGTTAATTAAACTCTATGTACTCCCATACTGATTTCATTTCTTTAAGAAACTGTAACTGAAGACCTTCTCAAACATCTTATGGAAATGTAAGAAGGTTATATTCCTCCAAGTCTCCTATCTATGCACTGAGTCCTTCAAAAACTTTCCCAAGGCATGATTTTCTTTGGAAAAAAAAAAAGTTTAAATTCTTCCATGTACTGTTTTGTTTCTTTGTCCACTTTTCTGGTTTCTTTTGGTTTGTGGTTTTTGTTTTGGTTTGGAGTGTGGGTTTTTTGTTTGTTTGTGTCAGGGTTTTTGTTTGTTTTTTTCTAAGAATGTTTCTGCCAGTTCACACTGAGTGGCTGTCAGAGCTGCCTATTCCTCTGGAAAGTTTTTGAAGGTTGATATTGCATTTTTCACCTTCCAAGATTTCAGTTGTAGGACAGTTCCCAACTGCTACCTCAGTTCATGATCCAGATTTTTCGTACTTGAGGGCCTGCAGCAATCTATGGAGAATGTGGCTGCTCTGATGACTTGATCTTTTGTTCATTTTGTTGCTTAACTCTGTTCCTGCTGGTGCTTCAGACCAACAGAGATGCTGTCCTTCAACACAGGTGTCAGGGCACAGCTGGCACAGGGCTACCTGCACCAGGCAGGCAATGGCAAACTGATTGCTTTACACTTTCATTGATGCTTCATGATCTCTGTGCCAGGCTGTGTCACCTGGTCCAGCAGCGGTGGCATCCTGGGGCCCTTTGGAGGCTTCATTCTGGTTTCACAGCCACCACCCAGCTGAGAAGCTGAGAACTGTGCCAGGAGGTTCATACAAATAACTGGACTTTTTATTATCATTGTAATTACTTTTGGTGCCTAGTTTCTTCTGTAAAAAGGTATTTATGACTCTGTTTCTAAAACATCAGGCACATTAGCTACCCTAGAAGGGAAGTACTAAATAATTTCCTTTCTTAACAGCACATGTTTAACTGAAAGGCTTTAATTTTATGTAAACAGAGAGCAAATGTTCTGCACAGACAGTCAGTCTTTTTGCACAGAACTGGAGACCCAATTTTACTTCTTACAAAACAGGAAAGATGAAAGGGTTTAGAGCATCTCTTTTTGCCAGCTCAAATGAAAGATTTTGAGAAGGAGTTTGTGTTTGTTGCTATGATATAAATTCTATTTTGGCTCAGTCCTGCAGTTCTACCTCACATGTGTGCTCTTAAATAAATGAGGCAAACAAAGAATTAAGACATAACTTAGAAACATCCATGAAACTTCAACATGTTTGTTGACTGAACATCAGTGGAGGACCCTGCATTACTCTCCAGTAAGAGTGAAGTGCAGTTAAGTTTCCTACATTTGAACATACTTCAAAATACATAAGTGAAAATAATAAAATAATAAAATTTTAAAAATATCCCAGCAACCTGAATTTACACTCAAATCAAATTTGGATAAACAGGTTCATGAAGGTGTTTGTTCTGGAGTTCCTCTGCAAGACCTATAGCTGACATGAGCAGGCAAGAATGAGCATTATCTAACTAAAAATGAGCTATAAACATTCAAGTAACACTAAATATGGCCTGATTCTGCCTGTCTTCCTTGCAGAGCACCAAGATCAGCCTCCTGATTGCTTCTTTACAGGTAGGGAGTGGGCTGCTGCTCAGTGCAAAGAAGAGGTACAGAATCAGGAGCAGAACAAGCAGCAATTACAAAGTCAACTAACTTTCTTGGAGGTTGCTTGGGGCTAGATTTGTAAAGAGATTAATAAAAGCTGTTAGAAACTAACAGCAGGGGCACTGCTGAACCCATCAAGGGCTAAAATATATTTTGTACATCCCTAAATGCCTTAAAAAAATCTGTCCCCATGCAGAGTTTCCTCATTTAACAGGGAAAAAAAAAGAAGGAAGAATTGCCTAAATGGTGAATTCATTGAGCCAGACTTGGGGAAACTGCAGGGACTTTAATATTAGCACCTGCTCCTTCAGAAGCCAACAACTTAAAACAGTCCCTGGTGGTGTTTTTTCCTAGTGTGAACCCCGTGTTTCTGCACAGACTGCATGGATGCCATGCCACTTGCTCCTTAGTCCTGTGGAAATCCTGTAGCCGATGTGGATGCCAAGAGGTGTGCTGCTCTGCTCAGCTGCCAGGCTGGATCTCAAGCAAAGCTCAGATGAACTCCAGAAGAGTGGAAATGGTGGTGAAATGGGTGGTATGTGGCTCTCAGAGCTGAGCCCTACAGCTCATGTTCACTCTTGTGAGCGCTGGCTGTGGGGGTAGGACTATCAGCAAATGCCTTGCTCCAGTTTCATATAAGTGACATGTCACCTGGCTGTATTAGGTTAATGGGTGGACTCAATGATCTTAGAAGTATTTTCCAACCCTAATGATTTTATGATTCTATGTGTGAAATCCAGTGCAGCCCTGTGAATGATATTAAAAGCGAGGATTTACAAGGAATCTGCCAGAAGTACACTTTTGTCATGCAGAGCCATGTAATGGATCCTGTTTCCTTGGTGGGTGATGAGGCAGAAGAAGATTAAAGCTGTTGACAGCAGGACAAGTCCAATGAAAAAAAATGCTCCAAGTATCAGGCTGGTTTCTCCAGGACTCAAAGTTTTGCCAAAAAAATTGTCCCCTTTGCTGTCATAATCTGTTAAAAGAGAAAGTGATAAGGAGAAATCCATGCATGAATCTGAAGAGTTTGATATGACGTTTAAAATAATCCTTACCCTCTGCAACAGTTCTATTTGTTGCTGTAGTTGTATTGAATGTTCCAGTTGTGAGTCCTCCTTCTGAAGGAGCTTCCCACTCTGTGCAGAAAGCAAAAAAGCATAGTTAAGTTGAGAGCCTTAATAAATAATCTTTTCTCTTTTGAAAAAAGTAGTGCTGATTTTATTTCATTATTTCTACCTTGTTGATCTGAATAGAAATCATCATTAGATCAGCACAGTTGTTGCTCTGAGCAGCTCTATGGGCAGCATTTGTTATTTACTGTAGTGATAGGACAAGGTCTGACTGTTTTAAACTGAAAGAGGGTACATTTAGATTTGACATGAGAAATAAATTTTTTATGATGAGGTGATGAGGGTGGTGAGGTCACAGGTTGCCCAGAGAAGTTGTGGATGCCCCATCCCTGGCAGTGTTCAAGGGCTGGTGAAAGGTCTTCCTGCCCAACGCAGAGGGATTTGAACTAGATGATCTTTAAGGCCCTTTCCAACCCAAACCATTCCATGATTCAGTTCTGCATTTGCTCATTCTTTTGACATGTCACAGCCCACAGGAATATGTGTTGTAAAATAAATTCATTTTGTCCACAGAAGGAGAATTTTGGCTGCATTTGGCCATAACATTTTTCATCCTGCTGCTACATGGTTACAGGTGTGAGATGTGCCTGCTGGTACTGTTGCAACTCCTGCAGAGGAGAGTGGACAGCACAGTGGGGACCCAGGCAGGACATGCCGGATCCAGATGTTTAGTGAAGTTATGTGATGTAGAGAGGCTCACGAAGTACCTTTGGCTTCACTCTCATGTGGTGGAAGGGACCAGCAGCACTCAAAAGGTTTGCCAACTTTTCCCTTAGTCAAGGGATCATCTGTTTCTTGAGCAAAACGAACAATCAATTTCTGGATATCTTTTACCTCAGCTGGTCTCTGCCTATGCAGGGAGGAGCTCAAACAGCTCTGCGAGTCAGCCATGATCACAGGGAGGAACCAGCATCACGCCACACTGTGTGGCAAAACGGCTGAAACTCAGCTTGGCAGATGTTTTCTGCACCACCTGCAGATGACTAATGGTTCATAGGTTGCCACTGTCTCAGAAGGGCACTTGAGAAGCACCAACTGTTTTTAAGTTGAGAGTGCAGCAAAGATTCTTGTCTTTGCCACATTATGGGGATGTTTGTCCTGTCCCTAGATGGTGCTGACTGGCCATGGCAGTAAAGTACAGGTGCTTCCCACCAGTGCAGGGTGCAGTGGTGACGTTATCTCTCTGCCTTTCCTCCCTGCCTTCCATCCAATTTTTCTGCAATACCATCTCTGAGTCCCAGGATGTTTCTGATACTGCACCTGATTTGTTGATGGTGTAGGTTGTCTCCATGCCAGCATGGATGTGATCAGCTACATGGCAGTGCAGAAGCCACGTTCCAGGGTTTTCTGCTATGAGTTCAACTGTCTGGAAAGTCCCAGGAAAAAGGTCATATACATCTCCTCTGTGGTCCTTATCTGTCTGTGGCAAGACAAAACCAGAGAATTGTCTCAAATACCCCACAGGCACTGAAATATTCCAGTTAAACTTCCAGCTCCTCAAGAGAGATCAAATGGTTCTTGTACAGTTCTAGTGAGCCTCATCCGGGGAAACTGCAGTCTTTGGATACCTCTCATTTAATCCATTAAGTAACAACAGGACAATCCTCCTGATGACTACAGCTACTGGATGACCACAAGAGTTTCTTTGAAAGACAAAATTTTTAGGTACTCTTGCCAGTGACAAAGTGTCACAATATAAAAGCACACTCTAAGCAGGCATAACTCTCTCTAATTTCATCCCTGTATTTTCCCTTATAACCATGGGTAAACATGTATTTTAACACACCTAAACAATGTCCTCTAACAGTGCCCTGTATTCATTTTCATAACAGGCTCAGAGTTACAGAAGCTTTGCAAGGATCTGATTCATTTTCTATTTCCTTCAGACGCAAAACTCCAACCAACCTCAGCGTCAGCCCAGAGCTCTGTGCCCAAGCTACGAAACCAGGCTGGAACTTGTTTTGTTTTGTTTTCAGAATTTTCCCATCATACTATAAAGGTTTTGCTTTGATTTATTTTACCCACCTTGAAGATGAAGGTCTGTGCATGGAAATGAACTGTATGAATATCCACTTCGTTGCCCATTCCTATCAAATACCAGTTTGTCCTATCACCTTCATTCATTGTTAGACCCAAGAGACTGTTATAAATCTTCCCATTGATTGCTGGAAGAATGACAAAATAGGGATGATTAATAACTGGCTGTGGTATGGGTCATGATAAAGTCCACTGCAGGCACCCTTTTGACTTTTGGGGAAGAAGGGATTCCAAGGCAGAGAAGGGACAGGCATGTGTGATCAGGGCAAGGGCTCTCCATGGTGACCCCCTGCCATTACAGAGAGACAGTCATGCTTTTGCTTCAGTTTCCACATCATGTAAGTATACATCAGCAAATATTTTTCTGTATTGAAAGGCATCAAATTGGTTTTTTACTGGTTGAGATTGAACTCCTGGACAAACAGGATTTATGCTGAGAAGCTACATGGAAAAAGAGGGAATAGAATTGTTGCCCAAAACGAGACCAGGGCTGTTCATGTCCCCATCTAGTCTGTTCTGCCTGACTCCTAGGCTGGTTGCTACTGCAGCCACAGTTTCAAAATATCATCCTTATGCTCCTACAGAGCAAGCCTGCAAGGAATAAGGCTCCCAATTGGCAAGGGAAGTCTGGCAGGCCTCTTCCCAAGTATAGGACTAAACTATCTTGTTAGAAAAATATCTTGTTTGGGCCTCATGAAGTATTTTTGTTTCCAGCATTAAAGTTGTCAGGTGGTTAGGTAACTGCAAGCTAAGTCTAAAGCTTTCCTAAATGGGCTGTGAAAAATAAATCTCTGTCTTCTTGGCTGCAACCACCAAGTCCTACATACCGTGCTTGCTGTTGCCTTCTACAAAGTTCTTAGTAGAATTAAAATCATCAGGATTCTTATGAAGATATGTTTCAATATTTTCTTTCAAATACCAGGATTCATTTTCATCAAACACCATAAACAGAAGAGTAAATTCACGATCAATGTCTTTCCTTAGACCTCTTTCATCTAGAGTTCCTTTTCTGCAAACTACAAGAGGCCCAATCAGACCGCTGTATGTGTCCTGAAATAAAATAAATATATGGATTACAGATTCTCAGTTCATCTAGTTATGAAATAGACAGAGATTAATTAAAGATTAAATGCCTTTTTACTAACAGATGAGGGAAAAACCCAGTACTCTGGTTAAAATTTCTTTTCCTGTATGGCTCTGTGTTAGTTTACCAAAGCAATGCCCTCCAGTGGTCCTTTCCAACCTCACCCATTCTGTGATTCTGTGACCTTGTGTAATGTTTGGCCTTCTCCCAGAATCCCTTCAACTATTCTTTAAGGAGGAAATCACATTACCATGGTGTATCCCTTGGGATTTCTGTAGATTAAATTACTCAGGCATGTGCAACTGTTATCAAAAAGAACAAAACGTCTCGCTCTGTAAACGGTTCTTCCAGCCTGTGGTCCTCTCCCAGATGAGAGGCAGAATCCTTTCAGAAACATTATGCAAGGCAGGATGCTTCAGCCAAAGCAATGTAAGCTTTAATGGCCCTTTCTTGGTTACCTTTACAAAATTTGCTGTTGAATAATAAACCCAAGTGATACAGTTTGGATCTGTTTTGCCAGGACCGGATCGTTCTGGGACATTCCACCTGTAGGTGTTTATTTCTCCTGAAACAGACAGAACAATTTTACCATGAACAGCTGGGTAGTAGAGACTTTGAATAGTATGTAAATCAGATCTCTACCCTCCTCATAAAAAATGATCTGCATCAAAACTAGCTGTGGAAGCATGTAGCAATGGGAGAAGAATATGATTCTGCCTTCCTGGAGGTCAGTGAGATTCCAGTGGTGTAAATGAAGGCAGATTGCCCTGGAAAAATTCTGCAAACAGTACTGACAACAGTGGCATCCTCCATCTTACAAACAGGACTCCTCATCCTTCTCCTTGGCAAAACTTGTGGCAGTTCAATGATCTTGGCTACTGACATTAGGAGCCAAGCTCCAGAAAATGTTTCTTTGGCTTTTTCAATTGGAAAGGGCCAAAAGACATGTCACTTGCCACAGAGGGTGCTGCAGCAGAGTGTCAGCTGGGTGCATTGAGGAGTGCTGAGTATGTACCAACGTGCTGACTGGGAGCAGCGGGGGCTCCTTTCCTTTTCCAAATAACACCCTGCTACACAGCAACTACCAGAACCTCTGTCCCTTCCCCAAAACCATCACCTCTGCCACATCCTCTCAGAAATTCCCTGGCCTCTGATTAAAAAAAAAAAAAAAAGAAAAGAAAAAAAAAGAAAAGAAGAAAAAAAGGAAAAATGGTGTCTCTGAACTGTCATACTCTCTGGGATGGGTCTTGTGTAAGTATTGGAAAATCATTTAATCTTACAGGACAAGCACTTTCTGTTCATTACAGTGTGGATTTACACCCCTCAGCAGAGATGAGAAAGGCTTTCAAGACTCAGCACGACACTAAAACGACAGAAAACACTAACAAGAAAGTCCTCAGTCTCCAGTGCATTTATGTCATGGAGATATAACCAAGGGAAGAGTATGTCATCTACTTGTATCTAACCTACATGTCATCACTTTTTTTAGAGGGTATGATGTGAGAAGGGAGGCAGGTCATGGTCCTCCACCACTTCACTGCTTTTTACTCCCCACTTCAGGATGTTTGAAGGCTGTAGATGGAAAAAATTTCCACTCTACTTAAAACTTGAAACATTTCACAAGGCATTGAAGACCCATCTTTGAAGCGAAAATAAAGTCTAGTCCTTTAAAGGACTTGTAAACATGAGGAAGATGGATGTTTTCTCCCTTTTTGCCGATGGGTAAATGGAGGAATGGCCAGGGAGAGGACAAAACTGTGGCAGCTGAGAGCTGTTTTGGCTTAGGCTGCCATGAATCTGCTCTCTGCATCTATCTACCATTTGCCGTTCCCCCCTCTTCTCCCCGCTCAGTTTGTTTGGGTGCTGGAAGTGCTTCTCAACAGCACAATTTATCACGATATAAATCTGTCTGATGACTGAATTAGGAGAATTATAGGGAATCTGGCAAACTTGGGGTGAACAGTCCAGTCTAGCCTAGGAAGAGAAACAGCAACGATTTCTAGATGATGGTGATGGGGACTGAAGTGCCCGGGAATTATTCTTCTTTTAAGGGATTTGTTTTCTGCGCTGTTTCTCCCAAAATCCTGAGGAAGAGCCTGTCCTTAGATCTTACTGAAGAATCCTTTTGGCTTACTCTCATAGACTCCTTCCCTCATCTGACTCGTCCCAAGCCTGCTCCCGTGTGGACACATGAGACATGACAGTAATGTTCCCAGTGTTACAACTCAACTGACAGCACCAACATCATAGGGCCAACAACAGAAAAAAGGAATCATATAAACCAAATGTATTTTTTTCTCCCCATGTATTAACCAATACCCAGCAACACAGATGTTGGCTTATATTTGGCCATCAGTTTCTGTGTGGTTGTCCTGCGATTGTACTGTACTGACACAGCTGCTTAGAGGAAAGAGATTTCGGCTTGTAAAAAGTTTATTACGTCAGAATTTCTTTTCATTCAGTTTCACACTGAAGCTCACAAATACTATGAAAAAAATTGCATGGGAGTTGGAAAGCAAAGGTAGGTACATTTTTGATTGACTATAGTACTTTGGTTTGAGTTTAATTTCCTACTAGAATGTAAAACCCAACGAAAAAGTTGAAGTTCAAAACGTTCAGTGGGAATTTTTCTGTATAAAAAATTTCACAGTTGTGAGACCTATTTTTCACTATTTTCCCTCTAGCAACTGAAGCATGTTTGGTACACTTTTTCAATGATTTTTAATTCATATGGCAGCTACTTTTATTAATAAAATACTATTCATATTTTGTATTTTATGCATCAGCTCTGAATGCAAATAGCAATTCTGTGTAGCTTAATAGAGAAACAGAGTTAATATTGCCGTCTGCAACTCTACCACTGAGTTTGAAAGGTTTTAAAACATTTTTAGAGTGTCGGTCTGGAGCCAAACACAGCACTGTCTTACACTTCTCTTGCCTTGATTACGGTCCTGCTTCTGCTTTGTTTTGGATGTTGTCCAGTGATAGTACATTCCTGTTTCTATCCCTGATAGGAAGGAAGGTTCAGTCTCTGCCCAAACATGCTCACCTGATCAAGAACTTACATGTATAACAACTCAGAATAATAGCTGAGGAAACACTGAGTGTATTATTCCTGGGTCAACATATAGGCATGTGCAAGCTTGAAAAAGGATTATCATTCATGTGTTAAAATGCTTTATATACAGCCTTTGTAGCTCAAAGAGAAGAAATTAAAAAAAAAAAAACAAAACCAAAAGGTACCTTACCAGGGAGGGTAATTGGTGTCTCCGGCTGTTCTTCACAACCCACTTCTTCTATACCATGTGCACTTATCGAGTAAGGCCTGCTGGCTTTGTTCTTAAATACGATCAGTACAGACTCACCAACCTCAGCATGGAGTAAGGGCCCTGAATTCAAGCAGGAGATGCTGGTGATTGATGCTGCTTTTCTGATTTCAATAAACTTTCGATAGGTTGGACTAGGAGTGGAGCCGAGGTCTTTCTGAAAAACCTTGGGCTTTTCTGTTTATTCATCAAAGCCATCAGAATTGGTTTGTTATTTCAGCTGATGGAAAGTTCCATATATACAAATAATCTCTTTTCTTTTTGATCAATGAAGAGTATTGTTCACTCTTGAGCAGGTTTTTCAACAGCTTGTTTTTAAGGAAAATTTTTGTGGATGGTTTTTTATTTTATTTTTAAAAATTTTATTTCTTAAGCTGGTAACTGCCTTTTTTTTTAACTGTGTGTTTTACTTTTGTACTACAAAAAAAAAAAAGAAAACGTTAAATATGTTCCTAGAGAGTGTTGTCCCCAGGGAATGCCATGAAGCTGTGTCAGGGGAGATTTAGGTTGGATATTAGGAAAAGGTTCTTCACCCAGAGGGTGATTGGGCACTGGAACAGGGTCCCCAGGGTCACAGCACCAGGCCTAACAAGTACACTGTTTGGACAATGCTCACAGGAACATGGTGTGATTCTTGGGGCTGTCCTGTGCCAGGACCAGAACCTGGACTTCAGTGATCTTCCGACTCAGGATATTCTATGATTCTGTGACTGCTTTATGACCAGTTGTCGCCCTCTTCTCTCCCCATAAAAAACATAGCTGATGGTTATTTTATGACCTGTAATATTATGTCTTGCCCAGTTGCAGACACAAATCCAGCCCCTTTATATTGTCTTAATCTGCCTACTAGAGTCTATGTTGCAAACTCTAAAGCTAAGGTGAATCCTGGCACTGCCATTTTATCATCCTACCTGTTAGTACTCCTTAGGAAATTCTTTATTTATGTTCAAGAATGAATTACTTCATTTGAAAAGCATTTTTACACTTAGCAATTATATAAATTGTTTGTAAAATCACTGATAACCTGGAATAGGCATCAGTGTTCCTTGTTTTCCATCTTAATAAAGCTGGAAAAACTCTTAGTTTTTGGAAAGCAATCCTCTCACTGACCAGGCTTGGTCTGTAAGACATGAGAGTTACTTGCCCAGAATTTCCAAGTGTTCCTCCTCTTCTGTCCTCACTTTGCGATGTGTGAAGTTGCCATTTGTGTACTCCCTGTAAACCACCTTCTTGTATTTTGAACCAATCAGATCTTCTGCTTGGCTCAGAAAAACATGCCCATAGCTGCAAAATAAAAAGGCAATAAAAGCACTAAACCTCACATATCTAAAAGCTAGTAACTGTTGTGTTATTCACAATTGATAAGAACATACAGCTTGATCCAACACAATGATTGATGTGAAGCCCTTGAGTGCTGCAAGACATTTTAAACATCAAATAATGAGTGATAATCCTCACTAAATGCACACCCTCTTCAAAAAGGTAAAGCTGAGGATAAGTTGCACTCACCACAAACTTTCCTAAGTTCCTTCACAAGAGCTACCAGAGCAGAGGCAAAGTTCAGGATAGGAGTGGGTTCAGCCACTCTCTCCAGCTGCTCTCCAGTGAAAGATACTGCCTGTCCCTGAAAACCTGAATCCTCTTACCACAAAGGCTGCTTTCACTACCTTGTCAGCCACAGGAAAATGATAATCAAAGCTCGACCTTCAAAAGCAAATGCCATCATCTAAGAGGGAGCTGCTTTACTATGCCCTCTTCCTGCTGTGTAATGTGCAGGGCTTTCTTAGCATGACAGTAAAGTGACAACTGTATTTTCCCTTCTGCACCTGGAAAAGGATGCTTTTTATGTGCCCTCCAGGTTTACTTGATCACCCACAGTTTATTGCTGCTTCCATAGGATCCCAGAGGGCTGACTCGCCAGCAGAGGACACTCGCCATCCACTGCGTGGCAGAGCATTCTCTCTCTTCTGAGGGCAGCTCTGTCTTCTCACAGTTCATCTTCAAGGTGCCCCTGGCAGGGGAGTTGCAGAGTTGGCTTACAAGGTACTAAATAAAAGCAAAAAATGCCCCAGGGATACTCCTTACTGTAGTAATGGACTGTATTTGCAACAGCAGTCTTTGACAGTACTGGTGTTAATATTTTCTTTAAACTCACTTTATCACCTGTGACTCTGTATATTTTTTACAGACTCTTCTTCCTCTTTAAGGGAATCAGTTTCCCAGATGCTTTTTTAAAGCTTATTTTTGAGATTTTGAAAGGCATTCCTTGTTCCTTTTTGTTTTCACTGAAGTGTCCTCAGGGACCAGTCTGTGCAATATGATCTGAAATATGTATTTTCTGCACAAGTTTTTGATTTCTTAGCAAAGTGCAGTGTACATAAGATTCACTTGCAGGATTCACTATGTTCTGACCTTTTCAGGGGAGACAGGAGCTACCACACTGCAGAGAAGCAGGCTCAGCACCTCCCTCATGCATCTGCATTGCCTACAGGGACTCATGTCTGGGACCAGTAGCTGCGTTTCTCCTGTATGAAAACCAGAGCACTGGAACCGGGAGGCTGGAAAGAGTGAGGGAGAGGAGAGTGTTGGGGAGCGCCACTGTAAGGTTGAGCCAGGGCTGAAACACACACATGGCTTTAGGGACTTGGAAGCCTTCTTGAGTTCAACAGCATTACTCAACACACTGAGATGAAAACATTCGAAAGTGGTGTCTATGAACTAGTCTAGTCTGAGATGAAGTGACTTTATAAATATGTTTTCTCTTATTTTGTTCAGCAAAGAGTTGCTCCTAAAAAGTACAAGGCTGGCTTCATGAAATGATGCTTCAAAGTTTCCCCTCCACTATGAGTGTGTCCCATGCTCACAAGTGTTTTTTTGCTTTGGGTACCTTTCCTCATAGCTGCTGATGTTGTAGATTTTTGGTACCGAGCTCTTATTTGAGGCATAGTCCCACTCAAGTTCCTCGGCAGCAATGTAGTAGAGCCTCATGGCTCTGTACTGCTGCTGGGCTCGGGTGGCATTGCGGCAGCTGCTGACCTCATACAGATGTTTCATCCCACCGACAAAGTGATCAAAAGTCCTGCAAACCACTTTGAATGTGCCTAGAAAGAAAAGCACAGGAGATTTAATCAGTTAAAAAAAAATAAAATAAAAGCAGCTTGGCAAATTAGGCCCTGTGTACATCTTCATCTATCTTCAGACAAACTTAATCTGTGATACTGTATGGAAAATCAAACAAAGGGATGTTTGTGTAGAATCACAGTGTTTTATGTTGGAAAAGACCTCCAAGATCATCTAGCCAACCATTAAGCCAGCACTGCCAAGTCCACCACTCTATCAAGTCCCTAAGCACCACATCTACAGTTCCTTAAGTACCTCCAGGGATGGTGACTCCACCACTTGCCTGGACAACGAGTTTCAGTGTTTCAATGTTTCCCAGTGCTTGACAACCCCTTCTGTGAAGAAAGTTTTCCTAATATCTAATTTAAACCTTTCCTGACACTACTTGAGGCTGTTTCCTCTTGTGGTATTGCTTATTCCTTGGGAGAAGAGACCAACTCCCTCTTGGCTTCCATCTTCCTCAGGTAGATGTAGAGACCGAGAAGATGCCCCTGAGCCTCCATTTCTGCAGATTAAACACCCCCAGCTCCCTCAGCCACACCTCATCAGACTTGTGCTCCAGACCCTTCCCCAGCTCCACTGCCCATTTCTTGACACGCTCCAGCACCTCAGTGTCTTTCTTAGAGTGAGAGGCCCAAAACTGAACACAGGTTTCAAGTTGTGCCCTCACTAGTGCTGAGTACAGAGGGACAATCACTGCCCTGGTCCTGCTGGCCACACTATTGCTGATACAAGTCAGGATGCCATTGGCCTTCTTGGTCACCTGGGCACACTACTGGCTCATGCTCAGCCACTGTCCAGCAACACCCCCAGTTCCTTTTCTGCCAAGAAGTTTTCCAGGCACTCTTGCCCCAGCCTGTGACTCTGTGACCCAGAGGCAGGACCTGGCAGGACCTGGTCTTCTTTTGCTCCATGCAAACCACTAGCCTACTCCATCTTTGCTCAAAAAACACCATAAATTACTCCTAAGAATTTGAGTTTGATTGGCTTGGCCAAGGAAACTCTGAAAAGCCATTAATGTCTGGCAGCAGGAACAAGATTGCCAGTGAGCCTTCGACAATGCCGCTCATGCTGCAGACATACCCACGAGGAGCATGAGACGATGGGGGAGGAAGCATTAATTGCACAACTCAGTAAAGGCATGGAGAGACATAGGGTGCATTTCAGAGATGCTGTTTCCTCATCCTTGAGCACAGAGCTACTGTACCAGCCTTTTGTGCAAGAAACTCTCCACTCAGACCCTGCAGTTGTTCTATGTAATCAGGCTAATGGAGGTCCTTTTGCAGTACAGACACAGCCCCATTGTACAAGAATGCCTGCTTATAACCATTTCTTGATATGGCCCTTTTTGGTGTAAAAACAATTGACTTAAACTGCAGCTTTCTGACCCTTCATACTCCACAAAAGGCCAAGCCACCATGGGCTTTTTTTTTTCTTAAGTTCTGATGGTCAAAGACTGCAGTGATACTGGGAGCATCTTTTGGCATGTCTATGGGCAGATTTTAATATTTATCCTCTCTCTCCTTCTCACTTACTTAAGCAGAATCTGACCACTATGTTATCCTACACAACTCCACCTGCTAGCACTCTGTGAAGGAGGAAAGCACTTTCACAGCTGGTCTGCATGTGAGTCAGTGATGGAACCAAAATTAGAAGCATAGCTCTGTCCAGACTGGATCTCAGTCCATTCCTAGTGCTGCTTGGGCTAAAATGACGTAAAAAGTAAAATAACATGCAGTTAACAAAAATTTACATACATCGGTAGGTGTAAAGATCTGATAATTCATTCAATTTCCCTTATTGTCAGTAGAAGGTTAGCTGGCAAAAATGAATAATCTCTTAGATTAGTTGTTTTGTGTGAATTCTGCAGTTTCATGACAGATTATGGAAGTGTTTGGGATATGCATATGAAAAGTACCTTTTGTCTCATCTTGACACTTGCACCAGAGGTCTAACCTGGCATGTATGCAACACCAACATACATTTCTTTCAGGTGCTCTGGCCAAGGATGGCCCTTGGCATAGCCTTGCACAACTCTGATGACTCTGTTTATTTGAATGGAGTCGCACTAATGTAAAACAAAGTAACGCTACAGTCTTTGTTATGAAACTTATTTGTTAAGTCTCCCACAAACAATTCAGCCCCTCTTAGTTTGAAGTATGAATCAGTGGATTACACATGAGAATTAAAAGTATCTTTAATGTGTATGCTTCTGAAGAAACTCCTTAAGACTGACTCTAATATTGATAAGCTACTGTTGAAGTCCTAAAATACATTAAACAATGCTGACTATCTACATAGCAGTGAGTTTGGTCTTCTAAAAATGTCTGTTTTGAGAGCTGTAGAAATTACATGAGCATCTTCTTAGCTATCTCTCTGTCTGCTGCTCTTCCTGTCCCAAAGTCATTAAAACCTCCACTCTTTGGTGCACATGCATATTTGATTTATAGCACCTTCCCAGAAAAGTAACCCACCCTGAATTCTCACCTACACCAGGTCCCTCCAGGCTCCATGCTTTCAGGCTCCTTGTGCAGAGCAGAGCATCTCACTGACTGTTATTCTGACTGAGTGGTCTCTAAGTCCCACACCACCAATATCAGTTCATGAACATACCCACACGGTCTGGCTGCATCAGTGCTGTTCCCGACAAATGAGGAAACAAGGCCAGCCCGTCCCTTGTTGTCCCTCTCAGGTCAATGGTGTTTCCTTGAAACTGAACCCCGTGCATGTCGTAGTGACTGCCCAGCCCGATGAGGTGCCAGGAGACCTTGTCGTTCTTGCACATGGTCAGGCCTGGCAGATTACCATACAAGTAGCCATTGACAGCTGGAGGAGAAGGAAAGATCCTGGTTAACAGTAGATCCACAGAAACTCATCACAGAGCCTCCTGTCACCTTCCTGGCAAGAGACTCATGAATCAGCAAGTCACATCATTAATTTAAGGAGCATTTTGTGAAGCAAAGGTAGCATTGGAGGACACCAAAGCTATATCTAAGTGCCATTCCTATAAACTCTGAACTTCTACCTTTTTGCTTTTAGCCTGTAAAATCTCATAAAGCCTTTTGCAGTAATGCAGCACTCCTCTTCTGCGCTTTTCAATGTACCTCCCAGACAGCACTAAAGTGTATAAATTAGGTACCTCCTTTCAGCCTGGAGAATGTATAACCAGGTCATTAAGGCTATGGAGAGAGCCACAAAGAGTCTTTGTTATGAACTCTGTTCTGATGGAGGCTTTTTGTGATTTCAACCTTTGACTTCCACTTTTACTTCTTAAATATATCTGTTTCCTTTAGAAGGGTGTTATGAGGCTAAACGCACTAACCCTCTATTGTTCTCTGTAGTCAGTGTGTGAAGGATGCAATAAAGGAACAAAGCTTCAGTATGAGATCCATCTCCTAATGGAAGAATAAAATAGATGGGTCCAGAAAGCCCTAGGGTTCTCCGACAATAGTCTCAGTTCTCTTCAGAAAACTAAACCAAAGACAGGTTATGCAATTCGCTCAAGTCTGTCATGTCAGGGTTACCTTGGAGGAGATCTGTGCTCAAGTCAGATACTTATCTCCAGAAGTGATATTTTAAAATATTTTTGGCTACTCTCCTAGTCTTTGCCTCTCCTCTCTAAGAGGTGGTCACTGCCCAAGTGGGAGATGGCAGAGCAGAGCAGGTGGACCTTTATTGTCTGAAACAGTGCCAAGGCCAGCGGCAAAATTTAAAAGTAGTGTAAATTGGCTTCTTCTGCAGTTGATGCCTGTCTCTGGTATTATGTCTTTCTATAGACCTAAGTATTGTATCTAAAAGCTGCTCTCTATTCCTTTTCTCCAGGTATAGTTGGTAGGTGGATGCATTCATTGCTATTACGGCTGGGGTTTCAACAGGTGCTCCAGGGGCATCAGCAGCTGGCTGTAAGTTGACTGACACCTTTCCACCTCACTCTCCAGTGCACTGCAGTCAACTATGAAAGATGATAAAACCTGCAAAAACATCTTCCTAATATGACAGAAGGAAAGGTATCATTCACAGATATTAAGTATTTCATACCGTGCATTTTGTTGGATTCCTTGAAATCAGGATCATTTTCATCTACTTTTGAAGGGTCTCCAGTAAATGCTTCAATATTCTTGTTCAAATACCAGCTGTCATTCTCATCAAAGATTGAAAAGAGGAGGTAAAATTCTCTATCTATTCCTTTCTGTAGCCAAGAAAGAAGCCAAGACATTAAAAAAAGTCTGTTCAATGAGGTTGGGTTTTTTTTTTTAACAAAGCTTTCTTTCCCCAAAAATCTGAAGCTGCCTTCTTACTAAATCTGTGTAGAGACAGGGATTGGCTCTCTTCCTTCAGCCAAAAGGATAAATAGATTGTCAATTACTTGGGATGAAAAAAGGCATTCATTGCATGAAAAAGATAGAAAAACTAGAGACAATCCAGGACATGATGAAATGGCAGTTTCATCTTCTTAACATTCCTCTTAGGTCAACTTTTACCCTGAGGACTGACCTTTGCTTCATCTCTGCAAACCAAACTGGGAAATGGGCAAATTGCCCATATGGAAACCCACTGGTGCACCCCCCTGCTGTCAGGGACAAGCAGATGTTCATGTTTGGCACCTGTGTCCCGTCGTGATTCAGTGTGTTCTTCCGACAGACCAGCAGAGGCCCCACGAGACCAGAGTTGGTGTCCTTGACAGCATCAGTGGCTGAGTAGTACAGATAGGTCAGGCATGGGGGGTCACTCTCTGCTGGACCTCCATTTTCAGGCACCCTCCACTTGTATGTGAAGGTTTCACCTGGCTTAACATGGGCTCCTGGCTTCAGATAGCCTGCAGAGAGAAAATTGAGGTGCACCAAGATTACAGGAAGGTTTTGTCTTCCTGACTACAAGCAGTCAGACAGAGCTGCTGATTTCTGTGGAGAAGCTCCCCCTTTCAACCACTGCTCCAGAACCATCCTATTGTCTGGGCAGTTATGCCATGGGGACATTTCACCTGAGCCCTGTGCCATGGGGACTACCAAGCCCATGCCATGCAGAACAAGTTTAGCTGCTTCACCCAGACACCTTCCAACGCTGCCTTAGATTGTCTGGATTCAGTCAGACAAGACATGCAGACCTCATCTGGGTGCTTAAATGGCTTCGTCTAATATTTGTAGCTTACCTGCCCTATCATGAGATTTATCTGTGGCACAAATTCAGACTCTGGCTTTTCATTAAGCACCAGCAAAGCAATTACATTAGTGAGTGGAGCGGTAGCTGTCGCTCTTTAGAAATTCTAAACAAATCAGCTCCTGGTAATTGTTTCTTTTTGATTTTGAAACAATGCACAGGAGCCTTTGTCAGCATCTCCAAAGAGCGGCAGATATTACTTTTTTTGGAGGCTACTTTTAAAGGATTTGAGCCATTGTCTGGTGCCATGTAGAGGCTGGATGTAACATCCCTTGTGTAATTTACTAACTGTAAAAGAGTGTTTACATTCACTGAGAGAACTTACAAAAAGGACTTGAAAGACAGAAAAAGGGGTCAGCCCCACACCCTTTGCAGAAAAAAGTGCTAAGTAACCTTTCTGGTCTTTGCTATGAGGAAGATCAATTCAGAGATTTGGTTTAATGCTTAAGCACCCATTGTCTGGATTTTCTAAGCAGAGTCAGGTGAGTCAGGCAGGAGCAGACTGCACTCATCTAATACCCCTCTCTAATATTGCAAGAGAATCCTCTTAAAAAATTAAACACAAGTGAAAATAGCAGTATATATTTGAAGACATACTATTTGCTGCAAATTGCAACACAGAGTGCTGCTTCGACAGTATCTTATACTCCTGGACTCATTCTGCAACAGTGTTTAATAAGGAAAACATTGATTTGGAGTCAAAAACCGTCTGAGACTGGACATGTGTCTAATGGAACACGGAAGGGTGTTTCCTGAAGGCACAATTGAAAAAACATATGTCTGCAAATATCTGTAGATGTCTGCAGGTATGTTTATGTACAGCATTTTCACATGAATAAGCTGTACTCAGACAATGCACAGCCTTTGAAAAATCGTTTACCTTCAGTGTAAACCTACAGCTCCTGTGGGACTTCTACATGTATATACTTGCACATGTATTGGAAATCAAAGACACAAGGGTTAAAAGGAGATAAAAAGGGACAGAAAGATTATTGATGCAATGCTGAAGGCCACTGTTACCAGGGAGCATTAAATGAAAGCACAACAGGACTGCAAGCAGAGGGAAGCTGCACTTCCACTGGGGGACTGCCTTAGACAAGCGTGGCATTGGGATCTCTGCAGATAACTTCAAGGCTGAATTCAAGCCAGTTGTTTTTTCATGATTTGCCTGCTGGCAAAGTTGGTGAGTTGCAAGGTCAGCAACTAGAGAAACAATTTAATAAAGCCTTTTGCATTGATTTTAATTGTATGATGAGTTTTACATGGTGACCTAGTTCTCTTAGCACAGTTTTCAAAGGAGAGATTATGTCCCATGAGTTTCTTTTTGATGTATTGTAGTGGAAACAAAGCAATTTATACAATAAGAAAACTCCCCCTCTTCAGTGCTGCAAATGCAGCAAAAACGTTTTCAGAGACCACAGCTTATCTCTATGCTATGGATGGGATTTAGCTCACCTTAATTGAGCCACCTCAGACTTAGTCCCTAACACAAACTCTTGACTTCTGTAGTTGATGGAGACAGAATCACATCTCCAGAGAGTGAACTACTGCCTCCTAAAACAAGTGTTCACAGTAAATGGGACTTCTCACCCTCTGAAGAATTTGGTTTTTGTCACTGACTGTAAAAAGTGCCTATCAATTAAACATTACAATAAACATTTAATAGTTAAACTTGGGGGTTAAAGATCCTGTCCTTACACAAAATGAAAAGAAGGCTTTTGCAAAAGCTTCATTTCAGTGTTTATGTATTAATGAGAATTAATATGGATTATCACTGCTTCATATTCCAGGGCAATCAGATAGAAGTTGCCTTTGACACTGGCTATTCTGACAGTAAAGCAAGGGCAATGCTTGTGCTGGATTACAGACCTGGAAGTGAAGCAGCCCAGATCACGTGACTAGCTATATCTAAGGAGTCAGCAGGGCTGTCATGCAGGATCCTAAGATTCATAATCCAGGAGAATGTCCAGAGGAGATCGACTGATTGCAATGGAACAGTATTAGATTAGAACTAGTATGAATTGGATTGTGCTTGTAAATTTTGTTCAATATGGACCTCAGTTAGTTTTAGACATCTTGTCTAGAACATATCCAAGGGGAAGAACACACTCACAGACTGTGGAGTCTCAGGGATGGTGACATGTATTGTAGACACAAATTAGTCAAATCATCCTTCTGTGCCTTAGCACCCACAAAAAGGGCAAACCTGTAGAGCAGCAGCAGATTTTTATACTCAGGTATTCTGGATGAGATGATACAGTAGCACAGCCAAAACTTACCATCTAAATAGGGAGCACCTTCTGACAGCTTGCTGAAGCTTACACCATGGGCCATAATGCTGTAGCTTCTTCTGGCTTTGTTGGCAAAAGTAACTAGCACCGTATCTCCCACTTCAGCTTTTATGACAGGGCCTTAAAAAAGAGTGAGGGAAGCTATTAGAAGAACTCCTCTCTAACATATTTCCACCAGAACAAGAGAGGACTGCATGCACCAAATTCCCCTCTGGATCCAAGTGGTTCTGCGTTCAAATCTGATGTAATGACAGGAGGGGAAATTATTCACTGTACCAAGTATTCCCAGGTGCTTCATGTCCTCTGACCAAATCTTCTTACTGAATGTGGCGTCAGTGTATTCCACATAGCGAACTTTCCAGTACTGCCCTCCTATTCTGTCAGTCCCTTGTGTGAAATATGTTGCAGATTCACTGTGGAATTAGCAAATTGGACTGGTTAAATAATCGGAGGTTCAGGTAGAACCCTTCATTTCAGATAAAGTTATTACTCCAGACACAGGAGACATGACCCCCCAAGTTACTAGTTTGCATACACTTTTCTAGCAGACTAAGAGAGATATTACTGGTTTGAATTAGTTAACAAATGAGCATTCATTGTGCATTAGACTTTTATGTTTAACCCCAATTTACTTAGGGAGACATCTGTATCGAAATACCTTAGGGCAAGAACTGTGCACAATGTGTCTCTAACCCTTGTTAGCTTTTCTGGGAGATACTGCAATGTAGTTTGTCTTCATCAGTAATAACAACAGGGAAAATTCTACCATTATGGCACCTCTGAAATGCAGTGATTATAGGTGTGAAACCTGCCTGAGTCTTGACAAAGGGTTATTAACTCTGTTGAACTTGATGTGCCTCACTGGGGCTCACTTTCTCCATGGACTTAATAGAGCAAGATAAGCACTTCCAGAAGGCAACTCCAAGCATCACAGTTATGTATCTAACTTCCTGACAAGGCCATGTAAATCCATTCTTCCCTGCCCCTTTCAATTAAAATTAATAACAGTGTAGGATCTAGCCCTAGTGAATCACTGGGGAAGGCTCACACAGACTGCTGAAATGAAAGCACGCAGGAGAGGACGGGAAAGCTCACCTGCCAGTGGCATTCAAACCCTGCCCAGTGAATTTATCATAACCATCAGGTCCATAATTCCAGAGCACTTCTTCAGCAGCAATATAATATCTTCTCATGTGACTGATTGGTGAAGGGCGAGACAGGTTTTTTTGACAGATCTGAACATCATATAGTGCCTCCATGCCACCTGGGAGGAGAAAGAGTCTGGAGACAGTCCCATACCAGCTGCAGAGACAGCAATTTCATGAATACAAAAGCACATTCAAAACTCTCTGGAAGCTACATGGGTTGGAAATAATTACTACAGTAAATTTCTGGTTTAAAAGACTTTCTCTGCCTACACAGGGCCAGATGGCAGCATCCTTCCTTTGCAAGGTGGAGATTTATGCCATGAGTGAAATCTACTGACATCAATGACACTCTTTTGGCTTATTTACTCAATTTCTTAGTTTGTTTAAGGATAGTAGAATGAT
The DNA here is from genome assembly GCA_013396695.1 of Sakesphorus luctuosus. Classification (NCBI taxonomy): domain Eukaryota; kingdom Metazoa; phylum Chordata; class Aves; order Passeriformes; family Thamnophilidae; genus Sakesphorus; species Sakesphorus luctuosus. Next base: position 71,398 of record VWZD01013185.1, read on the forward strand.
TCTGGCCATCAGAGTGCCTCCAGAAGTCTGCAAAATGGCATCATCTCCCCTTGAATTTCATTGAAATAGAGGCTGCTTATTTCCACTAAAGGGATTTGTTGCTTGCCAGAATCAAGTCTGTCTTGCCTGATGCAAATCCCACTGAAATCAACATGCAAGCTCTCAGAAGTGAAAAATTCTCCCAAGTCATCTCTACTGTGATACTTATACATTGCCCACTGCCATGAGACCTAGTTTATGATATGTGCTTTTGTGGTCTTGCACCACACAAGTATCACAACACAACCATCAAATTCCTTCAACTGGCATGACTTTTTGTATATGTAAGTACTTATCTACAACAAAAAGTGGTGATGAAAACTCCTTTTGTTGCTCATAAAAATCTCCACTTTACATAGAAAGCGTGGTGACAGTGATGGGTGTAGCAAGCCTTCCTCATATGGGTTGCACAGCCAAGTCATTTGTACTAGCTAAAGATTTGGCCCAACATATACAAGACTAAACTCATATTTGTGACGTTTATCTGGTGAATTAGTTCAAAAGTGTTTCAAAGTCACAAAAAAAGTGTCAAATCCTGCTTTCCATGGAAACATCTCTCAGTTTTCTTTTCCAAACATAATAGAGGCTAGAACTTGTGAAAGGATGAGGGACATGTATAACAGCGTACCTCGTAAGTGCTCATTAACCTGGCACGTTATCAGCCACCTCCCAGGGCTCCCGGGAGTCATCTCCGCTGTGATGAATGTTGCTGGGAACAGACCGACGACATCTGCTCTCTGGTCTCTACTCGTGAATGTGTGGCCGTAGAAATAAGCAGCATGGATATCTATCTCGCTTCCCATGCCAAACAAGTGCCAGGACATCGCAGTGTCAGCACACATCTCCAAGCCGGGGAGATTGCCATAAATATAACCATTAATAGCTAAAAACAAAAGTATGAGACTTTATGAGATGTGAAAGAAAAGTGCCAAGTGCCTTTGATCCCATTTTTAAGGGTGATCCTTTCCTAGCCCAGGAAAGAAACTGTCTGAATATCCACACTGAATAAGGTCTTTACAGGTTCCTTCATGAAAAGTAAGAGTTTGAACACACAGCTTACAGCTCTGGATGACCAAATGCCTCAAATTCTCTGTCTGAGTCTGTGAAAAACTTCCTGGGCAAAGGCTAAGTCATCACCAAAAAGGTCTGATAATGAAGTTAACTTGTTCTGCAGCTATCTAGCATGGCTGAAATCTATTTGCTTTTATTCTGAGTCATAAATACACAATTATATGCCATGCTTAAGCAATTCAGATTTGAAAATTATGATATCAGTCCAATCACTCTAGTCAGCTCTCTCTTCCTCAACTTCCATATCTGAAAATGTATCAGGACACTGGGAGGGCGAGACTCATATTTTGCAAAATGTTTTAGCTCCTGGGCTTCCTGGAAAAACCAAAATACACAGAAATATCTGGAATTAACTTCTTACACAAAATATTCAAATAGCACAATGTACTATTGCCCAGTGGATCTCTGAAGGGCAGGAGTGGTTGTACCAGCCAGCCCACTATCCACAAGCCCTTCGAGAACCTTTTCAATACACATATCTCTAAGTGGTCTGCAGCTTTCTTTTCTCTTTTCACAGCTGGACAAACAAATGGTTTAAATCTCTTGCCTAAGATAAAATGTTAAACAAAAGGCAGAGCTGGGCACGAAAGCCAAATCTCCTTTCTGCAAGCTGCTGTGTCATGCTTTATTTAGGGAGAGGTTTTTATCAACACAATGCTTAAACATTCTGACTCATCCCTTGCTGACACATATAAAGGAGAGAAAATACAGGGGACAGAAAGTCCTACTGAAGTGACAAGAGCCTGGTCACTACTGTAGGTGACCATTTTCCCAAGAGTCCTTCTCACCATGCATTCGGTTGCTGGTCTGGAAACCTTCATCCTCTTTATCAACAGTGTCTGGTTCTAAGCAGAAGGTGTTTATATTCTCATCGAGGTACCAGCTGAAATTTTCATCTACAATGCTAAACATCAGGGCAAAAGCATTAGCAGCACCAGTCCCTTCTATTGTGGTCTCATCTGCAGTTCCTAAATTGCAAACAAAAAGGAAAGTGATAAAAAAAGCCTTGGAGAGGATTGAATTTAAAAGTGACGATTTCCTTGGAGCACTCAAGGAAATACAGTGCTTTGTCTATGATCTACAGGGCAGGATGAATCTCACCTAATTTTCTTCTTCTAAGACATCTCGACCTGCCTCCAACAGACTTTGAACAGATGAGTGCCTCCAGAAGGCAGTTTATCTTGTCTAAGTCAAGATGGTTATTTCTGTATCACTTTGATTTGGTGTAAGCGCAAGTACCTGCCAGTATCTGTTGTCCTATTTTCCCCCTCTTTGGCCCACTGCACAAACCCCTGCCCTTTAGTCAGTGGTTGTCAGTATCTGTGTGCCTGCACAATAAGACAGGCTGTGGGCCTGATCTAGACAGAAACCAGTGACTTTTTTTTTGACCAGGAATTAAGGAGTAGTGAGTTTCTGCAATAATTTCTGTTGCCTTGAAGCAATTGCTGAACCCCACCCCCAAAACAGCCATCTAAATGTGGCTCTCCCTCCATGGACAAACAAGGAATCCTCAACAATTATCTAGGAATAGATACTTCAATTTTAAAAGGCTGAAGGCAGCATGAATAAAATCCATTCCAGCTAAGTTCAATATCATTATCCAAGTGATCATTTGGGGAACAACCTGAGACTATAGGAGTGACGATACCAATGAGCCTATGATGATCCATTGGCAGGTGTAGACTTCATGTCATTCAGTCTGTCTCTGAACCCATGCAAACCTTTCCTTCCCCTGCCTTCTATGGGAGACAACTCAGAGCCTTGCTGTCTATCACTGCTGTATGGAAAACTAAAGCAGTATCATTATGTAGATATCTACCTTGATGAATTCAAGACCAAACATGCATTTAACCCTGGCCTTTCAGGATAGGATTGTTTTGATCATGCTGTCTCCTGGCTTCATGTATTTTTGCATAGCTATCGTCTCAATTTCACATATTCAGGCAGTTCTGAAGTTTTCAAAGCCTCTCAAAGAGAATATAAGCCTGAGACATTTTAATTGTGTGAGTTAAGCTGGAGACCAGGCCTGTCCTTTCCACATTGAAGTCTTTCTCTTCTTCATATGTAAAACCTGCTTCACTTAGATGTTCTATATATAAAATCAAGGCTGATTTGGTGCTATGGGAGCTGCTGGAAAGAGGTGGGAGAGTTACACATGCTCAGGGGCAGAGGTGGCAATGGCTCAAAGAGGGCTGGTACGTGATGGCTCCAGCACAACATTAGCAGGCTCTAACGTACACTGAACAGGCTGTTCAGTGCACATCTCCATATGGTTGTGATGTACAACTTGTGAGCAAAAACAAATACATGATCTCTATGGGGAAATAATGGCAAACACTGGGCTTCCCAGTATGCAAACACCATTGCCAAAGTTGCCTGCCCAGCCCTAATTTCATTTCCTGAGTAATAAGTCCTTTGTTCTTCCTGAAATGACCCCAATTTGGGAACATTTATATTTGGTCTCAGCCACAACAGGATGGTCACAGAGCATGCTGCAGCCCCTCCACCAGCTGAGGCAAATCTCTCGTGAAGCCCAAGGGGAGGAGGAATGAGGTTGTCCCAGAGCTACAATACCTACCCTGGGATGTTGCTGGAATGCCCCATCTATTCCTTGCCCCTTTTTATGGGCTATGTAGGGATAGATTCTAGACCATCATGTTTATACCTGTAAGCAAAAATGACTGTTAAGATGCCAAGCTTGGCAGAGGGGCTTGCTCTATCAGTGTTTCAGCTTAGTACCTTTTTTACACACCAGCAGAGGCCCAATTAAACCAGATGCAATATCTCTTGGTGTGTCAATGTGAGAATGGTAAATCCAAGTCAAGCAGTTTGAGTCTGCCAAAGTTGGGGAATAATCTTTCCTTACTGGCCATGTATATGTGTAATTTCCACCGGGAACCACAAAGTCGTCCTCTTTGCTTTTACCGCCGGTTCCATCAGGGTAAAGTGCTCCTAATACATAAAAAGGAAAAAGGAAGCTTTTAGCCCCCCCTTAACTGGAAATCTCATCACAAAAACTTTGAGCTAAAATCCATTTTTTTATTGCTAGAGAAATATTTAAGAATGCATTAACAGGCTCTATTTTTTTCCTTGTTCCTTTATTTTCATCAGTCATCTACACATTTTGTCAGCTAACATTATGTATCTTCTCACAGAAAACTGATGAGGGAACTGAATGTAGGCAAATCCACACAATCCTCTAACAGAAGTACACATGCATAGGCCTGGGATTCTGAAAACAACATTATGCTTGTTATAACCCTAAAGAAAGGAAAACATTCAATTGCAAGAGCTCCATCCATTCAAATAGACTAGAGGTGGAAGGAGAGAAGATGTTTTGGTTAGTTATAATTCAGAAAAATAATTCAGGAACGAAGACCCATCTAACCTGTTTCAGGACTGGATTTATCCCAGATGTTGAAAGTTTGTGGCAAAGAGTTTTAAGAGATGAGGTTGTTCCTGGTTTTAGTCATCTGCTGCCATTACTAATGAGTTTATGAGAGGGTGATCTAAAGTACTCTGATGTTAATGTCCATAACAATATATACTTAGACACACTTTTAGCCATGATATTAGTTACTCCAGGGTAAAAAGAGAGGAAAAGACAAACCAGTTTTTACCTTCAGAGTCCTTATCATAGAAGACCCCATGTGGATGAACAGAGTATGGGCGAGAAGCGAAATTTTTCAGATGGATGATAAAGACATCCTCTTCTTCTGCCTTCAGGACTGGCCCAAGAAATCCCAGCCATGCTGGTTTGGGGATCTCCTGGGAGTAAGTGTCATCTGTGAATTGCCTAAAAATAGCCTTTTTGTACACACGTCCTATTCTGTTGGCTCCTCTTGTCGCATACACACTTGCAAACCTAGTGTTGGGAAGGGAAAATTATTTACAGACATTAAACCTCCCTTAGGAATTGATCAAATAACTGGTGTTTGCAGTAAAGATAAATAGTTCCCTGGCTCAGATCACACAGCTGGTGGAATTAAAGCTAGGATATAAATCTGGACAGGACTAACATGGTCCAAACCCTTTTCCGTACAGTAACAACCATCTACTTGCAGGTTTAGTCTTTAGTACGGTTGCTATAAGTCTTCATTGAGGACCAGCCATTGAGGTCCTTCTACACAGTTTTAGCAGCCTCTCCCTCTTTGAAGGTTTGAAACCTCACCTCTAAAAGTATGACTATTCAGAAAGTATAGAAAACAAAATTAAGTCTTTTCAAAAGCCAGCAAGAGTGATTCTAATCAACTAGTTTGACTCCCTGGAAGAGTAACATTAAATGCGCTTTGCATGAAATACATAATTTCTACATTCCACAGTCTATGTTTATAGCAGCTTCAAGTGATGGAGAACCCACCATATGGTCAGTGGTTAAAATATTACAGCTTTTAAATACCTGCTCCCTTCGAAGCCTGAATTGCATTTGCAGTCTAATATCATCCAGCTCCACACTCCAACCACTGGTTCCTGTCAAGCCCTGTCTCAGATCAAAGCAGCCACATGCCATCAAGAACTTTTCTATGCAGACACTTGCATAAGTTTCAATTAATTGACTAAATTGCCTCCCACCCTTCTTCTAGACAGACCAAGTACACTGACATTCTCGACGCCACAAATCTTTCCCAAAGCTGTTTTTTGAAAGCCAGTATTTCTCTATCTCTTTTGAAGTCTGAACACAAGAACCCACACAATAGGCATGTAATATTCCAGCTAGGGCCAGAGGTGCTCCCAGTCAATATTTCTTACACAACTGGGAAATAGTTTTTCCCTTTTAATTATAACCTCATACTGGTAACCCATGTTCATCTCAACTGTGACAATATAAAATGCTTCTCTCCAGATTTTTGCTTCTCTCCAGGTTACATCTGATAAGTATGATACATGTTCTTAGTCCCTAATTATTCTACACAATGAGGCAGAAGTGAAACGCTTTGCTACACAACCAGAAGTGGATTGTATGAATGATTTCACCATAGTTGAATGGTCCATGAACTTTCTCATACTCTGAAGATTCTTTGAACCTTCATGCTTCCTAACAAACTCAAGAAAACATCTAAATGAATTTTTCTTGAAGTATTACTGGCAGAAATACATTAATATCATATTCATTGTGAGCTTTTGTGACTGGTCAGTCCACCTGCTTAACCAGTTCTGTTTAGATGCTTTTGTGAAGTGCCAGCAACCTAAGTGGTGGATGTTGCATGAGTTGAAAGGTATAATTTGGTTTAAGTTCTTCACTCCTGCTACCCAAATCATTCTAAGATGCTATGATTTCTAGGACACCATAACTTACAATATCCCCGATGTGGTCATTACACCTCCATAGTCACCGTCTAAAACAGACCCCTGAAGTGATCCAGAAATAAAAGCCTCCAAAAAGAATACTTTTTCATTTGAAAAATGTGCTTTATAACAAACCATGAGTTTTGGCACAAATGAAAACATTTGCCCATGGTACTGCTGTGGCAGATACAGCTGGCTGTGATGGAGGGTAAGGGACAGAAGCTCCTCAGTCTCCTTCTTCACAGAAGAATGTATGTCAGATAAATACACCCCAAAGGCACAGTTAAGGAATGAGTTGCCAAGAAATCTGGATTTTCAGTGAACTAGCAGGTCTGTGGTAACTGTCTGTGTGCGTAGCAAGACCTGACAAGTCACACCGCTTTCACCATGGAGAAGATACCTTCCACTGCCTGGGGGGAAGAGCTGCTACAAGAGCTTTTACCACAGAGTGGTAGGTGGTGTCAGTAGGAGTTCAGTGTAAATGCAAATGCTTCCTTACCTCATGGCATTGTATTGATGTGGCTATGCCCCAATTCAAATTGTGAATTATTTTTTAAAATGGTTTATAAGAAATTTTCTTCAGAAAAATATCAAATCTATTTTTTCAAAGGTCCCTATTTTCAGGAGGTGTTTTTCATCAGATTGTTTTTCTCAATTTCATCAGCCACCAAATGTTTTAAATGAGGCACAATACTTTCCCCATGGCAACAGTGTCTTTATGACCTTGGCTTTCTGGCCAGAAACCTTTGCACACTCTCCCATAACACACCTGAGATACAGTGTGTCTCCTGAAAACAGAGAACTTTATCCCAGAAAAATGCACTTCTTGATCAGGCTTTGTTCAATGCTTGGCATGAACTTAGCTCCTTTAAAAGCATAGATCAGGGCTCCCAACATCCAATTAATTATTGAAGTTCAAGATATCAGCCTGAGAAAATCCTCTAGGTTTAGGCACTAGAGACTTTCTCAGCGCCTAAAGCCATGTCGTGATATCTGGATCCATGCTTGTCTCCTACTTAAAGTCATCTAGGAGTCAGGAAAAGGAGTCTTTCCAGTGCCAGTTTTCTGACAGGAGGCCTATTCAAATAATCCCTTGTTTGGAGCCGCAGAGCCCACTGTCAGTGCAATGGGTATCAGCTGCAGCAGTCACAGCATAGGTGGTGCTCTGTATATACAGAGATATGTTTTCAGCACATCCTTTTGGTTGCCCTTACAACCTGAGAACAGAGCACAGTGGTTGTTGCGAGTCCCACTCTAGGTGTCCAGGCTACCCCATTTCATCCAGAAGAATTTTGGGTGCTCACCTCAGCCTTGCAAGCAGCTGGTAGCTCTGTGCTTCTTTACTGGTGTTGCTGTGCTGCACAGTACAGAGCTCCAAGTCCTACACAGAATCACAGAATATTCTGAGTTGGAAGGGACCCACAAGGATCTTCAGAATAGCCACACTGGAGCTAATGCCAAAATGCTTCTTATCTGTCTTTCCTCTCTTGTCACAAGAAGACAAACCTTCTCCCTGCCTCTTCATACTCCCTTGCTTGCTTCAAACTGCTTCATCCTCCTGGTGGCTTTCTGATATCACTGAACCTCTGCCTGAACCTCTTCCATCTTTCTGCAAATGTAAGAACTGCTCATCTCAATTTTAACTCTCCCTCCAACTCAGTTGTCAGCCTGCACTTCATGTGCATAAAGTCATGATGTTCAGCCAGCCCAGCTTCCAATAGGAAAGGGAAATACTCCATCCTCTGGGGCTGTACCCATGAAAGTTTCCAAAATTCCCTCTTCATCTCCTCCAGTCAGGGCAGTCTTGAGGTTACATACAGAGATAAGAAGGCTTGCAAATTAGGACATAAAAAGTCTTGTTTGGACTAAGAAAGCCATGCAATCTTGCCTTTATTTTTGTGCCTGATTTCTTTTTGCTGCTTGGCCACTCTCAACATTTCCTAAGCTCCAACAGAGCTGGCAATGCAAATGAATAGAGCAGGCAGTTATTAATGGGGAATTAATTCTAATTCCTTACAATAAGTGTTGACGTAATTACAGACATCCATCTTCCTGCAATGATGAGCAGTACAACTCTTCCAAATGAGGCAAAGAGTAAAACAAGTGTCATTTAGATTCTACTTCAAATCAAGACTAGAAATGCAGATACTCTGCCGGTTTCCAGGCAGGACCATGATTTAGGATAGGACCATGAGTGAAGTGTAATTTCTACGGCTATTTCTTTTATCACACAGAAGAAGTGTTTTGCTGTCATTTTTACCATGTCTATGTTACCTTTGAACTTAAGACTACAACTTAACAGAGGTCATGTTTTCCAAGAGGTTCCTTCCTGAGTACTGTGTTACAGTCTACATGGCCAAGCAAACAGCTCTCCAGCAGCCTGGAGACACATCCTCGCTGATACTATTTCAAAGCCCCCTGAGTTTGTTTGCTGATGTAGTCACCACTGAGTGTCAAGAAATCCACATTCAGAATAATACCAGATATGGAGTCCCAAATTTTCTCCTGTGGTTAACATTCCCAAAAGCTGCTATACACTCCTGAGTGCAACAGTGGGCAAATGAAAATTTTCTTTTATTGTTATTGTTCTGCTAAAGTCCTCTAGATTTTACACTGGCAAACATATAAGCAAGCATTTTTTATGGGTTTGTTCCCTAAAATCTGTTGATGCTGAAACCTTCCTTACTCTCTACCCTATTCAAATAGTCTATGGCTGAGTTATAAGAGTTGGTTTTTTACCTCAGAGTTGTTCCAGATTTTTTCTGTGGCTGAAGTAAGCTGGGAGAGTGCCCCTGGCTGCAGACTGTCCCAATCATTTTAACCCCTGGGTCATATAACCTGTTTAGGGTAACACTCTGCCAAACCATGACTCCCATACTAAGGCCAATGCAATGTCTGTGCTTGAGGGATGGTCACTGGAGGGGTATCAGTGGTACCAACTCACCTTTGTAGGTGGTGCCCTGACCACAAAGCACCAAAAAACAAAGCAGGTTGTGTGTCCTCAAAAGAGAGAATGAAATCCTCAAAGAATGCTTTGGGCTTTTTGTGACCCACACAAGGCATGTAAAAGGTCAAGCAAATTCATAAAATCTTAGATGAAGCTCTGAGGTGTCACTGGTGTGATACGAAGGCTTCTCCCCTACAATAAACTTGTGCCTCCCCTGCAGTCAATAACAAAAGCCTTCTCAGGCTTCATTAGAACCAGGATTTCACCTTGACTACCCTTTTGATGTTGACCCTTCCCACAACGATCATCTCCGCTGATGCAATTGGGTTATTTGGCTGCATAATGACTCAGCCATTAGTTTAGCATCTGTGACGACAATTTCACCGTCATTTGTCTGGGTGGCATCTCCTCATAGGCAAATTGCACAAACCATTTTGATGCTGTGGTAAAAACCCCATGCTTTAGTGTTGGTGAGTGCAAGACTTTGCCCAGATAAATGTAGAATCGGCAGCCTAAAGAAAAGGAATGAGTTGTTTCATCAGGCAAAACTTATTAAGTTCTACCACCAGCAAAGCAAGATTTAAGTGTCCATAATATAAACTAATATCAAATTAATTTAAAGGGATTAACAACTGAACTATAATCCTGAGGGCTGAGCTCCAGTAGGGAGAGAATGACTGATGCATGTCAAGCCACAACACCTGGGTGTATTTTCCTCTAGAAAGGCCATTTCCCATGTGACCCTTAAAGGCAACAGGCAACATACAAGCTCATCTTCCCACTGTAACAATACACATGCCCTAACTCACAAAATCTGCTGCACATCCAGCAGCACTGACAGCACCTTGCACCCTGTGTGTCCAGTCCAGCATGGTTTAATGATGCAACTCTTGGATCAATTGTATCAGGTGAGAAGGGATGCTGAACACCTTCCCAGCTCACCCATGCCCAGTGTCCATAATTTGGATCTGCCATTTGCAAAAGCTTATGTGCTTCAGAAAACATTAACTTTTATAGGGATAACAGAGAATGAAAATCTTCCATTTCATTCATACCCTGGAAATTATGAGAATCAGTAGAACAGCTTGAGGCCTCAATTAGACAAGACAAAGGGAAGATGTGAACAGGCTCATTACTCTCTTTACATAAAAAGTACTGATGCACAGCAAGATAGTTGTTCTCTGCAAGTGGCAGGCTGGCCCTTGAGCACTGCAATAAGAGAAGGCATAAGAAAAATTATCATCCTAGCTGTGCAGTTATGCTAACACAGGGCTACATTTGGGCTAATCAGCTCTGAGGAGAGGCAGCCTTTTCTGCTCACACCCAGCGAGGTTCTGATGCAGCACTAGGATTGCTGGCTCTGGATGCAGCTCACTCAGCACCAGCACAGCAGGAATTGAGCAGCATAGCCATGGCTGGTGCCAGAATCAGCTCACCTGATTTCCACCCCCATGCTGCAGCTACTGAAATCTCCTTTATCCTCTATTTCTAAAAACTCAAGGCTGAAGAAGGTATTCTTGACTTTGGCATAGCAACAATGAAAATCACCTCTTAAGTGTCACTATCTGATCCAGGTAATGTAACACTTTCCACTGCAGACTTGTTAATTCAGGATTTTCATTATATAGTGAAGCATAAGTGGGTTTGATTATATCTCTGTGGGCTAGCTGGAATCAAAGGGAGCATTCCTTTATGTGTATGCATCAACTCTTTTAAAGATAATCAGTGTGTCTGCAACCTCTTTATCTTCACTTCCCTCACAATAAAACTAGGACCATGCCCCATCAGATGGGTGCTATGAGGATGTATCACAAGGTAAGAAGTGCTAAGCTCAGCGAGCACAAGTGTTACTGCTTGCAGAACACAGCTGGCTCAAAATGCATTCCTGTCACTACTCAGGAACTGGTCTTTAAAATTTGCTTATGGAAATATATTTTTTATAATATCCATAGGAAGGTCTTAATTAGCTGAAAAATAGCCCATTATTATACTGCTTTAAATTTACATTAGAGGTTATCCTAAAGAACTGAATAGTAAAAATAGTTATCACTGGTTCACTATTTAACCCACATGCTTAGGCAGACACACTATTATTCCGGAGTACAGCACTTTATTCTGGCCCAGCTCAATAAAATTTGAAAATGGAGTAGAATAGTAACAAGAATCATTTAATTATTCTGCATGTAGGGAGTTCATGAGCAAGAGCTCCTCAGCTTTGGATGTATAGTCTGCATTAAAGTCCTCTGTGGATAAATCCTTTGGAATTAGCATTCTGTTATTATTACATTACAGTGATGACTGAAGACACAAGCTATCTTCCCATTTTGTGAAAGGCATCACATTTATGTCACAGACTTAAAAGTAATTGTGTCACTTGATGTTCAGGGAACACACAGTGCAGAAAATCTCAAAAGTACAATTTACAAACCAGGTTCCAGTTTCTCTGTGGTATAGGAGTGGATTTACAAGAAGCTGTTCTTCAGTTAAAGCAGAACTATTTTATAGTGAGAGGTCTTCTAGTTTAGTGAATGGAGAAAGTTATCCTTTGCTATAAAGAGTAGAAAAGTGAGAGATTCAAGTAGTTAACACAAATGAGGAACAATCTTGCCAGAAAAGTTTGTTTTCATGGGCTAGGAACAAACTACTATCCTGAATTCTACCCATAAATGTTAACACCTATTGACTTGGATGCTGGCTGGGACCTCTATTTGTTAAAAATATAAGCATAAATTTGTGCTGATAAATAAAACTCTTTATTGCCTTCTGCTTGTAGCAAAATAATCTTCTTTATGAAATGCAGCCAAGAGGGTTTCCAAAATTACTGGCCACTAGAGAAAAGTCCAGCATTGTTTTGGATTTCCTGAAAAGTCAGAAAGGATATTTCCATTTCTAACTCTTGGGATGCAACATCCAGCTCCCTGTGTGCCTCTAGATCTGGTATGGACACCAGGACCTTCTCACTCACTCACAGCCTCCAATCCTAGACTCAGAGGAAGGACCCCCAAACTATCTTTAGCATGTCAAAGATATCAATGAAATATAAAAAATATTCCCACACATGTTTGAAGCCCACGCTATAAGAGGTAATGGTTTTAAACCAAAAGGCAATTTAGATTATGTATAAGGAAATAGTTTTTCACAATGAGGTGGCAAAACACTGGCACACACTGCCCAGAGAGATGGTGGATGCCCCATCGATGGAAATATCTAAGGTCAGGTCGGGGGTGGCTCTGATCAACCTGATCTAGTTGAAGATGTCCCTGATCATGGCAGGGGACACAAAGTAAAAATGATCTTTATAGGTCCCTTCTGCTACAAGTTATTCTTTAGAGAGGAACCAAGGATCAGTGCCAACTCCATCCAGCATTCAGGCCATCTCTTCCAGTGTGGGAGGAACACACAGCCAACCCCAGCAGTGCAGACATGAGAGCAGACACGTGTTTTCCACCTGCCAAGGCACAATTCATTGCAGTGTTTACCTACGTGCTCCATTCTCAGCGTAGGTGATCACCAGGAATTCTGTCTATTCACTGTTGTATATCTAAGTGTTCATCAAAGAGATTTCCAAAATCGAGGTCCCCACAGCTGTACACTTTCCAGGCATATAGAGACTTGTATCTCAGTCACAGGTACTGTACACATCTGAATTTCACACTTTCACACCAAGTTCTTAAAACCTGCCAGTTAAACAAATTTCTGTGTCTTATTGCAAAATGCTGTGCTTGATCATAGCAAAGTTGTGGTTTGTTTTTGGATACCAAGTCCCAGAAATATCTGTATTTTCATTAAACACCCTCAGGGGATTTTGAGCCCACGACCTGATGCTTTCTTCACAAATATCAGTTCTTTAACATCCCTTTTAAATACGCACCAACTACCACCTTGATCAATCAACCATGATGGAAGATAAGTCAATCAAAGTCTACTCTTGCCTTGAAGCTGAAATCCCACCTATGACAACAATCATCAGAATAAAACCAAGAAAAAGGCCTTATTAAGACATTTGCAGCAATATTAACCACACTAACCAATTTTGTTTGGAGCTGTTGATATATCTTCAGCTTATCAAAGTCCCTTAGTCACTTACTTGTCCTCTAAGAGGCTTTGTCCAGTGATCAGATTTTTCCCAGATGGTGCATAGTCCCAGTTCTCTTCCACAATCCCAAGGTAGTATGTTCTGGTCTCTGCTTCCACCACTGCAAACAGCCAGAGGAACCCCAGGGCACAGAGGCAGCCACTACGCTGCACAGGAGGCATTTGTGGTGGTGACTGCAAGGTTGGCAGCGGGCAGGCAGCGGCAGGATGCACCACAGGGAGCTTACCCCTCCCTCCCTCCCAGCTCTCAACAAGTTATAAATAAGGAAGGGACAGAGCAAAGCTCCTCCTTTTCAGCAGGTTAGGACTGGGATAGGCAGAGAGTTCAGCTATGCAGAGCAGGGCTAGGGAGGAGGTTGCTGTCATGGCAGGACCTTTGCCAATGCTTTGGTGAGTGCATAAATTGCTCACTTACCTGTCCGGGCTAGAGCCAGTTGGTGGTTTTTAGAAGTTTGGATGCTTTTTTCTCCTCTTTTTTCCGGACTAGGTGATATGGCATATTGAGGCAGAGGAGGGATTGGTGGTTTTAATATCCCTGAAAAAGCCCTTTTAAAAAAAAATTTATTTTAACTTTTTTGTCATGACTGAGATTTCTAAAGGTACCATCTTGCTGCCATTATTGTTCAGGGTTTTTTCAATGACATAACACTAAGTTATAATTCAGCATTATCAGAGAAAGTAAAAGAATTAGCCAGTACCTCTCCAATTTCTAGGATTTTCTGATCCATTTATTAAGATTGCAAGTGATATGAATATATTCAGTTTTAGCGTTTTGCATATGAGGTCCGTTTTTACAAACATTCCTGGAAATTAGAGCTCTCATAAAGTATTTTCGTTTAGATACCTAAGAATTGAGGCACACAAAGATCACCCCTTATTAACCTTGGTAATTAACATGCACACGTAGCTATCTAGAAAATCAGTCCCTCCCTTTATAGTTTAATTTCCTCTAAGAGGATATCTGTGTTACTGTCTTGGCAAAGCCCAGTGTAAGCCTATAGTTGATAAGATAGAATATTCTAAACCACTTAGGGAACATTCACAAAAATATCACCTAGGTGGCAAGACGTTTTGCAAAATCATACTACTCTCTTCCTAATTTTTAACTGACTAAAGGCATAAAAACCTTGCAGTTCTGGAATACAGTTCTCAAGACTCATTGCAAACTTTAACAATTGTGAAATTCTTCTTTCGGCTCCAGAACTATCTGACCTCTTCCTTTTAAAGGTAATGGTTACTCATGGCTAGGGGTTCAAGAGACTTCACAAATGGATTTTGTAGTCACAAAATGCTGTCAGCCAAGACATAGCTCAGTGATGTGAATAAGGTTTATGTGGCACTTGTGTGAGGTTCACCCTCTGGCATGTGACAGCAATGGCTACATGTGCAGTCAGCTATGCTGAACACCTCTCTCCATCACTGGTGTGCAGGTGTCTCTGAAATCACGCAGAGGATAACTCAAAAAACAAGTGAAGTTCACAGCATCCCAGTCTGGACCATGGTAGGTCTCATCTGCACTAAGAGGCAAGATACACAGGCCCATGGAGTATTTTGCTAAATAAGCTTTTGGTGGTTTTAGGCTATGCTTTGCATCTCTTTAGCTATGAGGACTGAAAGCCCAGCATATGTGGGTAAGGATACAGTCAGAAAATTGGAAATGGTCAGCTTGACGTAGGTGTAAAACAGGAGTCCCTCAGCCGTAATCTTCTCTCTGATACATGCTGGTGTTCATTTTCTCATGTTGTAGATACAGAAAAATGAAAGGTGAGCAATTCAGATCTGTATGGACTCTGTGAGAACTGAAGCAGTTACCAGCTAAGAATAAACAAGGCCACAGCTGCTGCTGAGTGGTAGGGAGGAAATCACTCCCCAGAAGTTTCTCATGAGAACTCTCCAAGTTTCCCACTAGACTCCGGAGGTGTACCTGAAAACAGGATGAGTTCACCAAAACGCTGGACTTGTGAGATACAGATTATAACCAATAAGGATTTGTAGTTTGATGGTGGGAGATTCAATTTAGCCTATAGAATGTAGCCTTAACCCTATATAAACTGTGTGCAGTGTGTAATAAATGGCTTTTCACTCTAAACCATAAGGCTTGTCATGTGAACTCAGTTTCCTCTGCATTTAAATATTGTTTACTTTATCATGTCAGTTAATTGATGAACAATGAGAAGGAGGAAAGGTGATAGGACAAACAGAATTCCTGATCCACAGCACCCACAGTCTTCCTGATAACCTTGGAGACCTTGTTCGTCTCTTCACTCTTCTGCTGCAAAGTGCACGCTGCCCAGCTTCTTGGCTTCTCATGCCAGTCTATATCCTCTCTTCCAAAACACTGATACTTAAAAGTCATCTTCCATCTCAAATGATAACAACTAAAAGTACTGTGATTCTAAAAGGCATAATAAGACAGCAAAAGAAAAGACAATGACTGCAGGACAGGCAGAGCTTTGCCAGCTGGTGGCATAGCCATCAAACATGCCACCAGGATTGGACACACAGCTCAGCTGGTGGGCTAAGAAACTGTGAAAAATCAAGGTGGTGCTTTGCACAGGGCCTGGGATCCTCCTGTAGAGAATACTTCCACTGCCACAGTAGGTGTCCTGAGCCCAGGGAAGCTACAAATGTCGTCTCCTGTCACTCAAGCACCTGAGTTTACAGAGCTCAGCACAGGGTGCCTGTGTTATGCAAGTACTCGTTGTCATAAACTAGTAAGCGTTTTGCATTTAAATAGGAATTATGTTTATTTATAGGGTAAAGTGCACTTTGACTGATATTGTGTGGAGTTCAATTGCTTAAATCAGCCATTTGCATGGCATTAGAGATATTTACAGAATAGGTACAAGGCCAGTTTCATCTAGACAGTTTTGCTATCACCTCCCATCTTGTTTGTTTTTATGCAACTAAAGAATTCTGTAATATGTTTAACTAAACCTCTGTATATGTGGACTCATACAACTCAAGAGGATCAAGCTATAGGTGAATAGGAAAGGGGAGTGTCCAATTCTGAGCTGGAACTTGACTGCACTATAGCAATTTAAATAATAATAGTGCTATGTCCTAGTTTTTCTACTGTTTCTCATGCACCCAGGATTGGGTCCTGGTAGCTTTCTTAGAATAACCATTTAAAATTCAAATATGAAGTTAATTTATTTGTCTATTACTGTAAGATTTATTTATGTAACTGAAGCAATGTGTGGGCATTACCACTCTATATCAGTAATGTGTTGTAAGTCTGGTAAACGCCTTAGCTTGGCTTTGGCACTTACTAGGTCTGGCAACTTGCATACCCTTTGCATCCACACATTAACTCTTAATTACCTTGTCACACCATTAAACTCAGGCACATTTACATTCTGGAGAGGTGCTGTGGGTGTGACTCAGAAACAGATGAAAGAACAGCTGTTTTGCCCTTGCATCAGTAAAATTTCTGGGAAGCTCCCCTCCAGCGATGAGGTAATGGGATTAAGTTTGTCACTTAGTTCAGGATCCTTTCAGCAAAGGGCTCAGGTACTGGTTCACCTGAGACTTTCTGTCCCTCTGAAGGCTAAAATTAGAGCATGGCTGGGTTTCAAATTTTGTAATGAGAAGCAACGTTCATAGGTCTGAAGGGTGAACATCTTGAGTACCATTTTGTGAATGAGCCCTGAAACATCACCAATAGAGCTTTATTTTAAGTGCATTAGGAACGACTGCAATAATTAGCCTAAGTTAGTACAATTAAGCCCAGACTTGTGCCAACTAATGCTAGTGATTTAACTACAATACTTAAGTTAACCTTGTGATTGCTGTATGATCAATAAAGAGAGATGCTGGATGTGCTGGTCTTTATCAGTTTCTTGAAATTAGGCAGCTCACAAACAAGCATTTTATTATTCATCCTGCCTACTCCTGAAGTCCATCTTGTGTTCTCCATGGAGCAGAGAATGAGTTGATGTTCATGCATATTGTTTACTCTGTTTCCTCTGCTGCTTCTTGATAGCAGTAGAATTCCTAGTCATAGGTACCCCTTCCCAGTCCCTCTGCTGTGGTGGTTTGTGTCTCCATTGCAACCCAGGTTGGGGAATTTTTCTGTTTCCAGATAAGATTACCCCCAACTGGTATTGTGACCCTGGAGCTGTGCCTGTAATGACCATCCCAAGGTGACAAAGAGTGCCTGTGGTACATCTGGGAACTGAGTTATACCCTCCTAAGTTTCATAGCACTCTTTTAACTAAGACATCATCAGTTTTCCCATGCTCTCCAGCCACAAACACATATTAAATACAAAAGTCTCATAGTACATTGCTGAAAACCAATTTCTATTGCACTTTCTAATAATTTTCTGAGTTGCAGCAGCAATGAGCAGAACGTAAACCTCATTGGGTATTCACACTGCGTATCTGAGTTACTTAAATCTTTTGAGTTCACACTGGTAGGTTGGAAATCTCAAAAACCACCTGCCCTCCAGACATCCATGGCTTCTATTTGCAGTTCTGGATAGGAATTTGGTGAGAAAGGCTTCCTTGGCACATACACCACTTCCCAGGAGCACTCCAAGTCTGAGCACGGAAACTGTTGGAGAGACAAAAGTGTTGCTGGAACTCCAAGAACAGCAAGGATCTGCCATCAGTGAGGATATTAGAAGGGCAGCTGTAACACATATTACATGTGACACAGTCAACCTGACTCACATCTCCCTAGAAGTCTTTGTGACAGAACAGAGACAGAACTCATCCCTCCAAATTCCCATGTCAGAGCCCACATGGCTCCATGGCACTGCCTCACAGCCATTTGGGCTCAGTCCATGTACCCAGCTCAGGGTCACAATTGGACATTTACCACAATGGTTGTCTGGAGACCATTAGGGCAGAATAATTTTCCCTGTACATCTCTATGTAAATGGTCTCCCTGCAGAATGCCTACTTTGGTACATTACCAGTTGTGGACAAATCTTGGGTCAAGGTGTGAAATGGAGAAAAGGGCTTTTGTTATATCAGAAGCAGCGCACAGGTTCTTCCTTTTCCATTAAGGTTTTGAACCAAACAAAATATTTGCCACAATGACAGCAAAGGACAGTATCATAGCTGAATTTAGACTTCCGAGAAACCAATTATACATCAGGAAAAACCTCAAATATATTTAAATTTGAGAAATGTAAAGGAATGCAATAATGAGAAGGAAGGCATTGACCAGCATACTGAAAGAAACTGCAAGTTTGAAGAGATTACAATAAATTGCCAAATGCTGGACAAGTGAAATGTGCTCATCCTCAAAAGCCATTAAAACCAAGCTAAAAAAAAGGACGTTTTGATCCTAATTAAGAGAAGCTTCTTGCATGTGGTAACTCATGTAATATCTGCACTGTTAAAACAAGGCTAATACCTCAACAGAACTTCAAGGTACATTATTTATGGGTTTCTATGGTGCTGCCCATTGTTGCACTGAACAAACATGAAAGAGCTTAACGTTACGTCAGCACTGTGGGACAGAGCGTGTTTATTAACCCTATTACACAAATGAGGAAAGACAAAGGGCAGGTAATGTCCAGACACTCAGGCAGCAAGGCAGCCTGGTCTCTTGACTTCCTTCCAGAGCTGGGAGCAAGGCAATAGACCCCCTACCCCACAACCTTTCCCATGAGCAGAAGGGTGGTGAAGACCAGGGGCTTGTTGGACTTCCACTGTTTGTGGAAATGATGCTGTGACTAGCTGCTTGGTGAAACCCTTTCACACCCACCTTTGCTGCCCGCCAGGAGGAAAGCCAGTGCCAAGGTCCACCTGGGCTCTCCCTCAAGGAGTTCCACTGCCTGCCCAGCTTCCTTCAGATGCCTCATGGGCATCATGGAATCCTCTTCCATCACGTCTTGAAGCACTGACCTACTTACTTACCCTAGAGGAAACACAGCCCTTTTGTTTTCCACCTATGAGATCATTGCCTCATTTTCTCTGTAGGTAAATAGGGGAGTTGTGGTAATAAACCCCAGCACTGGAAACCTAACCAGGGCTATTTAAAGCAGGTAGCAGAAAAGAAGGCATCAAGCATTGCAAGCAGAAAAGAAAGAATTGATGTGATTGCATGTGTACAAGTGGTCTTCTAATTGTTGCAAACTCAACTCTGCCAGGCAAGACACCCTCAGGAGTGTTATTATCCTGCACACTCCCAACAGGCTTGTGACACTTTGCTTGGGGTCTGTTGATTAAATGGGAGGGTGTTATGTGTGGTGGAGGAGCTAACAGGAGTTACCTGTTTTCCAGACAACTTCTTCTGCCCAGCTTTTCTGCCTGAAAAGGAGAAAATGCAGAAAATGTCACAACCTTGTGGAAAACTGGATGATTGCCCCCAGTGAAATTATGTGATTTATGGGATATTCTGCCAACACTTTCAGCGTCTTTCATCTGTGTCTACAAAGCTTTGCAATAAGGAGCAGCCCTACCACTCTTCAGTGACTCTGGTACTTCGTATTTGAAGGAGCCTATGTTACAGTCAGAGAGCCATTCCTGGAATGGAATCTTTCAGATCTGATATTAAAAAGGAAAATAATTTCTGAAGCATTATAAATTTCGTAGTCTATGGAAAAAACCCCTCTCTCTTCCATCAGCTGAGTTTTCACTTTGAAGAGTGGTCTTTCAAAACGTCATTTACATTTGTTTTTTAATTTCGTATGAGTACCAAATCTTATATAGTTGCTACTGACAATTTCTTCTCCTCTCTGCCCAGCTCATGCCTAGTCTTTCCTTTCACCTGCTGAATACAGTCCTGGGAGCTGCAGAACACCCTTTGTTTAGTAGAGATATGAAGGAGACAAAATAACTGTGGTTTAAAACTCCAGAGTTAGGTCAGGACTCTCAGCATCTGTCTTTGCTAGTAAGGGCTTGTGAACACCATGGCAAGGATGTGGCCTGGTGAGCCCATACGACGTATACAAGACTGATCAAATTTGCCAGCTCTGGTGCAGATTGCTCTCCAAAAGGATTATGAAGTGAAAGGTGTTGTGATGCAAATACAGCTGCAACACTCCTGGGTCCAAGCTGAAGTGTTTCTGTGCTGGAGTCTGCTTACATTTCTGAAATCAGGACTAACTCAGACAGCATCACACAGGCTTTGCCAACATGGTGTCAACAGAATTTCCTCCTTTTCCAGGCCAAGTTAGTAGCTCAAATGGGAAACTTCAGGAACAATGGTGCCTGAAATGCTTCCTCCAGCTTTTACAGGACTTGGGGCAGATCACAGTCTATATGTTTTGGAAACAGAAAGTGGACATCAAACCCCACATTTGGGCACCTCAGAAAACAGCATGAGCCTTGTAAGTGCCGAGTAAGCTTCCCCAATGGAGGAAACATGGTTTCAGCTGACTAACTGTAAGCCCTCAGTTAGCCTCAGCTTCTCCTCCTGTGTGCTCATCCACAAAGTGGGGATGATTATATCTGACTCCCTCTCCAGGTATTTGGAAGCTAATTTAGTTAATGCTTGTCAAGCACTTTCAGGTCTACAGATGAAAGGACCCGCAGATAGGCAAAGCATTGCTATTACTATTAATTATTTCTATTGTGCAAGGAGAACATGAAAGCAGCAAGAGTGATGATTACTCGCTTCCTTTACAAGTGTCAAGACACCGTGCAAATACACAGACAGGGATCCTCCCTGCCCTGCAGTGCTCCTAATCTTACCAGCCAGATCAACCCAACATAGAGAGGGAAAAGGAGCACAAACCCAGACAAAGGCAATGCATGTAGTGACTTACCGCACATGGGTTGGGTTTTGCAACAGCTGCTTTTTAAAAGCGTCCTGTTAGCCAAAAAAAGCACAATATCTCTGTTCTGAGGTATTTAAAAATCCCAAGTCAGGCTCTCTAAAGAGGAGAATTTTTTTACAAAAGCTAGTAAATGCTAATTCTTCTTACTTGTCCTCTGATTTTTGGGCAAATCAAGTTTGGAAGTCTTTCTCAGCAGCCACAAATATTGAAAATATTCCATTCATTAAAAAAGTCAAAATTCTCCAAAACCAATATGAAGTATTTGGGTATGTAAGACAAATTCCTAGTAGTAACAGGTTGCTGTCAGTCAGCTGCTCAGCAAGAAGGAGATGAGCATGAGATTGGTGACAGCCCACTCCTCTTCCCTCCCAGGCACCCAGTGAGTCTCTCAATTAGTTTTCGAAGTTTTCCAAGGTGCTAGAGGCTGAGTGCACACCACAGAGGAGTCTACATGCAGTGATGAGATGCTCCACTGTAATTTGTTCCTTTACCTAATGCCTGACGAGAGACAGACAGACAGAGATGTGAAAAAAAAAACAGGTGGATCCCAGCCAGATGTCAAAAACTCTCACATGTTGCTGGGAAAGGGCTGGTGTAGAAAGCATGACCAAGGCCAGTAGTGCGGTAGGACTGGGATGCTCTGGGGTGAGATGTGCCAATCTGAGCCATCCTGCCTTTCCTATAGAGTGTGACGGGTGGCAGAGGTAGATCCTGGATCAGGGAGTACTAGGCTAGCCCAGCAGTCAGGCATCTGTGTCCCTCACCTCCTTCAGGGTCCGTTTCAGCCCACCAGTGTAAAGAGGGGAACTACAATTCCTGAGTGAATCTGACTGCTATATGAATCCAAATGATTTTCTTGTTAGCTTTCTACCAAATAAAAGCATTCAGTACATTTAAAAATAGCTAGTGAGCATACTTGGGACAATATTAGCTGCATTTTTTTGTGAACTATTCATGGGATGAGGATGTCTGATGGAAACTACCACTAGACATGTGCTGTAATTAAACTATTGTACTGCTCCTAAGAGAATCCCAGCCTCTGTCAGAAAGCAATTCTTTCAAAGAAGAGGCAGCAGTGTTTCTGGAAGGTCATAGGGAAGTGCATCCTTATTGCATTAAGCATCTCAAGGTTATTAAAAATAGGTTTAAAATGCTGAACTAGGTGTCCTTCATGCACTGCTTCTGCTTTCCAGGGCTGCATTGCATTGTTGAGCTCTCACCAAGCTCCCTCTAATGGCCACAGACATTGTGGGTCATTGTCTCTCTGTGCCACCGCAAGGGCAAAACACAGGCACGAATCCCCAGCGTTGCACAGGGTGAGATGTGCCTAACGAGGATGCCTTCCAGGTTTTTCTTTTAATAGTATGTGTGGGTTCATCTCTCACCTAGCCCTTTTATGATCTTGTCTCCACCCAGTATCTTCCCTCTAAACACTTCCCCAGGTTCTTGCCTTTCTCCCCAGCCACTGGAGATGTTCCATCATTGCAGAGTTAATGCACACGCTGTCCTTAGCTCAGTTCAGGCCCACACCTAATAAAAAGAATAGATCACACCACCAAGAAATGACAAAAGCATACACAGTAGACAGTTTGTTCACCTGTTTAAGTCTAGCTTTTTGATGTCTTCCTCATACTGGCTGAAGCAGGGCCATCTGGAGCCAGCGCCCATGCCCATGCCCAGATAGTTTTTGAATATTTCCAAGGATGGAGATGCTTTATCTCAAGAATGGACACAGACAGTTCACACCTTTTCAGAAAGGACCTTTAATTATGTCTCCCTAATTTTAGACACAAACAAAAATGCCTGCAGTCCACCTTCTTCAACATCCCCTCACACTCCAAAAAATGAGATTGAATCTGCCTTCTAGTGGTCATAGAAGCAGGTAAGAATAAATAATTTGAAGATGGAGACCACTTCATTTCTGAGAAAAAATCTGTGATGTGATTGTCTGTGCAAGCAGAGAATTTTTTTCAGAAACCCATGCAGTGCTAAGGAATTCCCAAAGTCACTTCCCACTTTGGGAAATAGTGACTTAATTGCCCCAGACCCTTCTGCTACATATATGGAGATTTAAAATACTCTCCTGTCCCACAGCGGGCCCAGAGTAACAACTTTGGGGTCAGCAAGGGGATGTATTGTCTTTTCTTTGACCAACCAGCACTAGCTGGAAAAAACCCCAGACAAACCTCAGGATCTGAAGACCATCTGTATTTCCTAAAGTTTATCCACTTTTTTCCACATATATCTGTTTCTCTGATACAAGTAAGTAATAAGTACTTTTACTAGCAAGCACTAATTCTGGCTACGAACCTGGCCTCATGTGCATGTTCAAAACACCAGAGCTACGCACACAGAGCTAGTATTGATTTCTCTTTTTTTTTCTTTCTGGCACAAAACCAGATGGAGATTGTGAACGAGAGGACAGTCCCCCTTGCAATAACAAAACACCTAATGATCATTTCTGTTTCCCTCTCTTTTATTCTAGTGGGAGTCTCTGCTCCAGTGCCTCAGCCTTGCACAGAAATTTTTAATCTCTTTCAAGTTACCTGGACAAGCTACGAATCTCAGTCTGATGAAAACCCCCACTCTGGACTACAAAACCTTTCCCTCCTGACAGCATCAAGTAGCTCTAAAAAATCTAATGAGCATTTTTTGACAAACCCATGTTTCTTCAGTATATTCCCATTATCACTCTTCATTACTGAAGGCTTCCTGAGAGACCCAGAGCAGCTCAGGGCAAGAGAGAAAGGTAAGAGAAGGAGCACCAGAAGCAGTAACATTTCTCCCATTTGCTCAGGTAAAAGGACATTTTCCAGTGGGTACTGCTTTTAGCTCCTAATTCACTACACTCTGAGCACACACTTGGACAAACACCAGTGTCAAAACACAGGAATGAGAAATGCCTTTCAGCCAAAATGAGAAAGAAGTGTTGCATGAAACTGGCAAAACGAAAGCACAAACCTCTAATTATTTTAATATTGGATGGTGACAGTGTTATTCTGTGTTGGGAGCACAAACAACCCTTGGCCAGAGGTCATGGTTCATTGCTGTTTTAGAAAACATTGGGGTTGGCACAGTGCTGTCCCTGGACAAACCACTCAGGTAATTAAATGAAGTGAGCTTTGCGATAAATCAGGTGAACATATATACACACAAGCAAGTAGTGGGTAATACTGTGCTGGAGGGTCAGAGCTCACTGGATGTTGTTTCAGGACCATTTCCCCTCACTGCAGAAGGTGCAGAGAACTGTCTGTGCAACCTTAGGGAGCCCTGGGATCACAGAGTCACTGGTAACCACGGGGTTTGTTCCCAAAGAGCTGTCTCTTGACAGGGACTGCAGTGTCCCCAGGGGCAATGATGTGTGTGCCACCACTGAAGGTGGGAACCTGTGCATGTCATCTAGGGGGCAGAGAGAGTGGCTTAAGCATGTAGGAAAGGGGGTTATGCATAAAAGGAGAGACAAGCAAAGAAAGAAAAAAGAAAAAAGAAAAAAGAAAAAAAAGAAAAAAGAAAAAGGGAAAAAGAAGGAAGTGCAGAAGGAAGGAAAGAAGAAAGAAGGAAAGAAAGAAAGAAGGAAAGAAAGAAAGAAAGAAAGAAAGAAAGAAAGAAAGAAAGAAAGAAAGAAGGAAAGAAAGAAAGAAAGAAAACCAGAAGAGAAGGAAAGATCAATCCATGTGACATTTAAGCTCTCATTGCTGTGAAGTGCATGTCCATCCTCTACTGTGTATTAGGAACACCAGAGTATGATGCTACCATGCAGTGAATATACTCCCAAAGAGTGAGGCGTGCCTATTTTGAACTTCGTCCAGAATAATTTCTATTCCACCTCTTCAGACTCGTATATATTCTTAATATAAACACTATAACTTGCACCCCTCAATTATTAAATGTTATTTTTTTCTGGCTATGTCTGATCTGATTCAAGTCATGAGCCTTTTTTGCATTGAGCTGCTCCTCACCTTCCTCGTTGCTCGTGCCATGCAATCAGCTCTTTGTTGCCTGGGTCATGTGGGTCTGGAATACTACAGATGAAAGAGAACCTGAATAACGCTGGTAGTGCCATTTCCATCTTGCTGTTTCTACCTTAACAGAGCATCTGCATGCTCCTGGATACAGACAGACATGTCAACCTGGGTACCTGCAGCAAGAGCAGAGGGAGCAGCTGGGGGTCTGGGTCAGGTGACCTGCAGTGCCCAGACTCATGAACCTTCTCAGAGCCAGCTCATCTCAGAAAAAAGTTTGTAAGAGCAGTTTTTTTCCTGATTCTTCCTCTGGAAAATCAACTTCCCTTTCCCACAGTTGAAGGGAATATGAACAACAGCAAGAGATAATTTGTGTCACAGTGTCAAAGTGTAATAAACTAAACTGAGTGGAGTGTCACTGTGTACTTGGAAAAAAGCTGTGATTTCAGAGGAGCTACGTAAGATTTGTACGAGAATAGATGTGAGCAGAGCTGCCTGGCTCCTTTCTCCACAGTGTATCAACAGCAGAAAGGGCATTTTTATCTTAGTGCGCAGCAGCGGCACTCCAAATGGGACAGATCTATTAATAGAGTAAGTGGGCAGTCAGATATGCCCTTCAAAAACCTGCACAGGGCTATAATTCTTCAGTTTCTAGCTCTGACATTGTACCACCCAGGGAAATTGTGGGGCTGGAATGGTTTTCACTACTAGCACAATGAACAGGATTTTTCACATATTTACAGCTCCTCTCTCAGTACCCATGCTACTACATGTAATTGGAAAATTAATAAAGAGTTTGTGGCTAAAAGGGTAGAAATAAAAGGAAGACCAGAGCTGCTGAGAGTAAGTCAATATAATCAGAAGGCATTGATCAGTGGAACACAAAATGCTTTCATTGCCTTAGAAGTCAATATTGCACAGGGGAAAATAAATGTACATGATCGTATACACTCAGCTTAGCCACTGAACACTTCACAGACAAAGTTCAGTGTTTCTAAGTGTTTTAGAGCTTGCTTTCATTAATTTCTTTTGGATGAGTGTATCACTTCAGAAAAAACAGGTAGGAGTCAGGCAGTCTGTTGTTAATACAGATTTTTATTATGTTCTCTTTTTTGGCTTTCCTTCTGTCCTTCACAATGAACAGTATTTAGTTCAGATCTCATCACAGACTGAATACAGATATTACTCAATAATGAGAAAATCTAAATATATTCTTGAAGCAGTAAGAGAATTGTGTTTAATATATCTTATTAGTATTTCATTTTTTCTTGTAATGGCTAGAAGCATTAGTCTTCGGTTAAGTCGCTGAGTGTAAAATGTTAAACAAACATAGATGAAAGCACTAGACTTGCTCCAAACTATTTAAAATCTATGTCATAGATAGACAGGCTTTGGAAAGTTCAGAGAAGAACATTAAAAAGGTAAATAAAAATGTGTAGTGCTGAGGACACAGTATAGATGAGAAACTGCAGAGGTGCACCTGGCCCTGGAGGGCTATGAACCAGGCCAAACCACAATCAAAATCAAGGATGCTGAGGCCAGCTGAGAGTGTTAGGTATATGAGGATGGGACAGGTGCTGCCTCAGAGATACTGTAGAGTAAGACTCTATAAAAACTCCAAGCAACCAGGACATGAGGTTTAGAGGGACGATTCATCTCAAGTATCATTACGAAATTTCCTTATTTGCTTCTTTACTCTCACAACTCTCACATAAACTGGCAGATCCCTCCAGGTGCTTCAGCTGTCAGTGCAAATTGCTGATGGTCTTCAAGTTGTTCTAAATTTAATTCCTTTAAACTGCTTTAAATGTCATTAGGCCTTGTGCCTTTGTCTTGTCTGAAGATTGTCTGAGACTTACTTTGTTCCTTTACCTTAGGGTCAAAATACTACCACAAAACCATGGTGTAAGGCTGTTGCTGCTGTTGTCAGTTGAAGTTTGGGGTGCTGGATTCAGTGAGTTTGCTCAGTTTTTCCTTCCTGTTGCCATCTGAATTGCAATGAAGATTCTTTGCTGAGATTACTCTGAGATCAATAAAGTTTTTCACTAGCTGTGAGTCAGCAGTGAAGACAATCTTATTTTATATTGTTTTATATTATTATTGATTTTAAGTATGTAATCTGGGTACTGAAGTCCCTGTGCTTTTGCAGTCACCCTGCCATGCTGGTAGTCCTCATGGATGCAATTTGTCTGACCACAGATTCTGACATCTAGATCTAAACATGTGGTGAGATTCTTTCATCATTAATGATTTACTGCAATCCTGCAGTAACTCCTAAAATAGATCTGGTGATTCTTTTCCTTGGAATTGACCGTTTCTCTCACTAGGAATAAATGCAGCCTAGGGTGACATCTATCTCATGGACACCCAAACTTACATGAGATGAATTCCACCCTACAACAATCTTTTGTAGTGAGTTTAGAGCATGAAGGTGAGAGATGGCAGGGTAGAGAGTGGAATATTTTCATCTTTGTTTTCATTCTTATGTCCCTTTCATTAATGTTTTTGTGATCAAGTCATCCTTCCATCTGAATGTTGAGAACAGAGCAACAGCAAGGACCTGTCAGAGAGGGGATGTTTTCACTGGAAGAGAGGGATCTGAGCATATTCCCAGCATGACTGGGCCAAATTTGACCTACCAAGTAACACATATGTTTATATGTTTTAGTGTTTGGATGTATTTTAGTGGTGATTATTATCACATTTTCTACAAAAGAAACTCCTTTTTTCCTCAGTGTGTATCTCCTCCCAGTTTAATGTTTCTTAATACTCTTCATTGTGTTTTACGTTTCTTGGCCCAACCCTAGTGTCTCTTTTAACTTTTTTCCTCTATCAAAGCAAAATTTGGTTTCCCTTCCATATTCCCACTCTCTCCTCCTTGGAACAGGGTGCTTTTTTGTTTACTTGGTTTACCTTCCTTGGTCACATTTCTCCCTTCTCTCTAGCCTTTCTGTTCTTCTTCCTATTTTTATCTCCTGGCTTACTGTGAATTTTCTTCCCTTCCCTTCCCATCCCCACTCTCCTCATCTAGCTCTCCCAGCAGCACCTTTTGGAGCACAGGCAGTGCTGAATTACAACAGCCACAACCTGTTGTGCAGAAGATGATCACACACCAATGGCCAGACTTTGCTGTGCCACCACCTTGTGCTTCAGTCCCATTTTCTGCCACACACCCATTGTTTCTCTACCATCTCCTGCCTTTCCTCTGCTGCAAAAGTGCACGTGGTGAAATGGTTGCAGCTGTAAAGAGGTCTCCACTGCTCCAATCTGCATGTCCTGGGGGCCGAGTCATTGACCACTGGAACACTGCCTTAAAATAATCAATAACCCTGAGTGACATGCCAGCCTCACACTGGCCAACCAGGGATAACTTGGGGTATTTCCTCATTCTCCAAAGAGAAACAGCTATTTGTTTAATAGAGGCCGTCACCCAAAAACATTGCTGAGCCTCCCTTAGACTGCCACGCTCCAGGAGAGAGGAGCAGGAAAGCCTGAAGACATCTGTGGGGAACTCTGGAACCTGGAGGCCATCTTAGCCCTGTCTAGAAGGTGAGCAAAAGTATTTACACACTTTCTTTAGCATTAGAAAGCAAAACTTTCTGAAACCCTCGTTAAAAATTAGAAGCTTGCTCTTAGCTGCCTTGCTTGACAAAACTGTAGAATGTGCTTTTGTTTGGTGAATGAGTAAAGCATTTTGAGTGCTACTGGCAATCTAGAGTGTTTTCCTAAGCTGTAATAACACAGTCACATTCTCTGATGTATGCAGGTAGCAGAGCGGCATTGATTTTGGTGGTAGAGGCTCTTGCTAGATCTGTTCATGGTTGTTTAGGTATGTTCTTCCTGCAGTTTGAAGTAGCATTGAGATAAGTCAGAGAGAACACCCTGTTCTTCCAGCCAAAGCAACATCACATTGCTTTGCACTGAACGAGAATCAGGCCCTCCAGCAATGTACGAAAGGTGCAGAGAGGATTTATAACTCAACTACAAGACTTAGATTTTGTAGAAGGAGACCAGGCTGTGCCTGTGCTTGTTTCCTCCTCTCTGGGGTGGGGAAGTAGTTGAGGCTCAGCAAACACATGGAAAAGTTAAAACTGGAATGGGATGAGAAAGTGAACAGGCAAAAGTTAGTGTAAAAAATAACCTACACACTGGGTATTTTGAAAGGTGGGTGAAATATTCAATATTCTTTCCATTTCCCTTCACTCCCTCTCCACTTCATCTTTCATTTGCACATTGTTGGTCTGTTTAGATTTTTCTCTCTTTGATATGGCACTTTTTCAAAAGGCTTGCAAAATGCCTTGCCAAATTTTGAGCACTATATAAACAATAGGTAATGACCATAAAAAAAAGTATCTCTGTTAAAAATCTTCCCATCTGGAATAGTTTCATTCCAGTTAACTTGTTTTAAAGCTGGATTAAAAAGCAGAACATGATTGCAAAGTGCTCAGAAGGCACAGTGTTCTTCTTGAACTCATAGCAGCAGAGAATGATGCAAATATTTTGCTATAGAAATGCAAACTCAGAAGAAGTCTCTGGCAATCACAGCTACCTCACAGTAATATATGGCACCCCTTAAAGTCTTTCTATTTTCACTCTCAATTACAGAGGTCTGAGGACATGCCTTACCTTACCCCTTTGCTGTCTTCATTCTGTCAGGAAAGTTTGTTTTAGCCTGTGTCTGGCTTTCTCAAATGTCTTCGTATTATCTTTCACCTGGCCTTCTTTTTTGCTTGGAAACCCAGCCTTGACTGATTTCTGTCTGATTTCCTAGCCTGCTTAATACCTTCTCAACACCAGCCTTTATCATAAAACTTTCAGGATTAGCCAACATATATGACCAAATTGAGGGACATTTCACTGTTTATTGCCTTGGTTATTATAAGAGCTATTTGCACTTAGCAAGCATAGGCATCTGTGCATGCTTGGCTATGGGTGTGTGTACTGAAATGGAGTGTGACCAGATCCTTCTCCTTCTCTTGCATTTGGTAACTTGCTCACAGGAGAGCAAAGCCCTCTTTGTCCTAAACTGTCAGTTCTCTCTGAGGACAGAAACCCACAAATTGATATTTTGTATTTTCATGATATTTTATGTCTTTATGGATTTGAAAGCCATGAGCTGGAGTAAAGCTATGATAAAACATCATGAAGAAGCTGTGGGAAGTTTGTGCCATAAAGCTAATGGTCATGTGAAAGTTCAATAATCTTTCCCTCAGTGGTCTGAAATTTCCAAGCCGACCTAGAGGAATATCTGTAGATCCACTTTGGTAATGATCAGTCTTTGGCTGTAGATCACAACTTGGGTGCAGTATGAGCTGAGATTGTAGATTTTGTTGAAGAGGGATCTAATAGCATCCTGCAACAAACTTGGGAGTGACAGAGGTAGTGGAGTGGTGCGAGAGGATTTATTGAGGAGTAACAGCCCTGTTTACAGCTTGGGAGATTCAGGTTGGACATGAGAAAAGACTTTTTCACTAGGAAGTTGGGTCAGCCCTGCAACAGGTCACCCAGAGAGGTGGTGGTGGCTCCATCCTTGGGGATTTTCAAAGCTCAGCTACATGAAGCCATGGCTGACACAGTGACCTAGTGCTCATGGTAGCCCTACTTTTCAGCAGGAGGTTGGACTGGAAACCCACAGAGATCTCTTTCAATCAGTGCTTCATTTATGTTGATTATTTGATTTTAAAAGAAGAACCTGAATGCTATGAAATGCTAAGCTGCTGTTTTATATGTTAAGGCAGATCTCTGAAAATGAGGTGGGATAGCTTTTTGATCCATCCTTAACAAACAGCCACAGGATTAGACAAGTTTTTAGTTTTTCACGTATTTATCTGCAGAATAAGCATGTCACAGACAACAGTAATGAACATTTCTCCAACTCGTTCTGACAGTGTATTTTTTACTAAAATAGAGGAAATGCAGCTCACAGTGAGTCTTCCCTGTTTGCCACAGAGCCAAGGGAGGGTTGAACATTGCTATGACATTCTTGGAAGACATTTCCTGCTCTTCTAGACCTTCAGTGCAAGAGATTTCAAATCAGCTTCCCAAGAGAATGGTTGCAGACAACACTATGCATTCGCCTCCCCTTCTACTCAAGGCCTTAGCCCCACCAAGAGGCCTGCCAGCCAGGATGTCTTTTTCTGTGGGCATGGTTTTGTTAGTTATGTTCCCAGTGGACAGACACTTGTCCAGTAACAACTAAAATGAAACTCTCTGTAAATTTCATACCAACACAGGTTTAGTCCTAGAATTTTAAATAAATCCAATCAAACATTCCAGTTTTGAATAATTCAATTTTAAATAAAGTCTCTGGAGAGAACAGGATTATGAGTGTAAGTCTTACCCAGAATGTTTCTTTCTTCAAAACTGATTCTTTCATTAAAGAAGAAAACTGCTGACATCCCTGCACTGAGGTAACCCAAACCTCTCTGTGTCTTTCCTGAGCAGAGAGCTGCCATGTGCACAGGGAAGTGTTCGAAGTGCATTGGGATCACCCTGTTCCCACTGGCAGCATGTGCCATAGTTTCCAACATTCTGCTGTACTTCCCCAATGGACGAGTTCTGCAGCTCAGCGAGATAACCGATCTGGTCTGGTATTTCCATGGCATTCTGGGAGCTGGGATTCTGGTAAGAGAGGTGTCTCTGATGTTTCTTATGGGTTTTGTTGTGTTTTCTTTTAAATTCAGGGCCAAGAAAACCTCCATTAACAAAAAAAAAAAAGGTCATAGAAATGTGTTTTGTATGAACATGTGAAGAGCTTGACTGGGAAGTTAAGTACATAACTGAGAAAATGCATTTAGGGGAAAAAAATGCCTAATCAAGGTATTCCTGAAATAGATAACAGGACTTCAAGACAGAAGGAAGCACAAGGACTGACTGCTCAATGTGGAGGAAGGTTACGTGGATGTTAATCCTCCATGAGGCAAAGCAAAGTTGAGGTCCTAAGCTCAGCTGCAGGTCATTATTGTCTGCAGCCCCTCATTACTCTAACTGATTTTATGCACACATAATTCACAAAAACATTAAGGGCAAAACTGAAACATGTTTCAATAGGTGTTAGTTCAAAACCCAGCCAACACTCCACAAATGTGGAGCTGCAAATGGTTTAAACCAGGAATGGTTCATATTCTCACACTCCCACCTACATCCTTTAGGGTTTGATCTGGTTGGAATGTGCCTTCTATAACTAGTTCTCCATTCCAGATCTGAGGAAAGATCATTTTTATATAAATATCCATGGCTGCTGGAAGGGAACATGTTGGAGAATACTTATCTTTCTAGCTCATCAGAAAACCTGCTTCCCTTGTGCTCCTCCAAGTATCTACCTAAATGCAGGTGAAAAGCTGAGCAAGTAACATGCATATGACCAGTACTGGCTGCTATGTAGCCCAGGCAGATGGTAAACTGGCTCAGAGATACCTGCATGCCAAAAAAAAAAGTGAATGTTCAATAATCATTCACTCAGAAAAAAAGAAAATCTCATTCACAGTCATGTTCTAATGCAGCTGCAGCTTAAGTCTATGGAAAACCTGCAGTGAATGTGGTTCAGACTCGTATATCCCAAAGTAGAAGCTTGGTATAAGGACATTCAAGAAACTGTTCTCCACCAGCAGCTTACCTGCATCTTCTTGCAGCTACTGCTTGGGCCTATTACTCATACTGAGCTTGAACGTAAGCATGAGTCTTGTAATAGGAGGAAGTGGACATGAGAGACCTCTGGAAAATTCGTATCACTGCAAGCCCAGGAGTCATTGGCGCTCAATGAAAGGAAAGGCAGATGTTACACACGAGAGCATCACTGGCTCATTGAAAACAAGGCCTCTTTTAAGGCTTCCACACAGAGTTGCCTGTGGCCAGCACCACATACATCAAAAATGAGAACAGCAAGTGAGAGGAGAGGAAAAATTTGCATTGACCTTCAAAACACAGCATTAGAAATAATTATTGACCCACATGCAATGCTGTTGAGTGTATAGGTGTTCCAGAAAACAGCATGAGAAATGCCCACAGGTGAAGAGAAGGGGAAAGGAAACATTATCATCAGCTCTGTTTTCCAGGTGCTGAAAGCATAGAAAAATGAGGATTGGCCTCTGGGCCTCCTAATGAGTTAATCAAGGGGAATAATGTCCCATAATTGGAGTCTGGTCTATATCTTAGCTCTACAGTGAGGAAAAATGAGGCTGCAATACCCCATGCACCTGGCTTCCTCCCAAAGGAAACTCAGGAAAGTCATGCCAACAGGTTGCCTCCTCTTGGAGAATCTTCCTGCAATCAGGACACAGCCTCCATAGCCAGAACTGTGAGGGAAACTTCAGAATAGCTTAGCCTAGCTCTGTGAGCCAGAAAACCTGCCTCCACCCGGCAAATTCATCTGTAGACTAATACCTAGATCATCAGCACACTCTTCGGCTGAGCAGCCAGCTCCACCCTTTATTCCTCCTCTGCTGATTCTCCAATGGAAATTATATGATGTGAAAACTCTCAGTTTCCTTATTTCAAATGTTTAACATGTAAAGAGAGGCTCTATGTGTCATTGTAATGCCTTTCCTCCTGGAAAGCCTATATGCAACACTGGGAAATGCCTGACCAAGCCATGGCTCATGCACGGATCTTGTTTTACTGACAACAGCCAAATCTAGCAAATTCTCATTCCCATGTCAAAAGGCCAGTGTTTATAATCAGGCACTGCATAAAAAGAAAGCTGCCAAGCAAACCCTTCATCCTGAGCCAGGTTAATAGATGACACGAAGGTGTTTGCAGCTTAGATGGGAAACCTCAAAAGAAAAAAAAGACAGCCCTGGAGGAAAGGGAGTGTTGGTTTGATGGGCAGAGGTATTAAGTCTTCTTCTGAGTGCCAGACAGCAGCATGCTGGGGCTGAGGCTGCCTTGGGGACCACTTGTGATTATTTAAGAGCTGACCTATTTCCAGGAACAGGAACACCTTTTTAATCTTGATGCTCTCCTTCCTCAGGCTTCCAGCTGTGGTCCAGCCACCACTGCAGGTGCTGTAGGTTACCTCTGGGGTGTGCATAAAAGGCAACAGAGAATAAATCCTTTGAAAAATACTTAGGGGTCTGCAAATCTGAGCGGGTTTCACAACACTGTCCTACACAGTCTAACAGAGATATTCACAATACACACATAAATTCCCTGGGCTTCATGCATCATGGATGTTCCACTCTTCCTGCCCTACATGAAAAAGTATCTCTCCATCATCTAGTCAGGCTGTTTTTACAGTTTTTACCTTTTATGTTTGTTTGTTTGTTTGGTTGTTTGTTTGTTTGGGGTTCTCCTTCATTCATTAAATTTATAGGGACAATTTCCTACTTTCTCAAATACTTTCTTGTGCTGCTCTTTGACATACCTTAACCAGCATTGGTAGACAGAGACAAGGCAGTAGGAGTGCACTGGCTGCACAGCTGGAACCACAAGAGCTTTCTTGCCCTATAGCTACCAAAGTAAAAGCAATTTTTCCTATCTCCAGAGTGGCTCTGTAAGGTGGCATTATGTCCTGAGGCAGAGATGGTTACTGCCTTCATTGTATTGGTCCAACTCCATCTGACCATTACCATGGAGAAAGCTGATGTGAACTGAAAGTTCTCTGTTGAGTGAAGTCCATTAAGGTTTAAACTGACATAATTCTTAGTCCAGTTACGCATCCTTTCTGGTCAGAAATCCCATTTTCTCAAAATTGACACTTTTTTTTTTTACAAACCCGCCCCCCCCAGCAATGCCTGATGAAAAGAAGCAGTATAGCTTCAGCAATCCGAATTAATTTACCAACAACTTGCCAGACAGCTCTAGCTGTAACCCTACACTTATTTCTGAGTAACTCTTCAGCAGCACCAATATCTAAGCAGGTATAACTCACAGAGAAGAGACAGAAGGTGGTTTGCATTTGAGGAACGTGATGCCCCAGCTCCTACATTTAAAAACCATCCCAGCAGAAGTACTACACACCAACTCCATTTGTGCTTTTCTCACAGGTTATTTTGCCAGCATTCATGATGCTGGGAGCAGGAGGAGCAGGATGTTGCGCTAACAGATGTGGGGTAAGTGGATATTTATGTGTTGAAATGGCATTACAGAGTTTGCACCATAGCTCCTAAATGGCTGCCCAGCAGGTGGAAATGTGCAGTGACAAACCATCACACCACCATTAAGAGCCATGTCAGGGAAACGCAGAAGAGGAGCTTGATCTACAGCGTCCTTGGGCTGGGGCTGAGAGCTCAGTTACCCAACAAGAATGTCATGATATTGCAGCTGCTGATATGACGGACATTAGGCAGGGCCAATGCTGGAGCATTTAGGCACAATGCTGAGGGCAGAGGGGTACTATATCACATAAAGTAAAATGTGGCTCCAGCTTCCCCTGCTCACAGCAATCCTAAAGACTGAGACAGCTGTCTGTTCCTTCTGCTTCCACCAGGTCTTGTTTCCTCCATACCCTTCCATGGCAATTTGCTTTTCCGTAAGTTCCTGCTTCTATTTGCAGGGGTAGATATGTCACCTACTTGCAGGTCTATGCTGAATGCCTGAGTTGCTGCATCTGGCACTAAGGAGCCAGCACTGCTTCCTGCAGCTTTGATCAGTAGAGTGCATTTGCCCAAATGTTATACACAGGAAACTTGCAAATGCAATTTAAGCTCTGTCATCTAAAGAAAGGTCAGAGTGACTTTTTTCCTTGACAATTAAGAATATTATAAAGCAACATGTTATACAGGCATCTCCATTAATCCTCAAGGCCCGGGCACAGACTTCTGTTGGCTATCATGATTGGCAAGAATGAACTGACTTAGAAATGTTTTTTAGTCTGCATCCTTCCTAGAAGCAGCCTCAAATGAGAGATTCCATGCAATAAAGCATGTCTCTTCTGTACTCTTCAATGAATATTTTGTTTGAGCCATGACAAGACCTTTACCTCTTCAAGATGCTTTACTTAATTCATTATTCGTAATACCAAAATAGCATTCTTCATTAGGATGCAAGCAGGTGCATCCCAAGGGATGTACCATTACATTGTTTTTACCAAATGTCACAAGCACGGACAGGATACTAACGATGGCCAAGCAGGCCAGTTGCAGAGCTAGGATGTGAGCCTGAGCACCCTGAACCCAGCACCTGAGCCAGCTGCTTCTCATGATTTTGAGGGATGTAGAAAGCAATGGTGAAAAACAGCCATACTGTGGTGGTTCTCCCACTCTGCTGAATGTGGTAAGTCACTAGGGGAAATCCAGCTGAACTGGGCTGAGTTCATATGTCTCAGATGTCCCTTCTCCATCCTTCATCCCAGCACTAAATACTACAGAGCCAAGAGTCAAACTTCCCCAGACTGGGTGGGTTCACTCTCCAGTCCAACAATAAAAGGTGGTAGCACAGTGTCATCCAGCAGCCCACATCCATAGATCCCCCACAATCCTCCATTCCCCTCTACCACCCCTTCACAGTCAGCCATTCCTAGCAGCAATACATGAATGCCAGATATAGTCTGCACCTTCCCGTCACTGACTGGCTACGTATAAGCTGCTCCTCCTCTTCTTGGTTTGCTCTTATGGAGGAATACAATAAATGTTGAGAAAGTAGTTTGATTATGCATGATGATTATTTCATAGAATCAAGAGACTCACTGAATAATAAGGTTGGAAAAGACTTCCAATGTCATTCAATCCAACCTTCAAATGAATACCATCATACCCACTAATCTCTATCACAAAGTGGTAAATATTTATAAAAAGACAGCTAGCTGTTGGCCAGGTGATGAAGCTACCCAAACCAAACTAGGAAATAGGCTTGTGAGGACAGTATATTAAGTAAAATGCTATTTTCTGGGACTGTGGTAATCACACACCTCTGTAAAGTGGACAATTAGAAGGTCCATACCCTATGTTTTAAACAGAATGTGGCTCAAAGGAAAGATGAGATGGGGACATAAGCAGAAAGTGAGTGGCTATGAATGGTACTAAAAACAACAGTTTCCCCAACATAGCTCCTGGAAAAGAATGATTTCCAAGCCTGCAAAAAGAAGTGAGTATTGCAGGGAGATCTGAAAGCCAATGATGCATTTCTTCAAGGGAAGGAACCTCAGGGAAAATTTGCTTTGGGCATAGTGGGAGAAAATGTAGAGACATCCACAGCAGAGTTACTCAGATATCCTGAACCTATGGGCTGTATATCCAAGGCAGGGAATGATGTGAAGGTCTGGGGAGCAGAGGACTCCTGGGATTGACTCAAACATGCATGATGGCAGCAACTTCCCAAAATGCCAGAACTCCTTTTGAGGTAGGTCTGGGCGGACCTGATAAGGGGTCCCCAGGTCTTGTCCACCAGTTTCCACCTACTGGCAGGGAAGTAGTCCTCACTGGAGCTACTCAGGAACCTCTGTAATCCAAAGGCTAGATTGGGCACCCTTCTGCTTTGGAGATCTCAGGTATAAAATAAAGTAAACAAAGTTTGGCGGAGACAAAGGACTTCACAACACAAACCCATAGGATTTAAGTGAAGACATTTTATTCCACACAGCACACAGGTTATATAGGGTTACATGTACATCTTATTGGCTGAAAAGATCTCGCCCCAAGCACGTTAGAACTTTTAATTGGATACAAGCTTATATCTCACAAGCCCAGTGTTTACATTATCTCATCCTGATGTTTTGAGGTTCATGTCCGGAGTAGAGCCAGGCCTGGGAGTACTCCCCAATATGAGCTAGTAGGGCGTAACTGAGGCCTAACAGACAAACAGCAGGTGTGTGACCTTGCTTTTACTGCCATATCTGCAGAATCCTCTTTTGCTGGGATATCAGCAGAATTCTCATGGCTAGAGCAGTTGAATTCTCATGGCCAGAGCAGTTTGGATTGCTCAGAAATTCACTTTCTGCAACAATAAAATGGTAGTCTGCACTGAATACTCAATATTGCTTTTCATAGGAAAAAAAAAGGCTAAAGCACTATTACTGATCCGAATTATTATTCTATCAGAACATAACATTTTTCCTCAGGGAACGCACTCCATCATATTGTAATACTCCAGTATTTCTCCCTAAGCCTTCCTTAAGAGTTACCAGTAGAACAAAAGCAGCCATTTCCAGAAAAACAAACCTAGATAAGCAAAGATAACTGGATAACCAGACAGAATAATAATTGCAGGGGAAAAAAAAGAAAAGAAAAAAAAACAACAAACCCCACCAACAAAAAGAAACAAACAAACCACAAACAACAACAACAAAAACAAACAAACAAAACAAAACAAGTAAGAAAGAAATGTGCATGAAACAAGAACTGGGGCAATAAAGAGCAGCACAAGCTGGGACAGGAGGAACTTGGTAACTTCACCAAAGCAGCGGATGCAAATTCTCAAAGAATGAATGCTAAAATCTTCATCAGCTTACCAGGGACAATCCAATTGTGTGAAGAATAAAGTAGGAGGAACATTAAAAGAAAATAAGCAAAATGAACAGGAAAAGCTTTGCAAGATATAGAGAATAGGCCAACACCATGGAAAACTAATTAACTAATTTTAACAAACTTCAGCATCCCAGCTTGCACCTTGTCTTGGAACCAAGGAANAAAAACAACAAACCCCACCAACAAAAAGAAACAAACAAACCACAAACAACAACAACAAAAACAAACAAACAAAACAAAACAAGTAAGAAAGAAATGTGCATGAAACAAGAACTGGGGCAATAAAGAGCAGCACAAGCTGGGACAGGAGGAACTTGGTAACTTCACCAAAGCAGCGGATGCAAATTCTCAAAGAATGAATGCTAAAATCTTCATCAGCTTACCAGGGACAATCCAATTGTGTGAAGAATAAAGTAGGAGGAACATTAAAAGAAAATAAGCAAAATGAACAGGAAAAGCTTTGCAAGATATAGAGAATAGGCCAACACCATGGAAAACTAATTAACTAATTTTAACAAACTTCAGCATCCCAGCTTGCACCTTGTCTTGGAACCAAGGAAACAAACAAGGAAATAAAAATGTCAATGTAAAGTACAACTAGGGAAAATGCTGAAAGTTTGAGATGATGAAATAGTTAATAAAATTCACAGATTTCCCCAGATTATGAGGCAAGCCTCCAGAAAAGTATCCAGAACAATGGATATAGAGGGAAATGCCACTGCATGTCTAGAAATGCTGAGGAGAGGCAATCTAACAGCTGCAGCAACTTCAGACTCTCCTTTCAATGACAAGTAAAGACTTTGTCTCTATGATCTGGTACACAGTAAGGGAAATAGTTGGGATGAGGCCAGTCATTTCTCAACAGATTTCAGATGAGAAAATCATGTGAAAGAGAACAGTCATCAAAGATAGCACTGACGAGTACTACTAGTACTAATTACTATTGTAAAACACAGCATAGCAAAAGACCATTTGACATTTTCTGTAGTAATTATGTTTGGGATGCCCCATACTGCTATACTGTGCTAAAAAGATTTGTTAGCATTATTAAGTTTCTTCAACCAGAAAGCACAGTTGAAGTAAATGAGAAAACAAGTAGGGAGAAGTGATTCAACATAAGTAGGAGTTTCAAACAGAGTATCAGTCACTCACCTTCACCACAAGGCATGGTTGGTGATCTTATTATGAGAGGCAGTGCATCAGCTACAACCCAGACACTCCTTTGGTCTGGGACAATACACTACCTACATTTTGCTGACAATGAAGCTGTGCTAAATGCCGACTCAGCCAACATGCAGATAAAGACAAAAAAGCATATCCAGGTGTTGTAAAAAAAAAAAAAGAGTTATTAATCAGTTATGATGAAATAAATCCCATGAGAAATCCCAGCAACTTCTAATTCAAGGATTGCTTTAGAGGCATGACAAACAAAATGAGTCAATTCCTACACCAGCATCATGCAAGGTTCTACAGAAAGCAGCAGTGTCATCAGCTGCCAAGTTGGAAACTGCATTCACCAGCATATTTAGACACTGAATAGTTTCTTCGAGGCTATGTCACAAATCTCCACCGTAGATGGTACTTTCATTTGACTCTGTAATGCAGAGGTCTGTAGAACAACTGGCACCAGGAGAAGGTTTCTACCTGTCTTGTGGACTGTTATGTTTCCCTGGTATTTACTGGCAACAGGGAAATGAGACCTGAGGTATTTTTGGCTTCAAACCTAAGTCATGGATGAAAGTATTTCCTATGTGCTTCCTCAGCCACGTCTCTGCCCTGACTCCAAGGCATGCCTGCTGCCTTGTCCATACTTCAGGTCTTCCCCTGGCTCTACCAGTCTGCTCCAGAACTTTTCCTCCTTCTTGGCAGTGTTGTGAACCACCACAAGCACTGGAGCTTAGCTAGACTAACTGGAAACCTGTCCCAGATACAACAGCAGTAGCATCCTCCTGGTATTCTTGTTTCTGTATATAAGCAGCAACCAGACACATGCCATCCATTAACAGAAAATTGCCCCAAAATGGAGTAAAAGTAAGGTTTCTGTGGGAGTGGCTGATATAAAACATACAGGTGCATTACATACAATTCAAAGACACCACTGGTTCCTTGCCACAAACAGCACAATTAGATTACTCAACACAAGCAGTGGTAAGCACGTGTTATAGTGCTGCAAAATGAAGGAAAGCAGCAACAAAAAAGGCTTTTTTACATTCCATCAATTAGCAAAAACAAAAGCATCTTCTGTTACTTTCATACCTGGTTTGGTCGATGCTTGCTAGTGTCTGTTGGTGCAAGGACCAAGAGAGATGAAGAGTGGAAAATGCCAAGGCACATGATACAGAACACATCAAGCCAGGACTGGCCTCTTCTTGGCTTTTGAAAGAAGACTCACCAGATTTTTCATAATTTGTAGTTCAAGTATAAAGCTCTGAATAAGTAAAGCTCTGGACTTGCCCACTTGAAAAAGTAAAACAAGTAAAACCTGAAGTCCTTTAACATCTGGGATAGCTGTAACAGTCAGAAAAAGTCAGCTGTTTTTATTCCCACAAATTTAACAGTAATAGTAGAAGTGGTGGTAGTGGTAGTAGTTTCAACAAATAGTAAGAAACAAATAGAGATTTTTTTCCAATTCAGTGTAAGCTCTCTATCACTTGAAAAGGGGGGATTTACTCAACCCTTAGTATGGGGACATTTTCTCAACCCTTAGTGATTTCTTTGTTTGTCAGTGCCCTGGGGAAGCTGAAACCCTTATATCTGACTGGTCTGCAGTGTCCCATAAGTGGACCTTTCACTGAACAAATTCACTGAATCAGAGGGTGATTCAACTGCCCTTTTCAGGGTGGCTAAGCCAATAGTGGGGAGACCTCTTGGTGGGTCTTCCCAATGTGTTATCCACTACCAGAAACTCCTCAGAACTGTAAAAGGTTCACTCAAACAGTTTACGGAGTAATACTCTTTATTAATACAAATTGTGACAGGTCCATAAGGTTCAGGGGTTGCTGGTGATAGCATCAAAAATGTGTTTAAAGCAATATACTGTACTATCAAGCAAGCTCTAATCCTAATAGCAATATTACTGTAAAACAGGCTGTAATCCTAATAGCAATTTTTAACATGCATCAAGTATGATTCTTACCCAGCAGGCATCCCTATAGGGGGGGAAGACAGGGTCAGCCCATCAACTGATTCTAGGAGTTTTGGTGGAGTCTTCCTTAATTTTCCCCCTGTTCTCAACTTACTTTTATATTATTTCTTTATATTTAGATGGTGTTTGAGTCACTTTAGTCATAAATACTTTTATATCTTATTGGTGTAAAATTCTCTCTCTTTACATGCCTAATGGAGGTGGTCACATCTTGGCATCCAAGGAGAGGGATTTCCACATAGTTGTTGGCTCAGCAGCAGAACATCTTCATCCATCTCTCTTGGTTGAGAGTGCTATATGGTCTAATGAACTACAAAGTACCACCATGATCTCCTCCCTGCAGGGATTTCTACGGAGGGAGACCACAGTGACTCCACTCTGCTCCACACTCCGTTCCATCCCCCATGGCAGGAACTTGTTGTCATATGGGGAGTCTTTGTGGAGCATGCCAACTGCATTCCTACAGGGAGTAGCAGCTGCATTTTAACCTGTGATTCTCAGCCTGCTCTAAGTTTTTAACCCAAGCCATCTTCCCACACTCTCCATGCTACTCAAACCTCTGTGCATGCAATGTTGAAGGTCTTTTCCCTTTCAGATGCTGCTGTCAGTGATCCTGGCTGTGCTGGGATTTGCAGGAGGAGCATATTGTGTGGTCATCTCCTCACTGGGGCTGATTGGGGGCCCTCTGTGTGACACAGGTGATGGAGAATACCTCTACCCTTTCAGGAATGACACTCTGGGGTGAGTATGGCTTACAGGCTCCTCCAACTTTGCTTCCCTGATCCCTTCCCCATTTTTTTATTGCAAACATGGATTTTTCCCAAATGAACTGATGGTGCACATTCTGTACACCTAAACTTATATTTCCCTGAAGAGCATGTTCCAGCTGGTCATCTCTTTGACCAAGGAATCATCCTTGGGCAAACTGCCTGAGTTTCTTCTGTTGTGCTTGTCACAGGCCCCTTGTGCAATTTGAACCATGCTTTCAAAATGCTGATGAGCTGTGACTCCCACCAGAGTCAAAAGGAAATGTTTGATTACTGTGACACATTAATCTGTTAAATCATCAAGAACTGAGCCTGCTCTACTTACTTCTGAAAAGCAAAGAAAATTCTCTGAATCTTTAAAGTTAACCTTGGCAGTCATGCTCCTCAAGCCAGAGCTAGAGATAGTGAATGGACTGGGCAGGAATGGAGGATATGGAGAAACATCTTAAAACCATTACAGTACCTTTCTCTTTAATTATTGACACAAAATGACTAGTTGATAATTACCACAATTTTGCCACAAAACAAAGAGGAGATTCTTGTGCATGCAAAAAAGTACAGGTGTGGCTCCCTTCCCTGGATATCAATTGCATCTCTGCAAAGGGAATTCTGAAAAGAATCACTAGCTTCTACCAATTAGTAGAATTTGAAACTCACTTTGTGCAATCAAGTTCAGAAAAGGTAGTGCCAGAAAACACAGAAAGCATTCTCAAGTTTTTATTTTCTAATACCTTGCCAATGATTTTTCTCTAACACAGAGACAATTACTTGTTCAACCAGACAACATGGAGTATTTGCAAAGAACCTGAAAACATCATCCTTTGGAATATTGTCCTTTTCTCTATTCTCCTGGCCATCGGTGTGATTGAAGCTATTCTTTGTTTTATTCAAGTCATCAATGGACTTACTGGCTTCATATGTGGCACATGTATGAGGAGAAGAAAGGTTGGTATGCAGTAAAAGATATGTGCTTTACATTCTTACCAGTTTTGTTTCTCAGGCTGTGTAATAGTACATGAGCTGAGAGATATACAAAGCCTCTGAACAAGATCCTCCAAGGGGCTTAGGCAGTACAGATTTTATTTGCACACACACCTTCTCTCTCTGCATCACACTGTAGGTAGGGATAACCTGGTTCTCAGAGATTTCTAAACAACAGAGTGGTATGACGTAGTGATATACTCACTTACATGCTTGTGTTCCTATTCAAGAAGAATTTTGATAGAGTGTAATGACCATCCCTGTAAGTGAGAGACAAAAAGTAGAGATGTTTTAAATTGGTCAACAGCAGTAAAATTGTTATTTTACAAAATGGAACAAAACCTTTTTCAAGTTTCATTTATCACTACTGCTTCCTTTACATTGTTTATTTTCATTGTACAAGATACTTG
This sequence comes from Sakesphorus luctuosus, assembly GCA_013396695.1. Lineage (NCBI taxonomy): Eukaryota > Metazoa > Chordata > Aves > Passeriformes > Thamnophilidae > Sakesphorus > Sakesphorus luctuosus. The sequence goes on from VWZD01013185.1 coordinate 115,239, forward strand.
CAGTAAGCCTGATATCCCCCTGGAATATTAATTAATCATCTTTCATTCATTGCCTTTCAGACAAATATTTCCGGAATGTGAATGACCTACAAGGAGTGCCAGGACAAGCCCAAGCTGCCGACTAACATGCAATAATGATAGTGCACTGTACTGTATTTCTGGGGGGACAACAAAGAAAACACAAAATGTTCAGGAGTTTCATGGGGCAAAATGAATTTTTTATAAAAGAAGTTAGGGTGGAAAAGGGCTAGGTCATTTTTATCTGAGACTCCACGTTTTCATCTCTCTAAATATACCTGCTAAACCTCAAGGACTGGCAAAAACATCCATCTCTCTGGTCCTGACTACTGCACTTGCATATAAAGCACAGCAGCCCTCAGATACAAGATCACCACTTGCCCTCTCATGTATGTGAGAAATTGAACTGGTTTTAATGTGTACATTTATCAACTGCATGAAGCAGGCACTCTCTGGCTGATGTAAATAACCTCCTGTCTACCCCAAATCCCAGTGTGAGCTCACCTGTCCGTTCCTATTAACTTGCTATCTAGGCACTGACACATTCGAACTAGGATGAACAGGGACTGTACCAAGCACTGTTTGAGACACTGCAGAGGCAAATGAAGAACACAGTTTTCAGCCACCCTCGAGCTAAATCTGCTTGTGCCATTCAGTAGCTTGCTGTCAGTTTGACAAAGTCCAGTGCACTTCCAAATTGGTTCTCCAGCAGCATCTGAGAGTTGTGGAAGCCTTTGAGGTGTATTTAGGTCAATACAGATGGTAGAACTTGGAGCAAGAGTTCAGAAACATCTGGTTTAACAAAAGGGTGGAGAACCTCACAACCAATTTTGCCTTCATGAGACTATGTAGGAATTTCACTAACTTCCACAAAGGTCTGTAAGGCTGTTCTAGAATAGATCACATGGCCAAAGCAATTAAGTAGCCAAAGATAACCAAAGATAAAGGTAGTAATTATTTGCAATTCAATAATAAACAAATTATATAACTGAAGGCAACAAATTGTATCAGTTTTAGTCTTATAGCAACAGTAATCCCAACCAGGAACAACATAATTCTCCACAATCCAAAATCAAGCCCTTGAGCTAAAATCCATGACTGGGAAATTTTAGAAAATCTGTCATTTCTTTGACATCCTCAAAGGTTGATTCTTGTACATGGACTGTCTTCCCTCAGTCAGCCTGTAAAATAATTTTTGCCCATGCTGAATATATGTATGCAGCTATGAAATCCTGAATGTATTTAAAGTATTTGGAGCCTATTTTTCAAAGAGAGACATTTGTATTTTATCAGCCATAGTTGTTTATATTTCTGAGTTGTAGCATGGGAGCAAGCTATTTGATCACAGTGATTGCAGACATTGTTTGTGCTGTCTTCTAATGTAGCACACAAAATACTTCATATAAACGTTTCTTTTATACAAAATAGGGAAGAACTGTTTTACCCCTAGAAGCAGCAAATCTGACCCATAAAACTTAAAAGCACCTTCTGTAAATAAAAGCTTGAGAGTTGTCGAAGTTTGCAATCATCTGTAGGTGCATTCAAGTCTGCTAGGTGGCTTAAAGAGCTTGTGTTCGTTGTCAGTAGTGAAGCCTGGACAGTGCTACTACGTAAAAGAGACATCAAACCAGGAAAAGAGTCAAAGAGGCAGCTAGAAATATTCACATGTAGTCAGGTGGAGAGAGACTCCTTCACCAGCAGAAGGGCTCTATGAAGTTGTCCCTGCCCTCATCTCTTTAGCACTGACTCCCTGACTATTACCTCTCCGATAAAGCCAATTTGGGCTGTGCCAGCACCAGGAGAGGGAGAAATACCCATTGGCACACCTCCAGCACAGAAAAGTAAGAGCACTGTACTGCTGCCATCTGCCTGTTCCAAAATGTCTTACCCTGGGGATGTTTACTGTCATGTCTGTATGGTCCTGGGTACACCCTCTGTCCTGCCAACTGTGTGATCACTGGCCTCACTGATATGTGTAAATATTAAATATTGTTCTTCTGAAGTTATTTTCTGTCTTGGTTTGTGTGACCTAAAGGTCTTGTGACTTCAAAGTACCTCCAGTAGGAGAGGAAATGGAGTAAGACAGAAAGCAGAGTTAAATTTTCTAACTGGAACCATCGAGAAGTCTTTTCTAGAGCAGTCATCAAGATACGTAGTCCATGGAGACTGGAAACCTTCCCCCAGCCCATTCTGAAAGAGATGCCTAAGGCAGCTGAGAGGCATTGTCTCTCTGAGCAAGGTTCAGTTGTCCACCATGGACAGGAGCTTCTGCTGCCATTTGAAGTGCAGCCAAGCATCCTGCTCAACCTCCACATGTCACTCCAGGTGGCAAGGGTCTCTCACATGTCCTCTATCACACCTGAGAGCCACACACAGATGTCTAGAGACCCAGGTATCTCAGATAACACAAAGGTGAGTGTGACCAAAGCAAACACCTGCCTCTATGCTAAAAATTCATTTAAGCAAGATACCTAAGGGAGCTAAAATTAGATTAAATAATTTCAGCTCCTGGTTTGTGGGTTTGTTTTTTTTTTTGCATTTCCCAAATCATCTTTTATGTGAATCAAAGCATGACGTCTCAAAAGTGTCATCAGAGCCTTCTCCAGGAGTTGCCCAGAACATTGCAACAGGGGCAGCTCCTCAGGCTGATCATTGCAGGGAGATCTGCAAACCCAAGCTCTTCTGGTGGGCAAAGCTTCAAAAGAAAATATCTACATAATACTAAATATAATAATAACTTTGATTTGAACAGAACGTTGGCTTGACTAAAGATAAGATATTGGGCTTCAGAATTGGGATTGTTACCGATTTTAAGTTGTTGCGGTTTTTTTTTTCCCAAAATGGAAAGAGTTATTTCAGGAAAATCTCCTAACCAAAGGAAAGAGGAATTCTGTCCCTGAAATGTTTTATGTATCTGTTATAGTTTAAGCTGGCAAAATGCCAACTGCCTGGTACCCAGTCACAAGGTCCACTCCCAGAGAAGGAGAGTGAGGGAAAAAAAAAGAAATGAGGCTTTGGACACGGTGAAGTTCTTATATTTATATAGAGAAGTGGAAAGCTTAACACCAACTATGAAATAGCACATAGTGACAGGAAACAACAACAGGCTCACCGAGGTCGCCCCAGCTAACAAACAGAATTCTAAACCAACCAAACCTCCTCCCCAAAGGAAACCTCCCAGCAAGAGGGAAAGAAAGGAATGAACAGGAATATGCTCACTTCCCCAGGTAAACAGCCACACAGACCGGCAGCAGGGCCTGATATCAGCCATCAGGGAGTAGGAGCCCTCCTGCTCCGAAGCATGGACCGAAAAAGGGCCAAAACTCCTCCCCCTCGGCTTGTTATACTCCTCCACGCTTCCTAATGATGTCAGATGATATGAAATACCTCTTTGGCTGCTTAAGTCAGATGATACCTGTCCCCTCTACTCTGCGTCACATCCTTTGAGGCCTGCTGAAAACTGAGGCCTAAATGGGGACCTATACTGACTAGAGCCAAAACTACTACAGTATCATACAGATGAAGAATTCAGTAAAAATAAGGAACTCATAATATTCTTCTGTATCTCTTTTTATTCATCTTCTTTTTCTCTGTCTGCCTATTAACCTGTCTTCTCTGTATCTATGACCCTTAAATAATTAATGGTCAAAAACTTACAGAGGCATAATGGAAAAAATGTTTAACTTTGACATTTATTTTTCACTGTTAAGTCTCACCACACAGGCTCTTAAAGAAAGACTAAAAATATGTTATTTTCTCATCAAATTATCCCTCTGTTTTCTACATTTGAAACTCATGCAGATCAGCCACTTGCGAATCAGTGTTGATTGGAAAAGTATTCCTGGGACTGACTTGAGATTGGAATAAAACTTTAGACCAAGGACATAATCTGAAAATTTGAAAATGTTTGGAGACCAACAGCCCAGTGTTTCATCTGTCAGGATCAAGGACACAATCCAAATACCTGTTTTGGAAACCGCAGACTAGTTCATACCACCTCATTTCAAGAGGAACTGTCAGTTCATTTTGATGTAAATGGCTCAGATGCCTCAGGCTCCAGTGCTCGGTTTTTCTTGGCACAAAGTGCAAAGCAAACCACTGAGAGTTTGGTCCCTGCAGACCTCTGAGAGCTGCAGCCTCTGCTCTACTGTCCCAGTCCTGTGCCTCTCCTCTGAGGTAAACTCCTCTGTACAAACAAACTTAAATTAAAAAAACAAAGGAAATTAAGAAAAAACCCAAACCTTTCCAGACTCTCAGACTATTTTATTTCAGGTGCTACAGGACAGCCATTCTTCAGAAATATCATTCCCTGCAGGACCTCTCTTACCCTAGGTGCCCCTTTTGTCCTGAGCCCATGGACCACAGAGAGCTACCTAAAGCCTATCAGCCATATAGTAGCACACTTAACCCATAAAGGCAGGGCAAAGGCTTTGTCTTAGGCACAGAGGCCACTGCTTTGTCGTCTTTATTTCTTCCTGTCAGTTACATTCAAAGCCAAGTAGAAGCAATTGCTCACTGTGGTGCAGATCATTTCCACCATAGATAGAAAACTTCACTGGTACACAGCACTCCTCACTTTCTTTCAGGCACTCCTCTGTTTTTATCAACAATCCATGTCAGCATTTGTTCCATCAAGGTCGATTGATAAGGAGTAAGAGCAAGAGCTCAGCTGAGTGTTAAAGAATCACAGAATGGTTTGAGTAGGAAGAGATCTTAAAAATCATCTTGTTCCAATGCCCTCTCCATGGGCAGGGTTTCCTTCCACTAGACCAGGTTGCTCAAAGCCCCATCCAACCTGGCCTTGAACATTTTCAGTGATGGAGCATCCGCAACTTCTCTGTGCAACTGCTTCCAATACCTCAACACTCTCACAGTAAAGAATTTCTTCATAATGTCTAATCTAAGCCCACCTTCTTTCAGTTGAAAGCCCTTATCCCTTGTCCTATCACTACAGGCCCTTGTAAAAAGACCCCCCTCAGCTTTCTTGTAGACCCTTCAGGTACTGGAAGGAACTTGGATCCCCCAATTAAGTGCTCAGAACCATTGGAGATACACCAGAATATCCTGCTGTTCCAGAAGGGCGTGTGTCTCCTACAGGGACTGTCCAGCATCAGTTGGCCCATGTGGACATCTCAGAGGATATAGAGCATCTCCAGTGATACCAGCCATTTCTACGTGAGCATCCAAATCAAGCTCGGAATCATCTAATGCGTACAGTGACACCACTCTTACAAGCAGCCCTGAGTTCAGCAGTCTGAGACCTGCCCTCACCCTGTCCTACCTCATGAGACCTTAAACAGGTCAGTAAATAATCTACTAAAATTTCCTATTTCTCCCAGTGGGTCACTCAAGGAGCTTGAGGTGAGCAGCACAACAGCTGGCATCCAAGGCTGCAGACTCCCACCATGAGCAGGCAGGTGAAGCCCACATCAAAAATCTCTTCATTGATGAGATTTCTTCTTTTTCTCCCATTAAAATAGATGTATTATCTGAGAGTCATTTAATGACAAAAGAATACAACAGATTCAGCAAGGAACTGGTCTCTTGGTATAAGCTTGTACTTTTACAATCCTTCCATGGACTGTATACCATCAAAAACACTTCAGATTCAGATGAACTACCTTACACATTCTTTTTCTCTAAGTTTCCTTCATCCCATCATGTAATGCTTTCAGTTATGTTTTGTCTTACATCTGCCCTTCACCCCTCTTAAGTTTTCTTGGAGAATGTTATGCCTATCACTTCATCTCCGCCTGACTCCCCAAGAGATGAAAAAGTGCAGAATCAGCCCAGACGTTCTCTGCAGATGTCAAAGAACAAATTCAAATCTTGTAGTTGACCCCACATGAAGGGTACAATGTCAGGCATGTCCTCCCAGGAGTGTCTGACTGCAGAGCAGGCTAAGATGTGGCTGAGTGCACCTTCAGCCACGTGCACCTTCAGCCCTGTCCTGTGACTGCCTAGGAAATATGCTGTAAAACATTTGCTCCTAGAAAAAAGCTTAGCTTGTGTCTATGTGTAAACAATGTTTTAAAAGTTTTCGAAACATCCATTTTGATAAAGGAAGGCAAATCAGAGAAACTGATGGCTCCATTGCCACCAACAGCTGCAGTTTCTAGGACCTTGTAGCAGACTCATTTAAGGTGGAAGGGAGTGTTTCTAATTACCACACAGAAAAATGTACCTTTAAAATGCACAGTGTCCCTTTTTGCACTTAGATAATCGGGTCAATGTTAAAAACCATTGCTTAGTTAAAATAGTATTTGATTATAAATATAAAGGAATATTTCTCCTAAGGCAGGATAAATAATCAGCTGGTGGTCAGGTTTTTTCATGTCTTTTAATTTTTGCTTCTTTGTAAACACTTCTGATAGAGTCTTTCAAACAGACCCCTGCCTATCTTACCAAACCCCCTATTTCCTCTTGTACAGAAAGGTATCACAGGACTCATGTAGTTTCTGCACTTTTCTCCACTTCTCACAGCCATCACCCACGTGCCTGTGTGTTCCTACCATATCCTGCCCATGAGACATACTTAGCCTGTGCCACTGTCATTTCCATGCACAGGATGTCTGCAAGAGGTGGCACACTGCAGAAAAGCTTTCTAAATGTTTTGCGTTTTACTCAGAGTGCATCTGGGATGAAGGAATCTGTGATTTCCCCATGGAAAGGAGCTACCCACTGCACAGATGAATGCAGGTATCCAGGAAAGACTTATATGTGCCCTAAATAGGGCATTTTTTACATAGAATTGGTTATAAAGAACCATACTTGAACAGATGACAATGGCTTGCAAAGCAACTAAAAATATATCGCTATTGCTACTCTATAATAAATGTAACTAACTTAATTCTTTAATGCACATATGAGGGGTTTTTCCATAATTATGTCTGTTTAAAGGGAGCTCCACCAACTAGTTTAAAAGTCCTTCCTATAGTTTCACTGGAGAGTCCAACAACACCTTGCTTTCCTACTGGTTTCCAGCAACGAAATTATAAAATGCTTGCTTTGTGTATCAGCATGAAGCTCCTTCCACTGGCCAATGGTAAAACTTTCACTTTTTCCTAGGTTTATTTTGATCATTACTGAGAGTGTTGTTCATTCAGCCTTAAACAGACAAAGTCTTAGCCCTATCTTCTGTGTTAGCCTTGTGCCTAGAACATAGAGAAATATGCATTTTCATACAAGACAAAATATAACATTTCCCCTCCTTTAAGCCAAGCTAGCATTACCCCTCACATCAGCCTTCCATTATTTTTATAAACAGTAATTCCTATGCTCCTAATCTCTGCTCCCCACAAAATAACACTGGATATCTTCTGAAGAAGGGGTAAGACTGTAGAACTGCCAGTATTCCTCCAAAGACAGAGGTTCTGCATCCAGTTCTCAAGACTTTTGTGTTTATTGTTCTGTTTCATAGTGCATCTTCCTTGCAAAGTACAGCAAATACTTGGCAGTCTCTTTACAAGGCAGAACTATTTTTACTGGGTTTTTTCTATTTTTTTGCTGATTGTGGACTCAGCCAAAGACTATTATCACCACAACATTCGTCTCTATGATATAAATTAAACCACAGAAAATGGCTCTAAATATACCAGGCTTAGTATCTATGAGTGTGTTTTTCACATTAACTTTAGCTACTGGAATTTGGGCTTCTTGGAAAAGCAAAAGGGATCAGCAGAACAGAAACCCAATAGAAATGGCCATAGTTGGAGGCCGAAATATAAAAGTTTTCATTGGATTGTTCACTGCAACAGGTAAGTTTTCTTAAAATACTTCTAAAATTTCTTCTTAAAACTCTTGTATTACATAGATCTTTTCTTTCAAAGCAAGTGAACTTCTTTAATGTCAGGGTAGATTTTACTTAAGTGTGACTTTAAAGAACTATGGTTTCATGAATCATTTTGGGATGGATTCTTCCAAACCTCTTCACACTGAGCAGAACCTCATGTTTATGTAGATTCTTTTAAATTAAAGAGATTCATTTAAGAGTTTAGTTAAGAGTTAGTTTCATTTAAGAGTGACTGAAGAATATGATACTTTTCATTAAGGATGACTGTGGTCTTTTTCTTGAACCAGTTTCTGTTATCCAGCATAGCAGAACAATTTTAGTTCTGGAACAGTCTAGTTCTGTGTGGAATAAATTGCCACTCATGGTGAGCATTGGGCTCTCTCCCAAAGAAAAAAATGTTTCCCCACTGACTGCTGCCCTCTGCTTTGCTTTTCTTTCCTTGCTGCATGGCATCATCTGAAATTTGCTTCCCTGACCTGTTTTGTTGTGAAGGTATCTCCAAATGGTGTTTGACTCCGACATTTCAGCCAGTGTTGTAGGTTTGTTTTCTGACTGTAATGTCTATTTCCATATTTTTTCCATAATGTCCATTTTCTTGGACCATGTAAGTGATGCTCATGAAGGATGGTCAATCAATCACAGCAGACTAAAAAAGGCAATTCTGTTTCCTGTATCAAAAGTCTTCCTCTGAGAAAAAAAATTGAATAAAAAATTAGTACATTCAAATTGCCTCTAAATGTTTAAACACTGAGCTTTTCCATCCACATATTCATTCCTGAACCTCAGCAATTATTTAGAGTGGGATTCTAATACTGTTACCTGTACTCAGCAACACACCTCAGTATGGGAGAAAACTTTGCAAAGAAAATAGAAGTATCATTTAATATTTGTAAGAGAAAAAGGTTTACAAGCACTACAGTGTTCTACAAAACTAGCTGAGACTATGTATTACAATTCTTACTTTTTCATCTTTCACATTTACAGCCACCTGGGTTGGAGGAGCATATATCAATGGCACAGCTGAAATCATCTACCTGCCTTCAAAAGGATTGTTGTGGGTCCAGGCACCTGTGGGATTTGCCTTGTCCCTTGTTATTGGTAATAATTCAGGCAATAATTAGGACACATAAGCTTCAAAATATATCATATGAGTATATGAAGATATCTAATAGAGTACAGAGTACATTTTAAATGTGATTTTGATTCCTCAATCTTCCATAGATCCAGAATAAGCATTTAGAATACTATGCTCTAAGCTGAAAAATAACAAGTTAGGTTAGCTTCCAGCTAGTGTAGAGTTTTGCCTGCTTGGAGCAATTTATAGGGCAAAAATATTATCTGACAACTTATCTGGCCATATTGCTTTTTCAACACGGTCTCTTATTTACAGACTATTGAGAATATTGGTAACTTTTATTTTTTCTTTGAAATTTCTGTGTAATGAAATAATACTATCTTTATTTTTCCCCTAAAATACATTCTCCTGGATAGCATCATCTCAGGAAGAATGTGTAGTGCATCCAGCTTATCCCACTTTACAGCTGGTCATTACTGTGTCGTAACTAAGTTAAGTGTTCAATGTTCTATACCTGAGTTGCAATTTCTCACTCCAAGAATTACTGAACTCACACTGAGGTCCAGTTGGCTTGCCAAGACCAAAGTTTCTTCCAGGCCACACTGTGTTATACCATAACTCTCTAGGGCCACAGTATGATGAAAGCAAGGAGATCTGTGCAGACCTTACACAGGAATTTCTAAAATAACGACGACCTTGATTCTCAAGTCAAAGAAAAGAGTCCAACTGACGTGAATATGAATCAGGCTTGGATATACATTGCCAGCATTGTTAATGTGAGTAATTTTTACTAATGAAATTGAGGAGTGCAGGTCTGATCCTGCAATCTTTGCTCAGGTCAGTAGTGCCCAGACAAGCAGTCCTGTTGGCTGCAGGGTTAGCAACTATACCTAGTCTTTGGTTTTAATGAGATGGCTGCACATCTGAAGTCTAATATTTAGATGAAGGTGGGTGGGACTCTGCTCAGTGTGCAGATTAAAACAATGTAGTTCTGGGAAGAGACAATAAAGTCACCAAGATGAAAATGTAATCAGAACAGGAGCACATATCAACATATTGCCTCACATGGCCAAAGACAAAGGCTTGTCTTTTTTTTTAGCCAAATATGAGTCTCTGCCTACTGACATTTTCCATAGGATGCATTTCAGAAAACTTAATGTCTCAGCTTGGTAGGTCATTGGGAATGGAGAGATTACATGCGGGTGTACTCTGAGCTAAGTTCTTGTTAGAGTCACACAAGTATCTTATGCCATTTGGGGTGCCCTAGATTGTCCTCCCTGGTCTCCAGTAGCTACTCCAGAAAGATGTAGCTGTGCCAAAATTGGATGATCGTATCTGTCAGCTGTAAGCAGATATTCTTTATAACATGGGACTTCTTAGATGGACAAAATACCACAATTAGGCAAGTGAATTGAAGCCCCGGTGTCTGGTGCGCTGCATAATTCTCTGGGGTCCATTAGGTATGAAGTCCACACTCACTATATGGGCCTGATACACAAGTACCATACTATTCTTACCTCTCTTTTCCTGGAGTATAAAATATGTCATCACTTCTGACAGGTGGTTTCTTCTTTGTAAATCCAATGAGATCCAAGAATTATGTGACAGTGATGGACCCCATTCAAGAAACTTATGGGAACATGATGGGAAGCTTACTCTTCATTCCACCACTGCTAGGAGAGGTGTTCTGGTTTGCAGCTATCCTGGCATCCCTGGGTAAATACTTACTTTGCTGTTATATTTGTTAAAGGTCGTGAGGCACAACTGTCAGAGTATATTACACAGTTGAGAATTGTGCTGGACTAAGCTGCAGAAGGCTGTGCTTCATGTCTCCTTTTGTGAGAGGAACACAACTATTACTCATTCCTGGAAAATATATTTTTAGGTTTTAAGCAAATGACAGTAGTATATATTAATTATATTACAATAGAGAGGTCTGGCAATAGGAGTTTGTACCTTCCTCTTGTCTGTGGGAGAGCAAATGTACAAAGACAAAGTTCCTTGGCAAAGGCCATGCAGCAGTGTACCAACAAGAGCAGAAAGGGAACTCAGTGCACTCTCTGTAGATTGCCTTTCTCATACAGTGTGATGTGGTGGCATCAAAGGAATAACATGTCCTTATTTATTCTGTATTCTTCACATATCAAATGCTGTCCTTGTCTGCAGGAGCAACAATGAGGGTCATCTTGGATATTGGAGGTCCTTCAGCTATCATCGTCTCAGCATGCACTGTCATACTTTACACTCTACTGGGAGGCCTCTACTCTGTTGCATACACTGATGTCATCCAGATGGTTTTCATTACCCTCAGCCTGGCAAGTCCTGTGCATTTCTTTGTTACGTTTCCTAAATAAGGTGAAAAATCCAGCTCTTCTTTTCAGCATGTCTCAGACCAAAGAAAACTCCATCAATATTGACCCTTGCCCTACAGTTCATCTTTAGGAGAACAGATCTCCCAAAACATCATATAGTGTTTATACTTCCTGCATTTCAGACAGTGCCATTGGCCTTGCTGGGTCAATGTAGTAAGGTCTGAACACAAGCAAAGTCTGCAGAACCTATCCAGGACAATCTCAGATGGGGAGAGATGTCTACTGAAGGCCGCGATTGTCCTGAATTACAGACTCATGTTCTTGATGATGTTATAAACCAGAAACATGTAGATTCAGAGTAAGGAAAGTAGAGAAATGAAGACTCTAATATTGGGTTTAATCTTATGAAACTCTATGTTCTACATATATAAATATCCACCCTAAAAGAACAAGGACACTGGGAAAACTGTTAACTATTTCCATTTCTATCCTAGTGGATCTGTATCCCCTTTGTTCTGGTGAACTCTGCAACAGAAAGTATTTATTACACTGCAACTCATCAATCTTACCAAGACCCTTGGATCGGGAAGATAGAAAAACAATATCTTGGAAGGTGGTTGGATGACTTCTTGTACTTGGTATGGAGTATTTCTTGGACAAGTTGCTGGGAGAAGGAATTGTGCAGGGACTTTCTGTCTGGAAAGCTTGTGGGTTCTTCCAGCCAGGAGCCCTACATTGCAAGGCCAGTTGACAGGGCCCAGACAATGTGTAAAACCTTGTCTCAGCCACCCTGCAACACATTAAATGGACTGGGGAGATCTGAGACTCATCTGTGGGATGAAAAGAAGCAGGAGGGACACTCCATCCTTTACCCACATGGAGGAAGGTACCTCCTGCTTAAGACCATGTAGGCAGCCAATTCCACTCCTGGCACCTAAATTAGTAGTTTCCTACCTTTTGAGAGGTTGATCTCACAGCCTTAATAGTGTGCTTTTAACATAAATATATAAAGTTTCCTCTATGTGGAAAAGAAAAATTAAAAAATTGCATGATTGCAGATCAGCAGCAACCACAGTGCCATTGGCTTCACTGCACAACTCAACTTTTGACCTACCAATATAGCCAAGACTGTTGTTCTGCTCTCACTAAACTGGTAATATGGACACATAGAAGCTTGAGCTTTTATGGTGAGGGCAATATCTTCAGGTTTTATTTGATTAACTTTGTGTACTAAGGTGAAAATTTTGATTTTGTTTTTTATTTTATGGTATAATCTAGATAAGTTTGAGTAGATTTATTTACAAAAGTTGCATTCCTGAAAAAATTCCCTTTCCCTTCCTCTCTGCCTGATTCAGTGTTCCAAGTAACCTATTTTTCAGCTTTCTCAGTCTGCCAAACCATTAACCTGTTTTCATTAAAATTTCACATCTCACAATGAAAACAAAGGACATCCTTAACCATCAGAAGTATCATCCACAAGAGTCAGAGCTGGGCAACACTTATGCATTTGAAATGAGAATTTTATAACACTAGAGATTATCATCCATCTGAATGGATGGATGATGCCCTACAGCAGCCAGCAGCCTCGCGAGTACCACTGGTAACATCTGTATGTTTCAGGTGCTTGGGAGCATCCCATGGCAAACTTACTTCCAAAGGGTGCTCTCCACTGCCTCGACAGGACAGGCAAGGCTCATCTCCTACCTCTCAGGACTTGGGTGCTTTGCAATGGCTATCCCTTCCGTGCTCATTGGTGCAGTCGCAGCATCAACAGGTAAAACTAATTGTTTGCCTCTGAGTAATTAACATGTTTTTGTCAAAAGTGATTAAAACTGGATCCAAAGAAGTCCTCATTCAGATTTGAAATTACCCAATCCTGTGGCCCTGGCCACCAAGTTGGTAACCCCTTCCAGAAATATGGAGCCTTCTGAGGTTCAGCGCACAACTCCTTAAAGACATTTAAACAGCCCCATGACTTGTTTAAAGCTCTTTCATTATGATGAAATTACTTTTCATGGACCCTGTGTTGAGGAAAGATGAAATCAGCCTCTGTAAAACCCTGTATAATCCTGTTCTAGAAGAAATCTTATGCTTCCTTCTGTTAATGTCTTCTGCATGTTAATGCCAGCAATATTACTACAGATTGTTAATAAGATTCTGAAGAAAACTAGCTTAAAGGAAGCAAGAGGTTCAGTCCTGTAAACTCACAGCCTCCACCCAGGGAATCAGTCCTGTATTGGCTGTGAGCAAGGGTTAAAGAGCAGCCAGAACACTGAACATTTAAGGAAACCAGATGAAATCATGAGTTCATCTGTCATTAGGGATATCAGAGCAAAACTCCCTCCTCCTCACAAGCCCAGTCTAGAGGCTGACCTCTAACTGTCCCAATTCTAGAAAGACACAAAGCACAGCTGTTCCTAGAGATGCTGTGGAGGAAAAGGAAAATCTTTGATATAGTGAGAACTGCAGCATGATAAGGGGAATCACAAGAGATTACAGAAGAACACAAAAAATTAATCCAAGTCCTAAAATACCAAGTGGGTCTCAGTTCTTAGCCCTGATGTTCCTGGCCCTCTGAAAAGACAACTGCAAAGACACCCAAAGTGTCCATGAAGGATTTGTTGTGACTTTTCCTTGTTTTGTTTAAAAGATTGGAATCAGACAAACTATGGTCTTCCGAGTCCATTTGAGAGAGGGGAATCAGCGATGATACTACCACTTGTTTTGCGCTACCTCTGCCCAGCATTTATCTCCATTGCTGGCTTGGGAGCCATTGCTGCTGCCGCAATGTCTTCTGCAGATTCAGCTCTTCTCTCCGCTGGCTCCATGTTTGCTCACAATATCTACAGGAAGATCTTGAGGAAAGAGGTACTTGGTTGCAGCATTCAGCAGTTTTGGTGTCAGGAAAGAGTCTTGTTTCAAGACTATTTCTAATCCAGTCTGTGATGGGAGGAATCAGTCCTTGAGCTGCTGAACTGGTTCCTGGAGCTAGAACTCCAAACATAAGTCAAGGGTGTTCACATCCTTGGTAAGGGTACCAATCCCCCTATTGGTAAGCTTTGCTAGCTCTAATATGATGGATATAGAATTTGGATTAAGATATTAAGGGAAACAGCATAAAACCATGACCCTCAAAAGAGCGGAGGGCAGCTCCATCTCTAGGGGTGCCTGCCTTAGGTGGCTACTGGCAATAAATACTGCCTGAAAGCATCAAGGGCTTGGTGAGAACCCGCCCAGGACAAGGCAGTGCTGGCCATCCCACCAGAAAATGCTGTGTCTTTAATGCTACAATCTCTGTTTTACAGGCTACGGAGACAGAGGTGTTATGGGCCATGAGGACCTCCATGCTGGTGTTTGGGGCCGGGGCTGCCAGTCTGGCTTTTTACTCCAGCTCTGTCTATGACCTCTGGTTCCTCAGCGGGGAGCTGGTGTATGCCCTCCTCTTCCCCCAGCTCTGCTGTGCTCTCTTTGCTCCCAGCACCAACACCTACGGCTCAGCTGCTGGATTCTTGGTTGGGCTCCTGCTGAGGCTACTGGCAGGGGAGCCTGCCCTGAGCATCCCCCCTGTCATCTGCTACTCAGCCTGCCTTCTGATGAACGGGACCTACAGCCAGCTCTTCCCCTTTAAAACATTCACCATGTTTGTCACCTTGGGCACAATCCTTGCTGTTTCATACCTGGCCAAGGTTTTGTTTCAGCGACACCTCATTCCCCGCAGGTGGGATGTTTGTAATATTATAGGGGGAACCAGCACCCTCATCCACCTGCAGCAGATGGAGAAACAGGTGGGTTCACCAACCATTGCACTAGAAGGGAACCATGATTAAACATGGGACTTCGTTTGAAAGGCCATGGTGCATTCAGCAGTTAGCGTACAGCACAAACAGCATTGCTCTTCCCTTTGCTCTCTCCAGTAATGAATTGTTTAAAGTCCTCACAGAGCAATAAAAACATGTTCTGTTCATCCAAAGACAATGTGTGAGCTTGAAGACTCCAGTGATTAAAGTCACATGGTGATGGAGCACAATTTTGTGGTGATGACCACAAGCCACCTTGGCCCCAGCAGCAGTTGCTTCAAGGTGCTCCTGGTACCCCACCTGAAAGCAAAGCTATAAATCATGCTCTGACATTTAGGGCATTCCCAAGACACATACTTTTCTCATACTTTTCTCACCACAAAGGGGACAAATTAATGTTTAATAGATTGGGTATTCTTGATTAAAAAAAAGGGCAAGCAAACCTGTTTCCATTATGCAGCTGGCTTTAGCATAATCATCCCTGGGGAGCACATCAGACCTATAAAAACACACATTACTGAAAGCAGTACAACCACCACAGCAGTCCAGCAGTAATATCAGCTCTGCACCATTCCTTGCATGCTTTACAAAGCTTTCTTTGACACAGCAAAAACTTTTGCTTATGCCTCTCCCCACTGTGGTATCAGGCCACACAGCCAGTGTGGATCCCACAGCCTGGGGATGTGTGAGACATCCCCTCTCACATGACCTGACAGGGCAGAAGCAGAAAAGAAAGATGAAGCAACAACCCTTAATTATTTGATAAGAAAGTTTTACATAGGGACTAATTAAAAAATTCAACCAGATGGAAAAAATAGAGGTGCCAGAGAGACTCTTGAATGAGTTTTCTCTAAAACACATGGAAAATCACTCATGTGAAAGTGTTACTCTATCACAGCGACAGGATGGTGTGGGACAAATACACAGAGTGCTGTGTGAGAAATCAAAGGACTGTGATGACAGAAAGGTGCAGGAAAACTTATTCTGAACCTTCCTGCTGGGACATGAAAACCTGAGGGCAAGATCCCAAAAGATTCGAGCCACAGGTCAGTACAGAAAAGCCCCAACACCTTGTTTGCATAAATTCTCAATGCCTCAGAAGAGAAGAAACCCAGCTAAGTAGTGAGTTTGGCCTCTAGCCTGAAGTCTGATGGACTAAGAACATCCCACAGTGGGATAGGTCATTAAGATGCGAGCTCAATTAAAGATTCAGGAGGATCCCGCAGCAATGGCTCGTGGATGGCTATTGTTTTATACTTCCCTCAGCAGCTGTGCAGCAGCTCACCAGGGATCATTGCAATCCACCCACAAAAGCCAGCAGGAATCATATTCACAATACCTTTACAAAGTGGTTGTGGGAGACGCTGTGCATGGAAACACCTGTGCAGTTGGAGGGATGGTATTTACTGGCACAACCAAAATAGCCCACAGCAGAGCAACCCTCACAGCCAACTGAGCTGCTGAGGGTGTAAACAACAGGCTGCTCTGTGAATTGCTTCCAGCATGTGTATGCACACGGCAAGAAACTCCACTGGTGCCACCATGCATGGCTGCTGCAAGCTCAGCAAGAAGCCACGAGTCACTCTGAGCTGCACCGAGGCAAGGGCCATGACTCAGGAGGAGGACTGGCAGCCCTGTGCTTTAGATATGGCTTTGATGACTCTGCTCCCCATGTGGAACATTCATCTCCTCTAAAATATCCATCCTCAGCAAGGTGGAGATTCTGCTCCTCATCAGACAAATGGCAGTGAACACCTGGGCACACTTACCCACCCATGCACAGCAATCCTGTTGATATGCTTTATTAAGCCAAGACCAGAAATTCTTTCCTGGGTCTTTAGAGACTGCCATGAAATATTAATTATAACGTGTATGGAAAAGGGAAAAAAAACCTGTTTTGAAAATTAAAAGCTTTACCATTTACTATGGCCCTGGGCAGTTACCCACTGATTTGAGTGGGAGCAGGTGAGGTCGTGCTTAGCTAAGGGAGACACCAAAGCTATCATTACCTTAGTGCCAGAAGAACAGCGCTCTTGTTAAATTGCAGTTGCTATATGCTGATTCAACCATACTTCCATGCAAGATTTAGGGGTGACCTAGTTTGGGGACCTGTACCTCCCCTTGAGGGGAGCAGACCGAAGCAGACATACTGCACTTGAATAAGTGCACAGACCTGCTGCATGGCCCAGATGAGAGTGAAACTCTGATGTCCTCAGGCCCAGGTCAGCACCCTGCTCCCTAACCACAGAATCAGAGAATCACAGAATGGTTAGGATTGGAAGTGACCTTAAATATCATCTCATTCCAAGCCCCTACCATGAGCAGAGACACCTTCCATTACATCAGGTTGCTCAAAGCCCCATCCAATCCGACTTTGGACACTTCCAGGGATGGGACATTCACAACTGGGCAACATCTTCCACTGCCTCCCCACCCAATGAGTAAAGAATTTCTTATAAATATCTAAGTTAAACCAACCCTCTTTCAATTGAAAACCATTGTCTCTTGTCCTGTCGCTATCTGCCCCCACAAAAAATTCCCTCTCCCCCCTTTTTACAAGCCCCATCTAGGTACTGGAAGGCCATAATAACATCTCCCTGGAGCTTCTCTTCTCTAGGCTGAAGAAGCCAAATTCTCTCAGCCTGTCATCACAGGAGAGACGTTCCAGCCCCCTGATTATTTTTGTGGCCTCCTCTGGACCACTTCAATGGGCCCATGCCTGTCCTGTGCTGAGGACCCCAGAGCTGGATGCAGCACTCCAGGTGGTGTCTCAGAAAAAACACAGTAAAGGAGCAGAATTGCCTCCCTTGACCTGTTGGCCACAACTCTTGATGCAGCCCAGGAGCCACCCCACACAGCAGCTCTGAAAAACCAATGCCTAGATCTGAAGATACCTTTTTAGTACACCATTGTACTTAACTTCTCCTGCTGCTTCCCTGCAGAGTCCCAAAGTTTGACATTAAAGTCTTTCTGTGCTAACATGCTTGGCATGGAGAGCAATAGATCCACAGCTTCCCCAGAGAGTGTCAAAGGACGTGGCCCAAGAGTGTCACCACCACCTTCATGTTGCCGCCCAGCGTCACCACAGAGACTCACAGAGACTTCAAATAGGAAAATCTCAGCATAGTAAGGGGTATCTGGCATACTCAGCCAGACTTTGCCCTTACAAAGCTTCCCTGAATTTCATACCACTAAAAACGTTCTGCTTTGTGTGAAGAGAGGAAAATGGCAAATACAATTACTGTAACTCTCCTGAATGTTTGCCATTTTTCACCCTTTTATGACTCCCTCCTCAGAACATCCCCCATCAAGCTTAAAAAGAAAACATTCATCAAGGTCGGACAAAGTTTTGAAAGGAATTAGCTGCAAGTAAAATAAATATAAAAGTAATTCTAGCCTATACTTAATGACCAAGTGCCTAGTTCCAGTCCAGCACACCCAAAGTCCTTGAGGTGTTGCTAGAATGGGGGATAATGACCCACCTCCCAGGAAACTATTCCTCTTAGATTACTGCCTCCAGTTCAGTATTCCTTTATTTTCCTTTCCCCTTCTTAATAAAAAAATCATTTGGTTACTGGAGTGCCCCAGTTTACCTCTCCACATATGGATTTATCTCCTTTGACCCTTAGGTGTGTCCATGCCAATGACTCTATACAGTTCCAGTTTTCATTAACTTTCCTCAGCCTAGGCAGCTGGTAACTGGTTTTGGCATTTTTGATGTTAATAATACCCTATCTGACATGTCTAATTAAAAAAATGCAAAACAAAACAAAAAAAAAAACAAAAAAACCAAGCCAAAGTAAAACACAAAAAAAACCCCAACCTGCAATTTGGGAAGCATTTGCTTTACTGTGAGTTCTTGGCATCTCGCCAGATCCTCACCAGGCATCTTCCAATGTCTGGTTTATGTAGACGAGAAAACTAGGAAAATAACACTACTGAAAGGAAATCTGCATCTCTTCCCCTTTTCACTTACTTCATTTTTAGGATTTCCTAAATGTGTCCTCAATGGAATAACACTTGGATCCAGCAAGAATGGAAGGAAATACATGCAGATTTGCCAGACATTCCTAGCACTGCCAGGGAGATACTTTCAGGTGAACTATGAGCAGCATGGGGCTGGGGTGAACCTCTCGTTGTTTCCATGCAAATTCCATGCTCTCTGGCTTTCCTCACTTTCCACACACCAGTCCTGCCTTGCAGTTCTCAGACTTTGCTACAACCTCTGCTGCAGAGAGTATCAGCTTAGTTAGCAGAGCTTTTTAGTCTTCTAGTAATTTTTCCTGCTCTAGACCACCACTGACTGTTGTGCTTCTCCAAGAAAAGAAGAATTGAAAGGCATTTATCTCCCTCAGCAGAACATTTGCAAGCATGTTAAAAAGACAGATTTCTTTGCTGATCCCTAAAACTTCAAGATGATTCATCATCTCCAGGGATGGGAATGCTGCTGCATGGGTTTCTCTGCCTCCAGGCAGAGACAGGATCACCTTTGTGTCTGGAATTTGGGAAGTCTGGAATAATCAGAATAATAATAATATGAACTGGAGTAAGGTTTCTATTATCAGACACAAAGGCATGAACATCCCAAAAGATGTATCGATAAAGTTTTACTGAATTCTGATGAGAAATGTCTTTCTTCAACATTAACCCCCCCCAAGGACAAACAGTCTAAATTTTTTTGGCCAAATGGGCAAATAGTTGCTTTGTGTTTTCTTAAAAATCTTTTGGCAGGTCTCTTGCAGTACCTGTTTTGGCAGAGGTGTCCACTTTCCTCGTTCTCTCCTCAGTTTCCCTCCAGTAATCTACCTGACCTTGAGGTATTGCTGCACAAGTTCGACTTTTCAAATCTCCCTTAAGCAACTCGTTTGACTGACTCGTGCTTTGCTTTTCCAGTCTCTTGAAGAGGGACAGCATTTTAATTCACTCTGAGAAGGACTCTGAGATCTTTGGAAGAAGATATATGTTATATATGGTCAACAGTCTTTTTGCATCATGTGAGAATTTATGTCCATAGCTGGAGGGCAGGTTTCCTGGTCAGTTTAATTCCAACACTGGATCAGTGGAGGTCATTTATCTTTACTTTAGCAAGACTTTTAACACTGTCTCTAACAAAATCTTGACAGGCAAGCTGATAAATTACAGGTTAGATAAGTAGACAGTGAGATGATCTGAAAACTGGCTGAACTGCCAGGCTCAGAGGTCTGTGATCCACAGCACAAAGTTCAGCTGGAAGCCAAAACCTGGCGTGACCCAAAGTTTAATGCTGGGGGCACTACTGTTTAGCTTGCTCATTAATGGCCTCAGTGTTGGGGCACTGCAGACTCAGTGAGTTTGCAGACCATACAACACAAGGAGGAGTGGCTGATACAGTAGATGGGTGTGCTGCCATACACAGGAACCTGGACAGGCTGGAGAAATTGGCTGACAGGACCATCATGAAGTCCAGCAAAGCAAAGTGCCAAGTCCTGCACCTGGGGAGGAACAATCCCAGGCATAAGACAGGCTGGGAGCCAAGCCAGTAATGTGTTCATGTGAGAATAAACACCAGCAGCCTCCTGGGCTGCATAAGGGAGAGCATTGGCAGCAGGCCAGGGGAAATGACCCTTCCCCTCTGCTCAGCCCTTGAGAGAAAGACAGTCTGGTGAAGGACTATGGAGATCATTAAGAATTCGGACCATATGTCATACAATGAGAGGCTGAGACAACTGGGACTGCTCAGTCTGGAGAAGTGAAGGCTCAGGCAGATCTTACCAATGGATTTAAATAACTGGGGATGAGCAAGGAGATGGAGCTGGGGCCAGATTGTTCTCTATGATGCCCAGTGAGAGGACAGGAGGCCATGAGCACAAGCTGAAACACAGGATAATCCATATGAAATGTCTTTTTCAGTGTAAGTGAGACCAGGCACTGGAACAGGTCACTCAGAGAGGTTGAGAAGTCTCCATCCTTGAAGATACTCAAAGCCACAGGTCTGAGTAACCTACTTTCACTGACCCTACCCTGAACAGAAGGTTGGGCTAAAGAATCTCCAGAGATGCAAAGAATCTCCAGAGAAGCTTTCTTACATCAGTTTCGTGTGATTTTGTGACCCTTGAAGAATTCAACAATGGTGTCATGGCACAATCTAAATGCCTTCAACAGCAGGATCCCTTTGGTGAGCTGGGCTGGGGCTCCTTTCAGATATGTTCTCACTTTGGCAATAACAAACAGTTGAATCTTTGAAAGGTTTCACTTAAAGTTACCATAAAGCTATGCTTTTTTTTTTATTTATACAATGGTCTGGACCTGAAATTGTCCACAATAACACAAGTCCAGCTTAGTTGGCTGTATGAAATTGTTTTCAAAAACTAATAAAAGCTGAGACAAAAAGGCCAGAAAGGTCTGGATAATTTCTATGGGTATGAGTGTGATAAGAATTCTTCAATGCTCCTAGTGCCATTGTGGTTTATGCATGACAATGAGGAGGAAGATTCTAAAAATGGGAAAAACAGCTTACAGACTAAAAGAGTGGCTGGACTGGATTTTAGTCCACTACCTCAAATGAGGTGAAGAGACACTGATTGGGCAAGGTCACTCCATGGGGCAGGGAGAGGACCTTTTGGACTCTAAGGTTATGTCTATATGACTAAATGCTTCTGCATGATTAAGTACTCCTGGCCTCTAGGCCAAATTGTAGAGTTAATGCAATCAGATGGAGGTGCAAAGTCTGCAGAATAGAAGTGGAAGACGGCAGAAGTTAGAGGAGCCAAATCTTGTCAAATCTCTGTCCTCTGGAATGATTTGAGATGAACTGTCTCCAGAATAGCACTGGAGTTTTCTTTTCAAGTAAACCAGTTAGTTCACTCAAAAAAGATGCAGGGAATGCACTAACAGTCCCACAAAATATGGCATGGCCTGGGACTGGACTGAGAGGATTAAATATTTGCAGTAGACAGACTTAAAGCAGCAAACACCAGCATCTGCACAGCAATCTATTGTTGCCTGGGCTGGCAGGATCCACTGAGTTACCCTGAGGCTTCCATGGTCTTGGTTTTCCTTGACATTTTTATAGTTCCTCTGTGGAGCATCCAAGATAGTATCAGACAGAAATTTGATTACGAAAGAACAATACAAAATCAATGCCATGTACATTAGGTAGATTAACAACTGGCTAACTGACAGGTTTGAAATGTAATTACAAGTAGGAAATTATCAACCAGTATCTGAACATCTAGTGAGGTTGATTCTTGGCATTGTGCTACTGTACTGCACTTACCAGTGACTGGGTAGGCAATGAGGACCAGTCCACACCATGTGCTCAACTGATCAAATAAGCTGCTGGTCAGTATGGGCTTATGGACAATCTAATGCAGGAGTCCATAGACAGTTCAGGTGTATCACAGTCTAAACCCAGCTAATGGCTATGTTGTCCTAAAAGGAAGGACTGAGAGGTACTATGCACTGTAATGTGGAGATTCAGATGGATCAATCTTACCCAGAGTATGTTTCTGCTACCTCATCTAATTTTTATTTTTTTTTCTCACAGACAGGGCTTATGACAACATCCAGTGTCTGGAAATTAAAACTAGATAAATTCAGACTACAAACAAGGCTTACAATTTTAAATGTCAGATCCATTAAATATTAGAACCATTTGCCAAGGACTGAGCTGGATTCTTCATCACTAAAAGTTCCTGGCACATCTCACTGGGCAATGTAAAACCCTGGTGCTAATCCTGATTTACAAGGCAGGAAAGGAGAAACTGGAAAAAATAGAACTAGCAGGAGAGACAGAACAGAGGCTGAGCTCGCTGCTCCCCGTTATGCTTTGTAGGCAAGGGAGTGCATAAGCCACAGTTAGTTCTGTGCATTTTTATTTGGACTGTGTCATTCTAAATATCCCTCTGGTGAAAATGTATCCAGAATTACAATGGATAAAAACAGAGGGTTTACTGTCCTTCAAACTGAGTTTAGAGAAAGTACTAAACTGGTAAGAGAATTTAGGATGCTTTTTCCTCAAACACTGTCGCCCTGGCACGTGCTGTGAGATGTGCCTTATTGGGGTGTGTTGATCACCATTTTTCACAAGATGTTTTAGGGACAAATGCTGCCAAACTCCCCATCCAGATACCCAAATTGCAGAGAGGTTTTAAATATTTACACTCTAGCACTGCCTACATTCAGCTTTCAGTTACACAAATCACCGCTTCCTTTGCAGAGCTTGCCTTTCCCCACAACCTGAGTGGGGCTCTCCCCGTATTACTGGGAATGTCCCCACCAGGAGACAGACTACCACCAAGCACCACTGCCTCTCACTTCCCAGCTGGATAAACATTTCCCCAAGTGGTCAGTGGCCTTTGGGCCCTGGTAAGACACCTGCAGCCCATCACAGTTCACCAATCACAGAGTGACACTGTTAAAGTTGTTGGAACATCTTCTGCTGTCAGTGGTGGTGATGCACGACCTCCTCCAGCAGCCACCTACCCACACCGCACTCCTGCAAATTAGAGGTGAAATATCAATGAAGTTTCCATCTCTGATATCTTTGGAGCAGTTCTAAATCCTCCATTTACACAGGCTGAGGTGGGGCGTAAGGCCAAGGTCATAACTGATGTGACGTCTGCAGTGCTCTAGGAGGAAACCACCCATGGTGCACGTGCAACGGTCTGAGCTGTAAGTGCCCTGAGTTACCCATACTTGTTTCCACTGGAGACACCATAATTACACCACCATTGCCCAATCACATCATTATTTGAAAGGCCACATGCCTAACATGCTTCAGCAGTCATTTTGCAGGGCCAGATGAGCTTGACTCAATTTGCTTTAGTGTTCCATACTTGCAGCCGCCTTGCAGGCACTGTGTCCAAACACAGGAACCCACACAGACAATAAGGCTGCCTGCAGGAAGGACCATCAAGCCTGGCTCTCTAGACTGACCCAGTGGCAGCCCCTGCTCAGTGCTTTGGCAAACCAGAGGGAGCTTAATTAGTGGCACAAAAAGAGAGTTCTGCTTTCAGCACCTCAGTTACACCACACAAGGACACGGTTGTGCTGATAGGATGGGTCGAAGTAAATTCTTTGCACCAAATTCATGCCAAATGAATTGGAGAGGTGTTCAGGTGATCCACATAAAAAGTGTGGTTGAGACTAAAGCATGAATATTTAAATGGTCGATTTCAACTATATCAGCTTAATGTCACTTAATTATTGCTTTGCTTAATTATTACTCATGCTTAATTTTATTTCATTTCTCACTCCATCTGTACATATCACCACTTCTGCATCTTAGGACAGTGACCAACTTGCAGATAGGAGACAGGCTTGAGCACCCGAGTCATCCCAAGATTTGAGATGACAGAAACTTGTGCTATTCTGGTAATGAAGAGGACAGCACTGAAACTCACAGGGGAAAAAAAAGGAAGACATAAGAAACTCTTTTGCATTTGCCATTTTTTGAGATTGTTCTCATTCTGGACACAGTGGATAGATGTGCCACTCACTTTGCTGAATTCTACAATTGAAAATATTCATACTGATAATGATCAACAACGAAAAGTACCATGTGTCAGCAAAGTAGAACTACAATAGGTTGAAAAATGGTCAGATGAATCTTACATGTGATAAAAGCTCCTCTTATATATTCCTTGTGTGGTGTAACAATAACCAAGCCTTTTTCTAGGCAATAGACAATAAATTCAGACATTGATGTGAGGTGAAGGTTTATATGAATGACTGACCTCCTGGTGTCCTGGCCAAACTAGAACATAATTATTTTTATTTCATTGTAAGTGCATTATTGTTTTGCTTCATTTTTATTGCAACACAAGTTTAGTTCATCAGTGACATCAAGAACATAGGCAGCCTGGGCTGCAATGATAATGCGCTAGTGGAGTTCACAGGTCAGGTGAAGAGTAAAATCAGCTGGAACTGTAGTGATAGAAAAAGGGGTAATGGTTTTAATCTGAAGGAGAATCAATTTAGATTAGATGTAAGGAAGAAATTTTTACAGTGAGGGTGGTGAAACAGTGAAAGAGGTTGCTCAGAGAGGTAGGATAAAGACTGCCTCAGAGACTCAAGACAGTGAGGGTTTATTTTCTCTGTTTTGACATAAACTTCCTAGGAAAAAAAGTAACTTTGTGCTTTGGTTTCTCATTGAAAGAACATGGGGATATTACAATCTCTGTAAATACAGAAGGAGGATGATCTTGGAAGAGTTTTAATGCCACTACAGGGTCTCATGGATGAATGCAATCACCCACCTCTAAAGTGTGCTTTGAGTACCTCCAATTTGATAAAAACTGTTTCCAAATGTCTCCCCTCTACTAAGCTTCTGTCCATTCTCACATACACGTTTCTGCATCTTCCTTAGATTTTTTTTGCTCTGTATTCCTAACCTGCAAACCCACAAGGAGACTCAGGAGGTCCAGCTAACTTTAAAAGTGGAGGAATGCTGACAGATCAGAACTGCACATGGTCTCTCCTCTTACAGCTATTGATTGATTTAGGGTAAAAGAAGGGCTTTTAGTACTGCGCTTCTGCCAAAAAAAAATAAAATGCAAAAAGAAACCACTGACACGCAAAGTGCAGATTTGGTCAGGTTCTACTTCAGATGCTGAAAAAGCCTTTTTTCCATCTTATACAAATGGAATGAATGTTTTTTTATACACCAAGACCTCACAATGAATGTTCTTTTCACTTCCAGAAGACCAGAACAAGCTACCCCTGGACCACCAGCTCCATGCGAAAGAGGAGGGGCCAGCAGGACATGACCTATTTTTGGACTACTCCTGTGCCTGGCATACATTACTGTTGCTAGTTCAGAGGCCTGCAGCTCTTTCCTGCTCTCTGCCAGTTGTTTGTCAGCTCACTGCACCAACAAAAAGCACCTAAAGGCAGTGGCGAGCAGGCCTCTGACCCTGAGGATGCAATGTCCTGCAGTCCCTGTTAACATTTCTTTGCTCAGTTTTCTCCCATGGTTTCTTGCATGATGGGATTACCTGTAAAGGACTATTTCGGGTCTGCAATCTCTTTGAATTTTTAACTCTGGTGTTTTTTATCTTTTCTTCAGCAAAACACAAAGTCAAACACTTTGCAGAGTCCAAGAAAAACATCAATGCAAAAGGGTGAGGAGGAAGAAAACAAAGTACCTCTATATAAAGCACTTCAGACTGCTCATGTAGCATATTAGAGAGCAAAAGGAGCTTTCTGGCTCCTATCTGGCTGTTGCTGCAATTGTTAATGTGGTTCTGTTTCATTATTAATGACACCAGAAAGAGAAATCAGGCTTTCCAGACAAACTTGAGAGACTGTCATCTGACATCTTGCAACAAGAAGGAAAGAAAAAAATGCTTAAAACAATGGAAATAAGCAAAGGGAAGGGGAAAGGAAACTTAAAATAGTGATCATATAGCAATAAAATCTGCAGATATCTATAGCTATGTGGAGATTGTGAGCCAAATCTTCTACAAGCCTTGTAAATCATTGCCAGAGCCTGCTCGTTTAAGGCAACTTGGTAATAAACAAAGAAAAGCTAATTTTTTAGAGTCTGTACTATACTGCTTGCTATGTCCATGTTTCCTAGAACTGCTGTTTGACAAGCAGAGAAAAGTAAAACCAGAAGAGCAGCACTAATAGATGAAACATCTATAACCTGGAGTGGTACATAAGTAGCCTCATCTGGATATGGTTGGACAGGATTTTAATAAAAACCTATGTTAGAAAACTACATCATGAATATGCTTAGGTAAGTAAAATCAGGACTAGCACTCCAATCTGGCCTTCCTGTAAAGCTACCCTGAGTTAGCTACCAAATTAGCAATCCTGCAGAAGAGGCAGGCAGGGTGCATCCCTCTGCTCACACTTGGCAGAAACGGCCCCACTGCTGAAGCCTTGCACTGATGCCCAAGCACTGAAGTCTGTGTCCTACACACCAGATTATCCACAACATTCTCTTCAAATTCCATCTCAACAGCAGGAGATAATTGCTTAAGCTCATCCTCCATTGCATTTGGGGTGTTGGGAAGCAGGGAGAGGCTGGGAGGTCTCAGAGGAGTCAAGCATCAAGGTTAGTTTGGCTGCTAATCAATCATACAGCTACCATCAGTACAAGAGGAAATTACCTCAGATTGTGCCAGGGGAGGTTTAGACTAGATACTACTAAAAATTGCTTCTCTGAATGGGTTGTCAAGCCCTGGAAGAGGCTGCTCAGGGAAATAGTGTTGTCACCACCTCTAGAGGTATTTAAAACATTATGGATATGGTGCTTAGGGACATGTTTTAGTGGTGGACTTGGCAGTGCTGGGTTAACAGTTGGACTTAATGAACTTAGGATCTCTCCCAACCTAAATGAATCTGATTTCTTGAAGCCAGGTGATTCTCTCTGTAGTCACTTGTTGATGGGACTGCACTTAATGATCCCCAAAACCAGCCCTCACAGCGCAGCTCACTATGGCCACACTTCTCCACAGGCTGCTAGCAAGAAGCCTGCCCTGAAAATCCCTCCTGCTCTCTGCTGTTCTGCTTCCCTGCCACCGGGCTCCACCCTGCCCAAAGCACTCACCCATTGCTGCCGTTTCACACCCCAATGCATTTCTGCTTAAGAGAAACCTCCTCCCTTGCAGAGGGCATGTTTGCAGCACAGAGGGAGGGAGCATTGCTTCCAATGGGCTGTCAGGGAGAAAGGAACTAGCCAACTCTCAATAATAGCTTGATTAAATGCTTTCTTGATTTGGGGCATTTTGTGATGTCACTGAATTTCTTGACATGGAACATATATTGAAAAAACCCAACCTCAAGATATTTTAAAGTTTTCCCTTTAAAAAGAAAGAATCTAAAAGTTCTTTGCTGCTAATTATTGATGTTAAACACAAACACTCATTTCTTATCCCAGGACTGAACATTTGACCTATACTGCAAAGCGAAAACTGCCAGAAGTTGAGAAGAGCTTCAGACCGGGATTTCTATTTCATGACTAACATCTGTCTTTCCAATATAGTGGATTAAATCCATGCAACCAGTGTAACACACTTCAAATAGGCAAAATTCAATCCATCTTATATGAGCATATGGCCCATATGTTGTGCTGCCAAAATAGATCACTGGGCCAAAAGCTCAACAATAATTTAATTAAAGGTGGAAAGAAATAAAAAAGGAAAATGAAGGAAAAAAAGGAAAAAGGAAAAAGTCACATCACCATGAGACCTTCTTTAATGTTTTGATGCACTGCCATGAAGTGATGGCATCAGGAAGAAGCTTTGCCAGTGGGAATCTCTCCCAGGGGAAGGGCTACACAGTTTTTTCTGTAATTTCATTTTCAACAGGGACTCTCCTGGACATGATGTTGGCTCGATGTAGCAGAGGGGATTTGGCAAAGCACAGGGATAGCTCAGATAGATCACAGATGCTCCTTCAAATGGTTCTTGAACTCTGTCAGGCTTGGTGCTGTGACCACTTCCCCAAGGAGCCTGTTCCAGGCCCAACCCTCTGGGTGAAGAACCTTTTTCTAATACCCAACCTAAACCTCCCCTGACACAACTTTATGCCACTCCATCAGGTACTGCCACTGGTCACCAAAAAGAAGGGATCAGTGCCTGCCTTTCCTCTTCCCCTCACGAGGATGCTGAAGACTACAATGAGGTCTACCCTCAGTCTCCTCTTCTCCAGGCTGAACAGACCAAGTGACCTCAGCCACTCCTCATACAGCTTCCCCTTCAGGTCCTTCACCATCTTTATTGCCCTCCTTTGGACACTCTCTAAGAACTTAATGTCTTTCTTACATTGCAGTGCCCAGAACTACACACAATAGTCAAGGTGAGGCTGCCCCAGTGCAGAGCAGAGCAGGACAATCCCCTCCCGTGACCAGCTGGCGATGCTTTGCCTGATGCAAGAGGGGTTGGAAGGTAAGCGATTCACAGCCTGCCTCTTCACATTAAGTGCAAATGCACTTTCAGGCTGAAAAACCTATGTGAGATCATATATTTGGGCAGTACATCCTCACTTGCCTCCCTCCCCCTGTCCTTTTCATCTGACTCTCATTGCTGAAGCTTCAAGAAATACAACAGAAGATGGAGAAGCTGGCGATTTTATCACACCTGAATAAAAGCTGGGCTTTGGAGGCCATGCAGATTGCACTCTCTCTTCTCAAGGCCTGACTTAAGTCCTAGAAGTCCCCTCTGTGGTGTGCAAGACAGAAGCCATAATGCCATAGACAGGCATTCAGCTGGCTACACGTGGCAGAATCTCACTTGTTGGGAAGTCCCAGTGGGAGCAGGTCCCCTGCAGCTGAGCCCTGTGAGATCCCAGTCCTAGTCCTGCTCATCTTCCTGCCCAATACTGTGCTTCAGCCACCCAGACCCCTGTGGGACTCACCTGTTGTCCTCACAGACAACCAGTACTTGAGAAGCCTTCACTGGTCCATACAGTGCAGTGGGAAACATGACTGTCCAGCACAGAGAGCTCTGGCATATCCCAGCTGTACCTCCTCGCCTGGGTGATTGCCCTTTCCTCCCACCCACCCTGAGGAGCCAGTGCTGGCCAGCACACTGAAATGTCTCTTTTACCCACAATCTTTTAAAGAAAACTTGAGGAGAGGGAAATGTGAGAAAGAGGAGGATAGAAGACCTGCAAAAGGGCTGTTCTGGTGTGTAACTCTTTCCCTGGTCAGAGGTGTGGTTCTGCTGGGGATGTAGATGGCTTCTGGCAGCCATATACAACGCTGCCTCTGAGCTAGCATGGATTTTCAGGGCACTCTCATGTTTTCTAATCATGTTTTCCACTAACAGTGTTCTGTGCTTTCCGAAAAGACAAGCGTTTCTGGGGCCCTTCTCTGGACAACCTCCTCTAGAAGGGAGAGGAGCACCTTATACATGCGCTGGACACGATGGGATGGGAACTGGTCTCATTTTCCAGCATGGTCACCAAAGATGACCCCTGGGGACACAGAGATGCTGCTGCCCAGTCCCACCGTCTCGCCTGCAGCACCACTAGGCTCCTCGGGGCAATAAAGTCAGTTTTAAAACTCCGAAGGGAAATTTCCCTCGCGGATGCGCAATCACACCTAAGGCAGCCTCCTCGGTGGGCGTCCCCACCGCGGGCTCGGCTCCCGGCTCCGGCCGGGTCCGGCGGCAGCGGCAGAGCCAGGCAGGGCTGCGCGGCCCCGTGGCCGCCCATCGCGCTCATTTCCCGGCTGGGCGATGGCCGGCGGCCGGGCAGCGCCTTCCCTTCCTCAGCCAATTGCATCTCCGGCCCGGATCGGAGGATCGCGGGGTGTGCAGCGGGGGAGCGCCCGGGGGCCGGTG
>VWZD01013185.1:145589-167452 GCA_013396695.1 Sakesphorus luctuosus
CGGGGGGGAGCTGGGAGCAGCGCCGGCGCCGCGGCAGGAGCGGCAGGAGGAAGAGGGAGAGAAGCGAGGGAGAGGCCTGGGGCAGGCAGCCCCCGGGATCGGGCCGCGCCGGCCGGGCCACACACATAAATGCAACCCCTGGGGCATCGGCTTCTCGCTGATGAGAGCGCTGCAGGGCTGCCGGGGACGGGGCGCCGTCGTGGGGACCGTCACCCTCTGCCTGGCCGCCGGGTGGGCTCTGCAGAGTAAGTGCCGACTCCATCCTTGTGTTTCGCCCCCGCTTCTTCCCCCAGCCCTTTCCTCCTCCTCCTCCTCCTCGCCGGGATGTCCCAGCTCAGCCCCAGCGCCCAGCATCTGTTCGGGACGGTGCGGAGCGCCTGCCGCCCCCCGCCCACCGCCAGCGCTCTTGCCGGCCCCGCCGCACCCGGGACGCCGGGGAGCTGCTGGGGAGAGGACGGGGACGGGACATACGGGGCTCAGGCAGGCATCACTCCTCTCTGCTGGCTGCACATGGTTTGGGGAGGCTCGTCCCCGCTCCTGCTGCTCGGAGGGAGCCGCGGGCGCGGGGGGGACGCGCCCCACGCCCCAGCAGCACGCCTGCTCCGGCGGGGCGGCCCCAGCAGCCGCCCTTCGCCCCCTGCTCTTCCAGCAACCGAGGGGAGAAGGCATGGAAGGGCAAACAACACCGCTTAACTAGCTCCAGGGGCGACGGTTCGCGCTGGGAAACGCGGCGGTGAAGAGAGCAGGTGGGTTCCAACCTAGCATCCCAAGGTGGGTGAGTGGGGATGGAGCGCGCAGAGCCGTCCGGTCCTCTCCCTGCGAGGGCTGGAGGAGGCTGCTGCCAATCCCACCCACCCCAGGGGACTGGGTCGCCAATGCCACCAGCGACTTTTGTTTTATCTTGCCTCGACACTCCGTCATCAAAGGTGACACACAAATAAATAGGACACCAAAGGGTGGAGAAACTGTCCCAAGGGTTTCAGAGCTCTGTTTTAGAGCTGTCCCCCAAGTTTAGAGCTCCTGCATGGAGACCCCTCACTGCCAGCCCTTCCCCACCCACTCCCCAGCACGCTGCAGGCCCAGCTGCGTTGCTACAGCCAGTTCTGGCACACAGAGCCGCACTTCCCCCTTTGACACTCAGCCAGGACATCAAACTCACCACGCTCTGGGCAGCATCGATACCCTCTTCTCCTGGATGCATGTTTTACTGGGCGTGAAGGGTCTGGTTTTGCAAGCAGCAGAGCAGAGCAGCCCTGCAGGTGGGTGTGATGTTTGCTCTCCAGCCTGGTGCAGCTCTGCTGGGGTTACACTGGTTCAGGTGATCGAGGTGCACTGCTTATTAAAGATAGTTTTGAATGGGTAGATATTGTACTGCCTCCTTTAGCTTTGCATGCCAGATAGGGACAGAACACTTTGTCAGGTAATTTAATTGAAATATTTTAATTTTTTTTGCATTTACCTTGCAATCATGTATTCAAAACAAAGCCATGTCTCTATCAAAACATAAAAGGGTCACTGAGGGAGACACTCAGCACCTGTCTGGTCAGAAACAGTGGGAAAGGCCTTTAAATAAACACATGAAGCAGAAAACAATGGGAACAATTTGAAGAGATTACCAGAGGTTCCCGGCTGTTCTGTGTCCGTAGTTGGCACAAACCCCATTTTCCCAGCTCTGGTTAGTCTCTCCTGCACACATAGGCTGAACAGCAGACCGCAGCTCAGCTGAGGATGCACTGGGCTGCCCAGAAAGTGTAGTGTTCCTGCAGGGGGACTAGGCAGAATGATCATGACAGAGCCCATGAAGGGGGAATCCCAAGAGTGTTATCTTGGAAAAAGCCTAGATTCTATCTGGTCCCATAGGTGAGGGACTGGGAATTGAACTGGCTTCTTGAGTTTCCTTGCCTTACCTTGACCAGTAGAGTTAGTGTATTCTGCTACAGATCCCAAATACAGTGAAGTCAGCTTGTAGTTCACTTACCAGTCTCTTCCACTGCTCATGGAGGGTTCTTATTTTAAGATTTTTAAAACTAATTTCTTTCCCTTGGAGATTTTTTCTTTGCCCTTTTTAATCATTCTTATGCCTGAAGACTCTGCAGAACCTCCAGGATCATCTCCAGGGGTCCTGCTTCGTGTTCCTGCAGTGTAGCTGAGGGTCTCATTCTCACTCCTCACTGGGTTACAGACATTTGCAGGTCAGCATTACTTTTTCATTCTGCTCTTGCAGTCAGGCTGTTCCCAGAACAAGAGAGGAGGGTGGGTGAGCTGCTCCAACCAAACCAGGAAAAAGCATTCAGCCTTACTCTGTGCTTTATCTGCCTTCTGTCTGCTTTGATTTTGTGGGGAGATAACAGGATTTCAGTCTCTAGCCAAGTGTCCCAAACATGCCGCTAATAAAAGGAAAAAAATGAATGCTGGTTAAAACTCAGATGCTGGTGTTCATCCAAATCTTCACGCAGAAACACCCTCATGCAAACAGAAATTATTGCAGTTATACATTAATCTAAGTGGTCCGTTCAGTTTCACAGTTATGAACAGCTCCATAATCATATCAGGGGGAACTAGATGTGAATTAAATATTCTTTTACATGCTATTTTGCCTAGATATCACACATGAAGTCCCCAGCTTCTCATGAAACTGCATACTTTTGATTGCATGCAATTTATCTGTGCTGGCATATAACTGGCTGCCTTTAAGAAGCTCATGTCTCAAATATTGGTTACACATCCTGAAAACATACCAAGTCCTTGCCAAGTCTTCACATACTTAGGCCCTACTACAGTTCTTGCTTTGGGGGAATAGTAGTAAATTAATGTTATAGGTTACCTTGGACATTTAAACTTTCCATTTAAATGCAGGATTTCAAAAGAAAACCAGTTACTGATGAGCACAAGAGCTTTGGTCAGTATTCAGAAAATGTTATGCTCCCTTCCCAAAAAGAACCTTCCAAAGTCCATTTTGATTTGGATTGAAACATTCAAACACATGCAATTACTTGTCCTCTATGGTGGAAACATTTTTGCTATCACCAATTATAAATGTATATTTAGTCTTTAATTTAGGTATGTATATTACTTTCACAGACCACAGAAAGAGATACTGCAAATCACAATCTGAAGAGATACTGCAAAGCATAGTCTATCCTCTCTTAAAACAGACCACTGAGATGGGTAGAATGGATCACACCCAGAGGTCCCAGCCTGCCCTAGACGGTTGGTGCAGCATCACCTTCACACTCATCACCCTCCTTTGTCTTTCAGCTCCCGGAGGAGTATCGTTAGTTGTCCCACAACCCAACATCAATGCAACAGTGGCACAAAACATCCTCCTCTCAGTTGAATACTCTTGCAGAGGCATTGCCACCATTGAGTGGAAGCACGTGTCAAGCTGGGGCACCACCAGCATTGTTGAGTGGAAAAGTGGGAATTACGTCAACGTATCCACAGTCTATAAGGACAGAGTGACTACTTTTGAAAATGGCTCTATACAGCTTCTCAACGTGGGCATGAGAGATGCCGGCTACTATTTTGTCACTGTAACAGAGGAGTATGGAACCAATGCCTACGGCACCATCATAGTCAATGTTTACGGTACAGACTAGATGAGACTTCTTGACTTTATCCTGTGTTTGAACATTAATCTGCTTGTAATCAACTTTATAGTATTTTTTTTCTGTTCTCCCTACAGAGATTATCTATGAAGATTTACATTTTGTAGCAGTTCTCTTTGCATTTCTCGCTGCAGTATCTGCCATTCTGATCTGCTTCATGTGGCTGTGTAATAAATCCCTGCATCTGTTTCAGAAGAAGACAACACACAAACTCACAGGTATCTAAGAATGCAGTCAAGGTGTACAGTTTTCAAGTCTGAAGTCTGAGCCTAAAATTTGTGCCATAAAGGTGCTAAACAGGGACATGGAAAAACTAGACTGAAGGACTCAGAATCAGTTATCCTGTTCTAACTCTTTACTAGCTGAGGCAACTGCAGAACAAGCCACAGGACACCTACCTCATTTATTTCTCATCAGAAATAATAAAACACTTCCCAACAGCTGATCGCAAAACCTAGGGAGAAAAGGCAAGGGCTGAAATAACCCCCCATCAGAGGGCAGGGGATAAAGTCAAAAGCATCAGCAATTCTTTGAGAGTTCGCACCAGAAGAGTAAATCCTGGGGGAAAACAATCAAATGGCCCTTGGGAGTGACCCCCACCTTAGTTCATGAAGGACTGCACCTATCCCTCTCCTCTCAAGCCCCGCCTCCACTTCATCTGTCCTCGCTTTTGATCCAGTTGCAGACTGCAACAAACACTGACTAATATCACACCAGAGTCCTAATACACACCAAAGACAACAGTCATGAGAAGCAGGTCAAGGGAACATGAGGGCTGCACTGAAGGGAACACTCACGTATTAGAGAAGAAATTAACAAGCCACAGCCAGAGGTATTTGGCCTAGGTAGCAAGACAAGGTGCCACACTATGGGCCTGGGATCAAGCTCTTAGGCACATCCTTGGAATGGAGGTTTCTTTTACCACTTCAAAATATTTCAGGAGTTTACCTCCCTACTTTGGAAGTGCAGATCCACTAGTGGTTGTTTGCCCTGTAGGTAAAAGGTCTGTATTTCTTCTATAATAAGTGCTGCTTAAGCTGTTACATTACAACAAGCAGCTTAGCTATCAGTATTTTACTAGACCAACACAGATACTTGAGCATCCTAAGCCTCATGGCCCAGATTGTGTGTCAACTCTGCAAAACCCGATAAAAGAAGAAATCAATTTGGTTTAAGCTGCCTTGTCCCTTCTGTCACTCACATACAGCTCTTAAGAGCTGCTGCTGTTTTCATGGTACACACATTCACAAGCTTCTGCAGCTACTGAAAATTTTCCTATCATGTCAGAATATACAGGCCTTTTTTTTGATAAAGCCTCTTCCTCCAGTTAAAAGCTATCTTTCTACTGATCTGAATTGAATAGTTATCTGGCACAGTTCAGGAAAACCACAGTTCCAGAAACTTGTGTCATCTCCCAGAACATGGTCCACAGAAAGGACCTAACTTCTGCCCCAATTCCATCTTAGAAGACCCCTTTTTTCAGAAGCCAGGAAGAGAGGTACAAGGACAGGCCATATGGATTTAGGTTTTCATTGTGCCTCTAGCCTTGTGCTGGAAGAAACCCGTGTAACGTTAAAGATTCTGAATGCCTCTTTATGCAGCTAAATATTTTGCAAAGATGTATTTAAAACCTAGTTGTAGGTGAACAAGCTTGAGCTAATATTGAAAAGTTCAAAATATCTCAGTTATCAACATAGCACAGGTAATTTTGGAATGTTGGCCTTCTAATGCATTTGCCAATCAATAACAATATCCTTTTATTTACAGCAAGTACAACGGAAGAGATTGAATTGGAAACCATTGAGTGTTAGCCAAGGACTGCATCATAACAAAAATAACAATTCTACCTCAGGAGAAAATATTGACCAAGAGAGCCAGAACAAACCTAGAAGGTAAAATTTTTGTGACTACTTCAGAAACATCCTGACTTGCAAACTAATTAAACAAGCAGTGTCTAATGGAGCTCTTTTGACCTGGTAAGTTTTCAGTTCTGCTAGTCAAGGTCAGAGTTAAAAAGAGAATGCTTTCATGCTGAGCATGAACGCATTTTTGTGGCTAACTAATAAAATCTACAGCCTCTACCACTCTTAAAAACAATCAACCAACAAACCAAGCCTCTCAGACCAACCCAAAAAGGAAATTACTATAGTCTTGAAGGACACCTGTATTTTGGATCCAGCAAGTCTCCTATTACAGACAGAGTGGTCATTAGCATCCTTCAACATAATAAATTTAATATCTAATTACAGCATTACATTAAAAAATTAATTGCAAGCATTGAATCCTGTTTATTACACCTATGCTACTACTTTTGGTTGTAAGGAAGTTCCTGAAGCTCTGAAGACAAAATGTAGTTTTTCATGAGACAAAACTGACTTCGAAAGAACTCCAAGCTGGTCAAAGTTCTCCCATTTGTTTCCAATTGTTTACCCTGGGATGGATATTAACACACATTTTATGACATTACTAGAGCAGGTGGTTATACAAGGCAGCATGTGCAGGCACTAAAGAGGAGATGCTGTCTACAAAGATATGAGGGATCAGATAAAATACTGACACACCACACCAAGAGAGAAGAAAAGTTAAAACAGCATTACTTTTAAATTTAGTATTTACAAATAACAGTTCTGAAAGCCACCTTTGCTTTCCCAGGTTGTAAGAAAATGTGAAGTGATCCAACTATTGCTTTCTTGAATCTTCATATTGCACTTACTGCAATCCTCCACCTGCAATCTGTTGGGTGGAATAACATTTGTGTTTGTCAGCGAGAAAGCAGTAAACTGACTGAGCTTCAAATTATTCTGTTTTGCTTTTGTAATGAAAATTTTGCAGTGTGAAATAAACTTTGAAAATGTAACAGACCATGGACTAGTCTGTGCCTGTAGATTGCCACGTGGCTGTTTTGAGTCAAACTGCTGCTGCTACCTCTCATGCTTTGTCTCACTTGTTTGCAAAAAGCTTTTACAGGACAGACTGACAGAGCTTCCCCTCTGGTCAGGGACTAGGATGATCAGGTGCAGAGGTACTATGGGTTCCATTTGGAAAAACTCCCAGAGAATTCCTCACCAAGTGCACAACAATGCAGGTAGGTGTCAAAAAAGTTTTCTTCCAAAGCACATGTACACAATACCTTTAAGTCATCCCCAGATTGAACCAGCCACTTACAGTACAAAGGGCCTCTCTCCCACTCATGAATTCAGGTACCTGATTCAGCTGTTTGCTCCTTCTTCCATTTAGGAGAACAGGTCAAAAGTAAGAAATTAAATTTAAAAAATCTCAGGTATAGCACAGACGAGTGACAGTTTGTTCTAAGCCTCTGTTTTAAATGTGTATTACCAATCTTGTGCATCGTTCAGTGAACTATGCTTTGACAAACGAGAAACTCTAAGTGCATCTGTTTCAGTCACCAGACTTCAAGTACTTGGTGGAGTATACTTGAAGCATATGGAAAACATTTTTTTTTCCTGTTTATCTCTTCCGTATTTTTTAATCCCAAATTCACAGGCTTTGAATGTGAAGTTATTAGGCTGAGCTGAATATATAGCAGGTGCTCTGTCAGACTTATTTAGAAAGTAGAAACATGCAGCTTACACTTAACACCATGACCTAACATGGACCTGAGCACTGCAATTGCCAAAGGAAGACAGGAGACGTATCCAGACATGAATGACCATTCAGTTGCATTGCTGTGATTGTAGAGATCATGTAGCTTTTAAAGATACAATATTTGAAAGCTAGGATAAAAGTAGGAAATGACCATTTAAAATTCTTCCATTTAAGATGCACTACAGCAGTAAGTTGTTTCCAACTAGCACAGTTCTACCTTACTCAGCTTGGCTGAAGTTTCAGGAACTTCAGGCACCTATTCTTGGCTCTTGACCCTGGTGCTTTTACCTTGCTTTTAGGTAGTAATATCCCAGATGAACAATGGGGACTCAATATTCAGTGAGGATATCCAGCACAGTTAGCCTATGCACAGCTTTCCTTACAGACAATTCTTCATCCACAAGTTTTACCCAGAATTTAACATGCTTACTCTACACAGGTAGGGTCACTTATGAAATACTCACATTTTTCTGAAAATTATGTTTGTCAATATGCATTATTAATGTCTGTAATATATTATGTATAGAACACAAGGCTAATCTGCCTGTAGCAGTTTCTTGCTACCCTGGAGCACCTAAAGCCTTATGGCAAGTTGTTACAGTGGAAGTTTAGAAACTAATAGCTATTCTTACTCCACTCGTAAACTCCCTGCAGAAGAGCAGTAAATTTAATATTTAGAGAATTCTAAATGATCAAAGGAGTTAAGTAATTTTACTTCTAAACTTTAATTAAAGAGATGCTCAAGTTCACAAGATTGCTTTGGCAATCAGTTGTAAAGGTCATAATCTTCACAGCCTTCATCTCATATTCAAAGATGCACCACCAGGTTTCTAGACTTTTAGAAGCCTGAACAGTCTGTTTTCCATTAAAATTAGGAATCCCTGTGTATTCAACACTAAAAGACAGATTCCAGGTCTCTTAAGAATTCTTTTGTTGTTATTGTTGTTATTATTCTTATTTTTTCAGCTACATGTGGAAGTCTTGACAAATGTTTTCACTGTTTAATATGCAGTGCTTGCACTTCTACAACACATTAGATGCCCTCTTGTATCCATAATTTCTTGTCAGAAGGAGACAAGTCCTGCAACCATGAAATTCTGGTAGTTCCACAGTGATCTGATTACATGGTAGTGAAGAACTTACCTGATGAAAAGTCTATCACTACATGTGGACCTGTCAATTTAGGTTAATAACAGTGAACAGTAAGTACATGTTCAAGTTTCATAGACTCCTGATGATTAGTAAGAGAAGATTTGTTGTGTTAGCAGGAGTCAAAACAGATGCACAAAGTTCACCAAGGAACCAAACCCCTTGCTGCCTGTAATGGTACAGTGTCTGCTAGCCCAGCAATAGGGGACCTGACATCATGGGTGTTACATAAGTTTCCCCCATTTTTCAAGATCAGGAGAATATTTTCAACTAGTATTTTTCATTTTCATCAGTTGTCTTGGGCAACTCATCAGAACCTGAAAGGACAACCCTTTCTCTCTCACAGTTTAGCTACACAGAAGCATACTTCCAGGATCTGAAAAAAGATGCTCCATGCTGGCAAACACCAACAGAAGTACAAGAGCTGCTTTGGATACACAAAGAGCAGCAGCTTGCCACAAGCAGTTGCTTAATACGTATTTCCCAAAACTATTCTTTATTACTTGAGAGTACAACAAAATAACAATTGTCATCATAGGAGTATGATGTTCCATTCAAACATGTATATGTGCAAGAACTTCTCATATATACATATGTACAAACACACACCTCATAACACAACATGGACATGAATCTGAACCGGTTCATACAGACAGGTTTCAAAAAAACTTTAGCCATTAAGTACCAAACAAAAAAAAAAGTTTTGTTAAACACCTTCAAGAAGGCTACAATTACAACCAAAACCATCAAAAACATTACTTTTTTGTATTTTGAAAGAAATCAAAAAAGCTGATATTCAGGAGGATATTATTGTTTCCCTGGATGATCACCATTGACAGTGTGAAAGTGCAGGAGAAAAACCCAGCAGCACAAGTGTGGAAATCCAAGGCTTACTGCATGAGTAACCACCTTCTACCTAGACATTAATTTACAAATGTCACCCATAAACTCAAATTGTCAGAATTTTTCAAGCAGAGTAAGACCCTTTCCTCTACATTCTTGCAAAAATACAAGTGAAAACAAAAGCAAACTAACACATCACACAGGCCATCGAAAGGTGTTTGCCACAAGCTGTGACTTTGTAAAAATCTCACCTTAAACAAACTGCCAAGTAAATATATTTCTCAAAAATAAATGGGTCACTCAGAATCCCTATCAATGTACAAGCAAATTCCAACTCAAGAATGCCATGCAGTGAAGACTGTTCCTTGATTCTTTAGTTTTGTTTATCCTCAATTCTTGACAAGAGAGCTCTACTTCTGTTGTCCCACTTCTCATCAAATGAGGCCATTGGCTTCCACAGGGATAGCCAGGTCCTGTGGAACAAACCACTAAAGAGCTTACCAAGTTCAGTTCTAGTATTTTTCATCTTTCAGAAATACTTGAAAAGATCTATTGAAAAAAACAAGGTGCACGAGAGGAAAGGGAATGATTCCAAGCAGACACCTTTCATGTAGTAAAGGACTATTGAATTTAATTTTATAAAAAAACCCCCACATTAATTTTTCAGCTATGTTACTCTGGACAGAGCAATCTGCAAAGATACAGCTGAGAGGAACTTTTCCAAAAAATTTTGAGTATTTTATATGCCATTGAAAAAAGTTTTATTACAAACACCACAATGGATATATCTGTACAGAAAATAAATTTGGTTTTGCTTTCCTGTATTGGCCCATAGTTTCTACTTCCCTTTGCTGCAGAGGCAGCGATTGTTGCACAGAGATGATTCAACGCCCTCACAGAGAGGCCGACACACCATTAGCACGGGGTTAGGGCAGCCATGAGGAGTTCCATTTTATACACAAAGTTACGCCCTTCCATTTTATTCCACTGAACTTCCTTGAAAGGCCCTCGAAGATGATTCCACTTGCTGTCCTGCAGTACATCTCCTTTGGGGAGATCCTTGCACTGACTCCGTGGAAACTGAACCATAACTTTGCTGCCGCTTTCTGGACCGTTACGTACTGCAATGAACAGAGATTTCAATGCGCATTTTTACACTGTACAAAATTCCTTATATTAAATATTCTTTCTTGTATGCACTATACATTACTCCTACTCAATTCCAATCACGTTGAAAGCAAACAAGGGAAATTCCCCTCGTTATTTTTTTAAAGTTTGGGGTTTTTTAAATTTTCTCTCTCATTTCCCAGTTGATTACTATTTTGTTGCTTTAGCACTTCAGGTTCTTGGTTAGATCAAATCAGAGAAATATTTGACAAAAACCCCACATATACACTTTACAAATACATTTCTTTTTCCTTAATGATGCCACGAAGGGCAAAAGTTATTTTGGTCATTCTTTCCTCAGAAGTATTCCCCACCATTCCTTGAAAAATGTGAGCAAAAATGTATTGTGTCTAATGAATTTATCCCAAATGGACAGGAGCAAAGTCACCAGCATAGTTTTTGCTTTTAAACACAAAATTCAGCAAGGCTGGTGGAGCGGTGGTGTTTTGTTGGTTGGATGGGTTTTGTGTGTTTTGATGTTGGGTAGTGGTGTGTGTTGGCTTTTTAAATAAGCAGTTAGGGAGGTAACACTTAGCTTTCTCCTCATCTACCAAGCCAGGCTTCTACAGGTGACTATCAGGCTGACTGAACATCATTTCTCCTTCATAAATTGAAGTCAACTACTCTCCATCACCACCTTCTCTGGAATATGTTTGGAAACTTCTTCTGGGACTGTTTCTTTCTCCCCCTCATCTACCAGTAATTGCAACGAGACTGATCAGACTGTAGTTCTGCACACTCCCCTTCCTTAATATAGGATGCAATATTTGCCTTCTTCCAGTCCTCAGTAACCCTTCAAGATGATCAACAGTGGCCTTACAATGACATCAATCAAGTCCCTCAGCACTCATGGATATATCCTACCTGGTTCCATGAACTTGTCTAAGTTAGTTCAAAGGTTCTCTAACTTTGTCCTTGGCTACTGAGGTTGGCTTTGCTCCAAAATTTCCCACAGGTCTGATGGACCATTCCTGCAGGCCAATCTTAAGACCAAAATAAAGAAGATACTGAGTACCTTGGCCTTCTCCACCTCCTGTACCACCAGGTCCTCTCCCTGTTTAACAGCAATCCCATATTTTTCCTGATCTTGCCTTTACTGCTCAAACTCTTCTAGTTGCCCTGTACCTCCCTCAGGATGAGCTTTCCTATCCTCATGCTAGGACAGCCTCTCTCTCTCCCAGGTCTACAGGTCCTGCTTACAATCTCTTGCAGTTTCTTTTCTGTGTCATGAGTTCAGACATGAGTTCCCTGTTCATTTGCACAGATCTTCTGTTACCTTTGCACAACTCCCTGAACATAGGAATGACCATTTTTGAGCTTGAGGAGGGTGATCCTTGAAAAAGATAATCAACCAGCTCTCTTGGATCCCTCTTCTTTCCATCCCATAGGATCATATCCCATACAACTCTTTCAAAAAGATCCCTGAGAGGAGACCAAACTCTCTTCTCCTCAAGTCCAGAGTTGTGATCTTGTTGTTTTCCTTGTTCCCTTCTCTCATGATCTTGATGGTTTCTGTAATGTCTTTTTTTTGGTGCTCATTAAAAGAAATACTTTCAATTTTTTACAAATTCAACCAAGTTTATATTACGTGGATTCCTGGGCAAAGTATTGATTCTACTCAGATGTCAATTCCACACACAAAAGAAATAGTCTCTATACTTTTATAGAATAATACTGATTTACAGCAAAATATTCTATAAAAACCCCCACTGAAATACTTACAAAGACTATAGATTTCACTTAAGAATTTTCCAACT
Source organism: Sakesphorus luctuosus (assembly GCA_013396695.1). Taxonomy (NCBI): domain Eukaryota; kingdom Metazoa; phylum Chordata; class Aves; order Passeriformes; family Thamnophilidae; genus Sakesphorus; species Sakesphorus luctuosus. The sequence goes on from VWZD01013185.1 coordinate 157,720, forward strand.
TTGCATGCATTTGCAGTAGAAAACACTACCTGAAATGGCATAGTCTCCATTTGGTGATGCTACAGTTATGGCTGATGCATTGCCAATACTCTCCACCGGCCCCAGCCCAACGTGATTACTGAAACTCAGCACATGCCATCCCATAACTTTGGCAAGCTGCTGGACTGCATGTACTTGGTGCTGTGACATCTGAAAGATAACAAGAGGTTCGTCTTCTGTTCAATATTTGCACACCACAAAAATAATTGCTTACTGGGTTTACCAAGCATTTTTTCTTCTTATGAAAGTGACTTTGTACTTTAAAGTTCTCTAGTTTCAGAGGAACTTCGTTATCTTTTACATGTATGCTGGTCCAGGTTTGTGTTATTTGAATTTCAACTAGTTCCTCTGCAGATAGAGGAGACCACTGTATTATCCAATTACATGAATTTATCATAGGTATATAAGCTTGGGCTTTTTATTTAATTATTGCTTTCAATTTACAAATACCTTTATTTAGGTCTCAAAAACTAATTTGAAGGATAAAACCAGGATTTTTAAATAATCTTGTCTTTGAATAGAAACAAGACTCCTGCTGTAAAAATATATAAAAATATGTGAAAGTATTAACAGAACATTCAGAAAAAAAAAGTTGAGGATCTCATATCCATGATTATCTCTATTAATGCTTAAGTGCAAGCACTGAGCTTTAACAGCTTAAAGAGTTTAAATGCTACTGGTTTTCTGTATCATGACTTAATTCTTGTAACAAGGAAGTATCTAACACTGTTCAGCAGTTCTCTTTGAACAAGTCTGACAACACCTGACGAAAAAGACATGCCCTCAGCAGAATGTGTTTCAACTTGTTTTCTGTGTGGTGGAGTTTTATATAACTGCAACAGGCCAACCACTGTTATTAAAGACGTGTATTTTGACTATTTATAATGCATAGTAGGGAGATTGTTGCTTCTGAATAAAACCAGCAGCTTGTTCTAAGCAATTAAGTAAATACAGTTCATTCAAGTATCAGCTGATTTAGTAATGGCTGATGCAAAGTGAGCACTAACAGATAATGTTGAAATTACAGTAATTGTGGGCTCATTAAGAACTTACTTACAGTAAGTTTCATATATAGGGTACCTCATTGTCTGTTACGACTCTCACTGACTTGTTCCTCCCATAATGAGTAGCATAATGAAATGTATTTCAAATAGGAGGGAAAAATCATTACTACTACTGACAATAGTAAAAACTGGCATTATATTTTAATAACAGTTGCTAATAACAATACAAACATAGTGAAAATTCAGAAATCCACCTTCCCATTTTCACCACCTTAATTTTTAAACATTTTCGATATAGATAAAGGTGAGATTCTTCTTCTGTTTCCCAAAGAAAGAGAAGAATAATGTATATGAGTTTACCTGAGATAAAAGGAAATCCTGCAACTCTTGCTCTTGATGGGACAGTGTAATAACTCTTCCATCTCTGTGCACAACTCTGATTTGTTCAACTCCAATGTTCAGCTGTAGTTGAATGGATCTTTGAAGACAAGATGCATATTTGTTCAAAATGCAAAACAACACTCAGCAAACAGGAGACTAAGAACACAGAATCCCTCCCAGTCATTGACACGAACTCTTGAGACACATCATGCAAAGCCTATGGAATGTGACAGCAACTCTAACGATTTCAGTTTCATTTCTCACCATATATATTTATACTTCTGGGGGACATATTCTGTGGCATGTTCCCAGACCTGGCCCACACCTTTTTCAGGTCAAGGAAGCCTCACAGCTCCCTGCCTGCCACTGCACCAAAGTTTCCTTCCAGAGGTGCAGGAAAATTGTGTGTTCTGTCCTCCAGCCAAGACTTGGGCAGCACATGTACTCTGGAACCAAGCCTGGCAATTGTACCAATGGCAGCAGTTTGCCCCACATTGTGGGCATAGCCAGAGAGCACTGCTCCAAGTGATAGAAAACACTGTCTGTGCATCAGTTAAGTCACTGCTGGTCACCATCCAGACATTTGTTTCTGGAACATGAAATCACTTATTTTGATACCAACATGCACAAGTAATTGCATTAATTACAGGAGTCCCACATTTCAGTACCTATACAACCAAGATAGGACTAAGCACTGGTGAGCTTCCCATGAGGGGCCTGTACTCAAACTCTGTATTCAGTCATCTCTATTCAAAGTAAATCCCCCCTTAAATGGTCAGTCTCATCTTCAATTTCTTCTTTGAAAGAAAACTGTGGTAAATAAAGACCAAATTTCTTCATTAAAGTGCAAAGTGGGTGAAGAGTTTACTTAGAGTGGTTGCTCCCCCACAACTCAGACAAACTGACACACACAAATAAGGGACTTGTCTGTCTGAGGAGAATCTAAACCTTTAAAACAGAACTTGAATAGGCTCTGTCTTTGCTGCATGCTTCTACAACTAAAGAGAGATATGCATTCTCATACTTACTTGCAGATCTGTTCATATCCTTGGGAAGTTATTAGAACTTTAACACTGGATTCATAAACATCATTTATATTGGACCAGTGAGCCTGAATCTGAGGATCCTCAATACGACTTGCCAGACTGTCAATGGTTCGAGCAGTTCTAGAAGATAAAGCCACATTCCACACACAATAATTTAGACAGTTTGTGCTGTTACCTTTCCTAAAGGAACTGAGCAGGTTATTCGATTTAATGGAACCATGTGGATCAAAGTTGTATTTCAGCACCATTCTGGTGCTAATGAAGCTCACCTGTTTATTCTGTACATGTCTTATACATTCTAGAGTGGTATTAAAAGGGCTGTTACTCAGTATCAGCTACTGCAATACAAAGAATACTGAAAAAGGATTTATGCAGGTTAAGATAAGGAGGGGCAATTATCAGCAGATTGTGTCATAACTGTCATAGAGATTGCAAAGTAATCTGATTTTTTTTTTACTAGCTGAGTATTGTTTCCTCATATTTTATCATATATTATTGGTTCTTAGTACTTGCAAATAAAGACTATTTTAACTGTGAAGGAAACTACAGCAAGTTTTAAGACCACTTATAAGAAATCAATTGTATTCTACTTAATGGTACATTTTATTTTAACTTAAACAAGAATAGCTTGTGACCTTACCTGCGTCTCAAAAAGATATGTTTTGCCTGTTTTATTATCTTTTCCAGAAGTCCTTCATTTGACTGTAGAGAACTGATTTCATTTTTATCAAAAGCCTGGGGTCCTGCAAGTCTCATTCTCTTATGGCCAAAAGGTGCACTAGCTGGATGTGGCATCACTGTCGAGCTCAGGGTTTGCTTGTGACACTGCAATAAACAACAGATGTTATAGAAGGAAGTGAACAAACTATGTATCTGCAAGAAATACTGTGTATACTACAATATCCTACTTCCCATCAGGTTTTTTAAGTGCACATACTTTCAAAGAGTGCAACTTTTTAACTTCATAAACTTGACAGCATTTTAAAGCCATCTTTACACACATATTTTGCCTCCCTTGCTTGGAAAGTGATTTTTTTTTAAAGTGCTCGCTAACCAAATTTGGTATCATGGCAGAAGCTCCTACAAGTTTGTCTGCCTTTTATACATCTCCAGGGATGGAAATATGGTCAAATAAAAATAAGGGAAGCATTTAGGAAGAAAAAAAGTTTTAGTAAGCTGTCCAAAGTAAAGAAAGGAAATTCACAGCAAGTTGGGCACTTAGCCAAAGCTTCATGAAACCTAAATCAGTGTTTAAAACTCTATTCCACGTGGCTGCATGACTAGCAGAGCCATGCTCTAAGGTGATGAACACTCGCTGGAACATGGTTTTAACTCTGCTTAGTCTTGCAAAATTGTGCTCCTTTCCTGAACAGACACAACCTCAACCTTCTACTTCCGGTCATTCTGCTAGAGAATCTAAAATGCTGAAGTACAGAAGTGAACCTTAAAAGAAGCAAAGCTATTATGGTAATTGATTGTTCTTCCTTCATGGGGATAGTCTGACACTCACTTACAGTGCTTGACAAGCACTAATCAGACACAATGCAAAAAGGGAGAGTAATGAGCTCTACTGGAAAAGCTTTGCAGGGCTTCTCTGAAGTGAGCAGGCAGGCCTGGGGCTAAGTAAAGAACTAGCATTCCATGAAAGCATTAACTGCAACTCCTGAACCACTCATATCCACTGAAACCAAGTGGTAGTTGTCTTACACAATGGATGGGAAGCGACTGGCCTCTAGTGGCACTCAGCTGTTACATCAGTGCTGCACACCCCGCAGAAGACTGAACAAAAGCCCAGAAACTGTTCAGTGCTTGACCAAAAATGCATTGATTACCTCTCTGATAAGTTGATGCAAATTATGTTCCAGAACATAGAGATGATCCTCTGGATTCTGTTTTTCAGAAGCAGCCTTTTGTGATTTTTTGTCATTGGAAGAGTGGCACAGAGAAATAGACAACTGCAAACCTATATGAAACAGATGGGGATAAAAAAAAGAGCACTAACAATTTTCGATGTTGCTACTGAGAACTGCTTTTCTTCACATTTTATGTATGTATGGCCAGACTTCGAGAACAAAGATTTGGGCAGGGCTCTCCCCACGTGGCTGTGCCCTTCCAGCCTGCACAGTGGATTTTTTAGGTGAGGCACAGTGTGCGCAGAACTGGCCCCACCATTTAAGTCCTGAGGTCCATCTGCCACAGCCGAGCGGGCTTGGACAGCGACAGTGAAGTCCTCGGGACTGTCACAGCACCCGGTACTAACCGGGGCTGACCCTGCTGAGCATCTGAGATGTGACGGGATGGGATGGCAGGGAGGCATTGAACTGCCAGGGGACGGTCCCCACAGAGACTCAAACTCGTGACCTTGGGATTCAGAGTCCAGAGTGCTCTCCATTACACCATGGGACTGCCACTCACATTTTATACTTACTAGTTTAACAATGAGTATTCACTGTATCCAAGAAAAATCAAAGGATGGTGGAGAGCACAGCACCAAAGGCAAGTAAGAGTTACTACTTACTGAAGCACTGACAGGCCACCTATGAACTCACTAAGTGCATTTCACACCAATTTCTATGCCTCTATCCCACTCAAAAAGAGAGTCCACACAACCCCATTCCTTCCCCAAATAAGGAATGATTTATCCTCATGCACATTTTAAGCAACCCAGAAACATTCTTTACAAGACACAAACAGTTGTCTACCCCCTGTAAGAACAGAGGGTTCAGCAGCTGACTCAGGGCCACCTTGACGCTGTTTAATAATCCTCACTGAAGAGCATTAGCCTCTGTTCTTCTGAAGACCCATTAACTCAAGCTTTAAATTTCACTTGTGTGCAATCCCTGAGCAATGACCTACGCACAGCTCAGAACTGCCACGCGCACATGGCATTACAGTTGACAGCTTTAGGTGCTGCTGACAAAAATACAACCACAAAGAAAAACAAAGTAAATTAAAACTGAAGTGCATTACTTGAATTTTTCTATAATCAGCAAGCAAAATTCTAACTCTGCGAAATTCTGTTTTTCAAAACCTTTGAAAACCAAGGAGTTAGTTTTTTCTTTTTTAAGAACACAGCATTAAAAAAGGTCACATCAACCAGGAATTTCAGTTCATGTATAAGAAAGTAATTGCTAAGAAGTCTTAAAAAGTTTCCTACCTGGGAAAGGCTGGGAGATTATCTGATTTTTCACAACAATGTGAGGAATCTGTGATTTAATTTGAACAGCTTCTCGTGACAGCTGGGCAAAAATTTCTTTACACAAAAGAACATTCTGAGCAGTCTCCAATTTTGTCTGCCAGTGTGAAGAACCTGAAAAATATAAATCAACATTTGCAGAAGGAAAGAGTAAAGAGAACTCATCTTTTTGTGCAGATACCAGACACTGTGTAGTAGTTAGGCAAAACTGCTAAGATAAAGCAGTCAGTACCTTTTACTCAAATTGAGTATTATCAGAATTTTATCTCAGTTAAGGAAGCACTTCAAGGTAACACTAATAGATTTTCCTTCACTTTTACATATATGCATGTTGTGAAGTGAAAGGACCTTCTGAAACCGCATATTCCACTCCCAGATCCTTTGTGAACTCTGCTTATGAACCTCTGCTTTGTAAGTTGCAATTTACTTTAAATGATAATTCTAGCTTTATTAAATTCCCTTCACAATGAACTACAAAAATAAAGTTCAGTTCATGTATGAGCTTCCACATGCCCAAAATTCTTGGGAGATTCTGGTGTAAGGAGACAAGCTCTACAAGGTACCCTGAATACCACATGAAACACCTCCATAGTACAGCACTCCACGTTCCAGATAACACGAGCATCTCTATCACAGACCACTGTGAAATAAAATCCTGCCAGTTTATTTTTAAACCTACGGAGCAAAAGATACATTTTTAATCCCAAAAGTTCACAACCTCAAATACCAGCACATTCCAAAGTGATCAATCTGCTCTCTGCCACGTGAGTCGCTGGTAATTAATGCACAGACTGCCAGCACAGTTTCATATTCAGATAAAACATACGAGCCACAGGCACAAACGATGTATTTTGAGCAAAGTTATGAGTGAGCAAACAGTTCAGCTGAACTAATGGGATGTAAATGGCAGAAACACGACACCTTGGTTCGATTTCAGTCATGTGCTCAAACTTTTAATGACTAATTTTCAAACAAGCATCATTTGCAAACCCATTTCTTGAGAACATGCTCATAAAACAACATCCAGCTATACCTGGTTTTGATTTTGGCAAGGGCCTTTTAAAGAGATTGACTGTTCCAAGGTCACCAATGTCTGGAGCTTGTTTCTGAATAGAAACCTAGGCAAGAGAGAAGATTATTTGATGTTTGTTCTGTTGCAAACATTAACATACCAAACCAAAACTCATGTTTACATTATTACAGTTTCTCTGACAAACCTTGATATATGCTGATCCCTCTAAATCACTCGGAATTTGAACATCCAAAGGACAGTAATCCTCAGGTATCTTTTTATCTAGGTCAATGTCAGTGTTCTTTATCACCTCAAATGTGCCATGATGAAGAAAAAGGGAGCCTGAGGAAAGAAGGACACACATATTAAATACGAAGCATCTTCTGCAAACAAAAAAGCTTGTTCCTCTATTTCAGAAGAATATGTATTTCCATGTCTCCAAACCTCCAGAGGGGCACTTGACTCAAATTTCTTAATGACTTGTTAAAAACCCCAGATAAATTAGAAAGCTCATTTCAGCCTATCAGTATCTCAGTCCCCCAGTGAGCAACATGCAATATTTTACAGTAAGTTAGCATGCAATATTTAATCATTTTTTGGGGGAAAGCAACTGTTTCAAAATGGTGTCAGTAGATGGAAGGAAAGAGGAAAAATGAAAAATGAGGTGTTAAGACCAAACATAACTGTCTGAAGTTTTGCAAGCAAGTAGTTTAAGGTGCAACACTCTTACTGATTTAAAGGAACTCTGATGATGTTTGGCTATCAGTCTTAAAACTATACCATGTTTTTACTGTAAAGACAACTCTATAGCCAGTCATTTGGAGACTGCTAAAAGCAGGTATCCACCTCTGTCCTAGCTGCATTCTTTTTACATCCCAGGCCTGGTTCATCTAGTTTAAAACAAATAATCTAAAAGCAGATTCTTCATGAACAATCCTAAATTTGTCCTTCCCCTCCTTCACTGCTGACATCAGGAACCAAACACATCCAGTTCCTATGTCTGCTTTGCATCTACATCTTAAGTTACATGAGATTCTGTATTCACTTTGTCATTCCATAATGGTCTCCAGAACCCCGGGCTTGTCACCCTCTCCTACTGTAATCCATGAAATAAGGCTTATTATCATTTCCCTGAAGTGTAGCAATAATAGATACAATGAATCTGTCTTTGATGTCACTCTTTAGTCACATCGTTCAGTTTTACATAGTCTGAATTCTGAGGAGCAGGGAGTTAGACTTGACAATCCCTTCTAGCTTGAGATATGCTATCATCTTTGCTCAGATGAAAATGTAACACACTCCTCACCTTTTTTAAAATGCTTTACAGACCAAATGTAGACAAAAGCCAAAGACTTGCAAGGCCCACCTGGCCAGCTGATCAACTACATTGTCAATGCAGTATTGTTTCAGTAAAGAAATCCTTACTAAAATCCTACACAGTTAGCCTTTAAAACTACTTTCTATGTTGAGGATGGCAACCTGGATAATAAAACAAGCTCTCCCTCTATTATTCTTCTCATAACTATAATAAACTTACATTCCATCTGTTTTTCCAGCTACAAAAAGAAAATGTCATAAAATATCCGTTCTTGTGAAAAAACCCTACTGTTTACCTGCACTTCTGTAGCTCAGATCACCAAGAATTTTGTCTCCCACTTTTCTCAGCTTCCAGTGTTGCCTCAGTCTCAGCAGTTCGGAGTTGAAGTCTCTTTGTCGCTTGTTTTCCTGGTTTTCTGCAACCGATTTGGATAATCTTTCTGCACCTTTCAACAGGATTTGAGCTGCTCCAGCTAATGACTTCTTTTTTGAAATCAACTGTAGAAACTGAGGGTTCTGGTAACGACAACAAAAAAAATGACAAAGAGATACTTGCACTTTAATTCTCAATAAAATTTTATTTATTATTATTAGTGGAAACTAAATGACAGTGATTAAAAAGTTGTTTTTGTTGAATGTCCAATAACTGGTTTAGAATGACTTTCATATCAGCATTACATAGTCACAAGCAGCATTTTGACTCAGACCTTCAGCAAAGAGGCCTCTGAAATTGGCCTCACCTCCCGTTCCCTGCCTTACCCTGACACACAAAGCACTGCACTAGGACATTACAACAAAAGTTTTACTAAAAGCTTCTGCATATCACACGTGGAAAAAATCCACGGAAACAAAATCTTTAGCATCAAACCAAGCAAAGTGCCCAACTAGGTACAACATACCTGCTTTGGGGAAAGGGGATCCTGCACGACTGGATCTAGAGTCATGAATTTTTTATCCTTCACAATGCTAAGGACGTCATACAACACACACATCTCAGTCAGGGCGCTTCTTAAGTTGTTCCTCACTGAATCCCAAGGCCAGAGGGATGGCTGAAATTTTACCAACCCTAAAAATAAAACAAAGGACGGGAACATTCAGGGCTCATTCTTAAATCACGGAGAGATGATAATGGCATGAAATATAACATGACATATCTGGAGCTATCCTTTTCCACTATAATTTGCAGGGACTCGGTCACGACTATCCAAACCTGATCCACAGCCAACCGTGCGAATCCCAGAAGGAAGGCAGGCCTGGCCCAAACAAACACCCGCGGGGCTGCAGGCCGGGCACCGCCACAGCTGGGCAGGCCTCCACCAGCTCCATCCCGGCGGGAGAGCTCGGCCTGCGGACCCGCTGCCCCTCCTCACCTNTCCCCCTCCTCCCCTTCCTCACCCTCCGCCTCGCCCGGCTCAGCCCAGGCGCGGCCCGCCGAGCCCGGCTCGTCCTCCTCGGAGCCGGAGCCTTGGCTGAAGTCGATGCGCTGCGCCAGGCGCGCCAGGTTCTGGGACATGGACAGCGGCTGGAGGTATGTCTCGCTGCCATCCAGCCCCACCTCCTGCACCTGCTTCTCGCACGCCGACTCGATGCTGATGCGCACGGCCGGCACACCCGCCATCTTGGCGCGACCCCCGCGCGCCGCGGGGGCGGGGCCACAGCCGGGCTCGGCAATTTCCGGAAGCGATCGGGAAGAGGAGGGGCCATGGGCGGGAGGGCTCGGCAGTTTTTGGGAGCGGCG
>VWZD01013186.1:12675-81800 GCA_013396695.1 Sakesphorus luctuosus
TGTCCCCAGTACCCCCACTCTCCCACTGTCCCCAGTACCCCCACTCTCCCACTGTCCCCAGTACCCCCACACTCCCACTGTCCCCGTGGTCCCCATGCTCCTGGTGTCCCGGTGCCCCTCTGTGTTCCCACACCCCTCCCGTTCCCAGTATCCCTGTGTATTCCCATCATTGCAGACCCCCAGTGGCACCTCCTCACCTTTTCTTCCTCCCACCCCGCAGGAGGAGCGGCTGAACCGGGCGACGCAATGACTGTGGAGAGCACGGAACCCAAGGGCCCCATGCGGGAGCCGGAGCCGGGCGTGCCCCCCGTGCCCTCCGTGCCCCCCGTGCCCCCGCGACGCCGTGGCCGCCGCCTGCGCCGCAAATCCCCGACGGAGACGCTGCCGAAGGGGCAGCTCCGCATGCGCTCACCGGCCGGAGCCTTCGTCATGGTGGGCATCTCCGTGGTCCTGGTGGGCATGACCATCGCCGTGGTGGGCTACTGGCCCCACCGGGGGCACGGCGGCACCGGGGCCGGCGCGGGCAATGCCAGCGTGGCCGGGGACGCACGGAGGGAGGTGGCGGCCCCACGGCACGGGCCACACAGCGAGAAGCTGAAGCTGATCGGCCCCGTCATCATGGGCATCGGGCTCTTCATCTTCATCTGTGCCAACACGATGCTGTACGAGAACAGGGACATGGAGACGCGCCGGCTGATGCAGAAGGGGCTCTACGGCATGGCCGGGGCGCTGCCCGAGGGCGCCGGCCCCGAGGATGGGCACTGCCCGCAGGGGGATGGCCAGCCCGGCTCCAAGGCCAACGCCGAGTGCGTGGAGGGCTGTTACCAAGTGGACTTGTCCTGCCGGCCCTGCCCTGGCACCAAGTGGCCCGACTGCTACGGCCCCAACCAGCTCCAGGCCATGGCCGAGTTCCTGCAGCCCCCGGCGGGGTCCCCGGTGGGCTCCCTGCGCAGCCTCCGCTCCGGCGCCTCCGCCGATGCCAACCTGGGCCTCCCGTGCCGTGCCAGGGCTGAGTCCCTGCTCTGCTCGGCCGTGGGCGCCCTGGCACTGCCCGTCATCAAACTCAACAACTGCCTGCTGGACGCGGCGGCGCGGGGGGCCGGCGGGAGGGCTGAGCATCCCCCCGAGACCCTGCGGCTCGCTGTGGGTGGCAGCGTGGCACCCCCTGGTCAGGACTGTCCTGGTGGTGGTGGTGGTGGTGGTGGCCACACCGTCATCGACATGGCTGGTGGGTGCCCCGGGGTGGAGCAGCTGGCAGAGCTCAGCCCCGACGTGCAGCTCCACACGCCGGGACACTCCAGATCGCTGGACCTGGGCCGGCCCGGGACGCTGCTCGTGGCCCCCATGAAGGAGCGCAAGAACCGGAGCTGGCCCCGGCTGGACCACGGCAGCCTGGTGGGCTACGCCAAACTGGAGAGCACCGGCGAGTCCTCGGACCGGCTGCTGGAGCCCAGCGAGCCCCCGAGCCGGGCAGAGCCCCGGCCCAGCTCCTGGGTGGTGGGCACAGAGCAGGGCACGCAGGTCTGACCTCCCTGGGGACCGTGACATCACCGTGACATCACCATGACGTCATCCTGGTGCCCAGACCCCACCAGCCACCCCAGACCCCACATCAGGAGAGGTTCATTTTTAAGCAGATGCCAAGAGGAAGGTCCTGACCCACCGCTCTGGAGGGAGGCCTTGCCTGGGGTGGGATGTCCTTCCCAGTGGATGCCCTTGGCCTTACAAGTCCTTCTCCTGGTGGCTTTTCTGAGGAGCCCTCACTTTGAGACCCAACAAACCGTGGGATGGGGATGTGGGGGCAGGTGAAGCCTCCCCAGCCCCTGCAGCACTTTATCTCAGCAGGGTTGGGCTGGGGGATGTTCTGGGGGGTGGTGGCCCCTGGTCCAGCCTCAACCCACCAGAGAATTTGCCTGACCAGAGCACGTAAGCCCGACAGGGCTATTAAATATTACCTGGATGCCACGTGGTCCTGCCTCTCCTCGTGTTCCCATGGGATTCTCGGGGTGGGCAGTGCCAGTCCAGAGGGTCTCCAAGACCTTGTGCCCCCACCCAGGCTCTGCTGGGAAAGGGATGCTCCATAACCAGCTGCTGAATATTTGCAGGATGAGGTGATAAGCTCGAGTTTTGAGGGTTTTTTTGGGAGAGTAGGGATGTAAAATGTGCCCAGGGAGCTGCAGGCAGCGAGTGAGGTGCTGCTGCCCACCCAGGGTGTGGCAATTCCCACAGCCCCCCTGTGGATCCAGGTTTATTTGTGCTGGTTTTTGGTGGGATGAAGGATGAAGGAGGAGGGATGTGAAGGGGAAGGGAGGTGGGTGAGTGTTGGTGCTGGTTTTGCCAGGTCCTGTTTGGTGCTGTCCTGTTGTTTGGTGCCCTTTGGGTGCAGAACAGGAGCTGCACAGGATGAGGCCAGAGAGGTGGCCTTGGCACTGGGGGGGTGGATCCCCAGAGTTTATCCCATCCTGTCCTGCTCCCTCCAGGTCTCTCTGAGGCAGGAGGAGCCCTGGGATGCCAAGGATGTGGAAGGATGGATCCAAGCAATGGGCTAAGGATGTCTCTGCTCTCCAGCAACTTGGGAGGCTTCAAAATGTGCTTTTAGATGGATCTTTGCTTTTTGCCTTCCCAAATCCTGTTGGGATGGCTGAAATAGGTTCTATTTGCATGAAATGTTTGGGGGTTTTATTCCTGTCTCTGCTTCTCCCTCTCTGTGGTCTGAAGTGAGCACAGAGCATCAGACCTTGCAGACTTCAGTCAACATCCTTCTCTGGAGCAAAACATCTCAGCAGAACAGCTTGGAAATTGCCTTTTCTGGCAAAATCTGCTCTTGTCCTGAAAAGCAACCCCCCCCCCACCCAGTGGGGTTTTTTCCTGCTTCCCAAGGAAAAGCTGTCCCTGTTTCTGATGCAGACCCTCCCCAAGAGGTCAGAACCAGCTTCCCCTGTGCAGGGGACAGAGATGGGGCCGATGGGAGTGATACCAGCCCAAGGCTCAGCTGTTTATTTGGCTGCTTCTGCTCCACATTATTTAAGCACTGGTTCAGTGCAATAAACAGCAACAAGAAAAAGTCACCAGCGGGGTCTGCCCCGGAGCAGCATCCCAGGGGAAGTGCCAGGAGGTTGTTTTTGTCTGAAAATAACTTTTTATTTGGGCTTAACCAGCTGCAGCCAGAGCTAAGGCCGGGCCCTGGGCCACAATTTGGGAACCAGCAGCAAGGAATTGGTGCCTGAGGCATCACAAGGAGCTGCACCAGGAGCTACTGGGGGGGTTTGTTTTCATTTTTCTCCTTCATTTTTTTGGCTGGGGCTCAGCCTGACTGTGGGAAGTGGCTGGATCACAGGGGAACCTGCCTGGACCACATGTCTGCTCCTGCATCCTCCTCCTGCCCCATCCTCCTCCTGCCCAACTGAGCAACATCCTCCAGGGAGCCACTTCTAGGCCACGTTGGGATCGTTTCAAAATACAAAGCTGCTTGATTAATTAATGTGGCAGGGTGAGATGACCCATGCCTTCTCCAGGGAGAGAATCATCTGTGCATCCCTCACCTTCAGCTCTGGCTGTGGACAGTTTCCAGAGTATTTGTGGGATTTGGGCAGTGCTGGATTCAGAGGATGGACACTGTGGATGCTGCCCCTGCAACGTGCTGGGAATAAACTGGGCAGGGATGGGGCTGGGCTAGAAATAAAATTAAAAGAGAAAGTAAAAATATCCATCCTGGATGGATCCCTTGGCTGACCCTGCTTGGCTGCAGAGGTGGGAAGTGAATCCATCCTGGAACCCTGGAGCTCCCACGCTGTAGAGCCTGTGAAGGGCAGTGCTGGGTGGTCTGTCCTGCCCAGGAACAGGCTGGATACACCAAGGATTAAATCCCCAGCTGTTGTCACCCCCTGGCACATCCCATGCCAGGAGGTGCCCACTGCAGGAGGAGATTCCTACCAACAGAAGAGGGATTTTACCAGAAACACCAGCAAAGAAAACCGGGGGGTTGTCCCAAACACCAACATATCCAACCTGCCCAGGACTGGCCCTGGGCTCCCTTGGGGCAGGGATGGACACTGGAGAGCCCAGACACTTCCCTGATTGCCCCTCAAAGGGTCATGCGTGGCTATGGGATGGCCAGAGTTTGGGATAAAATGTGGAAAACGGGGTGGGGGAAACCCCAGCCATGGGCTGTGTGGGGGAGAGGTGCCCTGGGGAGGGTGCAGACCCCCCCAAGGGCTGTAAGAGGGTCTCTCATGCCCAGGGACACCCCAGGAATGCTGCTGGGGCTCTGAGTTCACTGCTGGGACTCCTCCATCCCCCAGGGAGGGGGTGAAGGTTGCAGGGGGGGTAATAACTCCCTTCCAGGGCCTCAAACAGCCCTTTCTGGGGCACCCACAAGGAGCTGGGGCCAAGGACTGTGGGGCAGGGGCAGCCCCAGGGACACCCTGCAGAGGGGCAGAAAGGGGGATGGAGAGGGCAGGGCTGGAGCAGCTGTGCCAAACCCCAAACCTTGGAGCAGAACAACCAGGACCACACTCAAGGGGGCACCATCAGCTCCCACCCCACAGCCCTTTCTCCTCCTCCTGCTCTCCCTGCAGTGAGGGGGTCACAGCCACGACTCTTCCCTGAGCTCCAGGGGGTGTGGGCAGGCAGGGCTGTGCTCCCAGCTGGGCACTGGTGGCTCTGCTAGGAATGTGCCATTCCGGGGCAGCGATCCCATCCATCCATCCATCCATCCATCCGTCCGTCCATCCATCCATCCATCCATCCGTCCGTCCATCCATCCATCCATCCATCCGTCCGTCCATCCATCCATCCATCCATCCGTCCGTCCATCCATCCATCCATCCATCCGTCCATCCATCCATCCATTTATCCATCCATCCATCCATCCCTGCCAGGTGTCGGAGCACTGGGGACAGCGTGCCCTGCCCTGGGTGGCACCGCAGCCCCTCCCAGGGGAGGATGAGGAGCCCTGGGGGGAGGGTGGGGTGCTGAAAAACCCCGGCAGGGTGCACAGGGTGCTGCTTTTTGTTGCTTTATTTTTTAAAAAAAGAAAAAGGCAATAATGTGACAGAAAATCCCTCTCTGCTTTAATGAGCCAGCACTGAGCCAAGGGCGCCCATCCTGCTGCTTCCCAGGATCCGAGGGAGCCAGGATGAGGCTGGAGCTGGGGGTAGTTGCTTAATTTTAATTTTTTTCTGTATTTTCTGGGGTTTTGGGGGTGTCCTGCACAAGTTCATTGTCCCCCCAGGACCTGCACGTTTCTTCTGCCACAGAAATGTGGGATGGTCCAGGTGGGATGGTGCGAGCTGAGCTCCAGAGCTGGAATCTCCTGGTGGTATCAGCTGGTGCTTGGCAGAACCTGGAGCCCAAATCTCTGGGGCTTTGGTTGGAGCCATCAGGGACCACTGGGGGCAAAAAGGGGGAAGGAAAGGAAAGGGAAAGGCAAAGGAAGGGATGCCCATAGACCTGCAGGTGTCCTGCAGTGGTTCTTCCTGAGGGGTCAGGGATGAACCCAGAGCCACTGACCGGCTGCTGTGGGATGGGAGGTCACTCCCTGCCTCTGGCTCTTCCCTGTGCCTCAGTTTTCTCAGGGCTGAGCTCGGTGTGTCCCACCTGGCCCATTGCAAATGTAATTCCTGCCTTTGAACCCTGTTTCTCCCAGGCCCTGGGATGGACCACGCTGGGCTCTCCCAGTTGGAAGTGATGGAGCAGTTCCCCCTGGAGCCCTGAGAGCAGCCCTGACCTGAGGGCACTGCCCTGACCCCCTGGGAACACGAGTGGCTGCTGGAGCGGGAGGAACAACCCAAAAATAGCCCGGGGTTGGAACAAGCTGGAGTTTGAATGGGAATTTTCTCCTGCTCCTCCGGGCTGGAGTCTGGGATGGAGACACGAGGAAGGACCAGGGATGGGTGATGAAGGGAAACAGCTTCGGTGGCTCCTTCCCAAAGGGTGGGACCTCCAAAAGGGAGTCATTGCCTTTGGTGTGGGATCTGGGGGCTGGGGCAGGGCCACCCAGGAGCTGGGATTCAGCCCTCCAGGAGCTGCTGCTGCCTCCTGCAGGGCCAGGACAAGGGCTTGGGGTTTGAGATTTATTTATTTGCATCTGGATTGCCATGGTGTTTGTTTGGCTAATGTTTTCCTTTGCTTGTAACCAGGCAAAATGCCACAGCAAAGTTCCCCCCCTGCTCTGGCTGGGAGGGGGGTAACCCTGGGCTTGGGACACCCCCCTGGAGGGGCTGGAATGGGAGGGGGGGCTCTAAGGAAAAGCTTTTCCAGGCGTGGTGGTGTCCTGGTTGATGCCCCCAGGGCTTGGTGGCAGAGCAAAGGGGCACAGATGAGCACTGAGCTGTCCCTCTGCTTGTCCCCTGGGGACACGTTCTCCCAGGGAATTTGGGATGGAGTTCCAGTGTCCCTTGTGCTGGGGATGTCCCTTCAGTGGTGATGGCAACGCTCCCTCCCAGCAGTGTCATGTTTGGGGGGTATGGGTGCTGTGGGGCAGGTCCCACCGATGTCCCTGCAGCGTGGCCAGGACAGGGACAGGCTGGGAGCCCCTTGGGGACAATTGTCTGCCCAGTGTCCCCTCACCACGAGGCTCCCAGGGCTGGTGCTGGTGTTTCTGCCAGGATACCCCCCATACTGCCACTGGAACTGGGAGCTGTGGGATGGACTGGGACCCACCGGGGCTGGGCAGAGCTTGGAGCTGCTCCCTGGGTGATGCTGACAGTGCCAAGGGGAGGGGACACAGCTGGTGACTTGGCTGCTGGGCAGGGTCTGACACCCTGCAGTGCAGCTGGGCAGAAGGATGAAGCCATTTCTTGGCTGTTTCACCCCAAACACGATGGTTTGGGGGGTGTGGTCCATGGGTGGGTGTCTCATCACACCAGTTTGAAGGCACTGGGCGCTCCATAAGGCCCAGGATGGGGCTGTTTGGGGAATGATCCTGATGGGGTTGGGCAGGGCAGGAGCCACAGCCTGTGCTGCCCTGGGACAGAATGGGACTCTCAGCTCTGCTGGGAGGAAATGATGGGAGTAAATCACACATTATGGGAAAGCAGCTCCAGCAGTGGCACTTCCCCAACTCTCCAGGGGCACTTTCTGGGGCTCCCTTGTAATTTTGGCTTTCCAGCACGTTCACATCTAATACTTGCAGAGGCCTGGAAGCAAACTGGCCCAGGGCAGGGGGGGAGAGGCCATGGCTGTGTCTGGAACGATGGGAATTCACGGTGCTTTTTGCATCTGTGCCATGTCCCCCTTCCCTCTGGGGGAACTGAGGCACAGGGTGGCACCTCAGCAGCCCCAGGAATGCTCTCCCAGCCAGTTCCCAGTGTCCAGCAGCCCCAGGTGGGCCAGCTGGCTTTTGTTCTCTGCCAGGCTGGTGGCCAAGATGCCCTGTCAGCTTTCTGCTCTGTGTTTCAGCCCCTCCTAAAGCTGCTGCAGCCAGAGAAAAGGAGATTGGAGGACAAAACCAGATGGGAGGACAAAACCAGATGGGTTTGACACTTCCCTCCCCTTCTCCCCCCACTGCAGTTCACCCACGTTCACCCAGGGCTGGGCAGCAGGTGCTGGGCACAAACCTCACCTGGGGGAATTCTGTATCTCAAAGGGAGGCCTTTTATCAAGTGGTGCTGCTTTAGGGAGAACTTGGACTCTGGGAATCCCTTTTGGCTCCATTTGGGGCTTTGGTCTTGCATGTGGCCCCAGTGGGTGATGTTTAAAGGGTCTGAAGGCACCAAGAGCCCAGGAAAATGCTGGTGGTGGAGCCTGGCACAGGGCTGGGGGAGCTCTGGCACTCCCACAGCTGCAGTTTGGGCACGATGGGTCTGGTTTAGGCTGGAAAAACCAAATTTCCACAAAGCCAGGCTGGGGAGAAAGATGTGGAAGAGGGGTGAGAAGGAAGGAAAAAGGCTTCAGGGCCAGGGAGAAGGTTTTGTTTGAAAATTTATTGAAAAATTCAATACAAGAAGCAATACTGAACACTTAGGTCTGTCTAAACGCTACAGCAACTTTCCCTTTGATTCACTAGGAAAATCCAAAAGAACAGCTCCCATCACTAGTTGATCTAGAAAGATTTGCCAACTTTAAAAGTTCCTATTTTTATAAAGAAGAGTGTAAATTCCTACCCTAGACAATTCACAATTGCCTTAAAAATTTTTACAAAGCTCCTTCATCTTCTCAACTAAATTATTTTTTTTTATTTTATTTTATTTTATTTTTTTTTACAAGTTGCATCTCTAAGGCTGGGACACTACCACCTCTTAAGGTAATTGTACAATTAGGAAAATCAGCAAACCACAGTTTATTAAAACCAGCAATCAGTCAGTCCTTTGCTAACACATCTCTGTTGGTCAGGGATTGCTATCGGGCAAGCAGAGCCACCGTTCCAGTTTAATGGAGGAGAACAGGAGCTCCTTGCCTTCCTTTCTATAAAAACATTCATTCATATATAAATAGCTTCCATATAATGTATATTATACAATCAAGACAGTCTCTGGGTGAATTTGTGGAGTGGGAAGAGCTGGGAACATTCATATAAATAGACCTTACTTAGCTGGTTTGTCCCTCGAGCTGACACAGCACGCTGAGAGCCAAGGATCTGAAATCCCACTGGAGGTGGAAGGGGTGTGGGCAGCCCCACCACGGCCCTGCAGGAGGGTGGAAGAAGCTTCTTCTGCTCTCAACTTTGCTCTTCTTGCCAGGCTGCTGCTCCCCTCCAGCTCTTGGGCTCGGGCGCTGCGGTGTCGGCAGGACGGGGCAGTGGAACCCCCCAGGTCACACAGCAGGTGATGGCAAAGGGCACCCCAGGCCATGTCTTGGTTAAAACACTCAAGGAGAAGCAAGAACTCAGCAGGGGAAAGGGTGAGAATGGACAGCTTGGAAAGAGCCACCCAAAATCCAGGAGAAAAAGTAAAATACGAGCCCTTGAAAAGGGACATTGACAGCCACGGTGGGCACGTCCCTTTGGGAAGGAATCGCCTCTCCTGCCAGCAGGTTTCTCACCCCAAAAATCCCCTGCTCAGGGTGTTTTGTCCCACTCACTGTGCTCAGGACATCCCAAGGGAACACCCAGGGACTTTGTTTCCCTAAATTCTTGTGACAGCCAAGTGCCTTTAAGTGCTATGGACAAACTCAATTTCCCACGCTGGCTCTGCCTGGTAAAGCCCAGAAAGCCTCTTGGCCACCACTCCAGGTGCCACTTCACTCCTCAGGCGGCTGCTGCAGGTGAGAAGGAAGGACTGAGTGGCAAAAAAAGCTAAATTCCCAGAAAAAAGGGCAGTGCCAGAGGGTGCTCAGCATGGGGGGGGGGTTAAGGCAAGTGTTACCCAACTAAGTTGAGGACAGGTGGGACACAGACCTGTGTGGCAGAGTAAGGAAGGGGCTGTTCACACAGAAATAGGAAGACTTCATCTCTACCCTACAGCTGTGGGGCCCAGGGCTCCCGAAATCTCCAGAGCAGGTGCCCTGTGGAAGGGAGAGCACCCCAGGAGGGGACCCCACACCCAGAGGCAGCTCTGGCAGGGGAGGGCTGGAGGCTGAGCAGGACCAGGGCCAGCAAGGCTCAGAGAAAGCCAAAATCCAGCAGCTCCAGCACAGGCTCCAATCAATACTGACAACTTAATTAAAATTGCACCTGAACCTGAGAAGCTGCACCAGCCCTGGGGTAGTTCCAAGGCTCAACAGCCTGAGCTAAATCCAGTGACTTCTGAAAGACATTATTCAAATTTAAAACTGGAGAGAGCTTTTTCTTTATTGCCATTTTCTTCCCATCCTCTCCTGAGGAGCAGCAGAGCACTCCCTGCCCTCAGTGTGCCATACTGCATATATATATATATATATATTTATACATTAAAAAAATTAAATTATAGCCTCAAAGTGTTCACAAGTGTCTGCACAGGCTCTTTGCAAAGCTTGGTTTGTTGTTTTGTTTTTTTTTTTGCTTTTTGAATTTAAGTGCTGGAAGGACAAACCAAGGCATGATTAGAACATTCCCACAAAGCTCAGAGAGCAGCAGTGGGAGCTCAGCCCCTGGTGCAGGGAGGGAAGCACATCCAGCCCCTGGAATTGTGGGTTTGGGTCACCTGGAGATGGTCCTGGGGGTCTCTAAGCCCCACCCTGGTGTTTCATTCCAGCAGGGGGGTCAAAGACAAATCCACGCCCCCAGGCCAGTGTGGAAGAAGAAATGTCAGCACCTCCCTTGTGGTTTGGCTCCACCATGACCAGCAACACCTGACACCTCCTAAAATCCCTTGTTCAGCCTCCAGGTCTAGGAAGGATTGTCTAAAGGAGTTTAAATTACATGATAGTAGGATACAAGCCCTGGGAGGTGGGTAACGTGTTCAGCTTTAAATAGCACTGAGAGGGGAGGAAAAAAACCCAACCCATGACTTCCAAAAAAAAAAAAAAAAAAAGAGAAAAAACCTCCCTACTTTAAAAATCATGAACACAAACAAGTGAAAAACTATGACACTGAAAAAACTCAGCTCCTGTAAATGCTGCTAAGCCTACCTGAATAGCATCCAGAGTCCAAACACCTTAAACACACATTTCTAAGGGCTCTTTAATTCATGGCAGCTAAAAAAACACAAAGAGGTCAGTCAGGAGCACTCGGCAGAGACACAGCAGGAGGAGGGTGAGATGCTACCACAGTCCTCTTAAAGCTCTAAAATTCACAGTATAAGATACTTGAAGCAACTTCCAGTGTTCCTCAAACCTACTCAGCTACTCAGGTGTGTGCAGAGGCTACACCACAAAAACCTTACTGGGAACCCAACGGGGAGGGAGCTCTGGGGCTGCAGCTCCCAAGAGCTCCAGGAAGAATCCAGAGGCAATGGGAATGCTGCACAAAACTCCAGTGTGACTCTTTAAACTGACTCTCCTGGCAGGAGGCCCCATGGCTTTGTGAAGGCAGAGGGAATACAGGATAAAACAGGGAGCCCTGTGAGGTCTGAGGGGGCTGTGTCTGAAGGGGCTTTGCATGAGAGGGAATGCAAAATTGAAAACCTGTAAAAAATGTTCAGTACAGTTAGAAATATGGCAGATTTCTGTCACAATAGATATATATATATATATATAAAAAAAAAGAACAAAAACAACAAAACAAAACTCTATGTCCAAAAGGATCCAGTGGAGCCTGGAAAAATCCCAGTAAAATGTCAAAGCGCAATTCCTAATAAATGATATGAATGTCTCTGAGTGTCAAGTCTGAAATCCGAGGTCTTTGTGCTCCAGGTAGTTGCTTGGTAGTTTTGCTGGGTTTCTTTTTCCTGGTGTTGTGCCTGGCAGGAATGTTTCCTGGGGACAGAGGAACAGGGGAAGTTACAGCCACCAACTGGGAGAGAGGAACCTGCTTCCCTGAAATGGGGGTTGAACTGGAAGCAGGTGAGGCACCACCACTGGCAGGTGGGAAGTGCCTAAAGGGGCTCCAGGAGAGCTGGAGAGGGACTTGGGACAAGAGATGGAGGTGCAGGACACAGGGAATGGCTTCTCACTGCCAGAGGGCAGGGATAGATGGGATATTGGGAAGGAATTCCTCCCTGGGAGGGTGGGCAGGCCCTGGCACAGGTTGGGCAGAGAAGCTGTGGCTGCCCCATCCCTGGGAGTGTCCAAGGCCAGACTGGACAGGGCTTGGAGCACCCTGGGCTGGTGGGAGGTGTCCCATCACATGGGTTTGAAACTACAGGATCTTTAAAGTCCTTTCCAACCCAAACCATTCCAGGATTCTTTGACCACCAGTCTGGGGTAGGATGGGCTTTACAGCACTGAGGCACAGGCAGAGCTCCAGGATGCCTCAAGCAGCTCTTTCCCAGACTCACCAAGCCCACAGAAAAGGGATCTTTCCAGGCCTGGGGTCCAGCTCTGGGGTTCCCTGGCACTGACATGGGCAGAGTCTGTGTCCCCTACAGCTCTCTGGGAAGGCAAAGCAGCCTCATGGCAGGAGCTGTGCAGCTTTTAACCCTTTTTTGGCTCATTCCCACAGCAGGTCTGGTGTATTTGTGCTTCCTTCATCAGCCTCCCTGATCCATCAGGAACAGCCTGAGCAGTGAACAACCACCATTTCACTTCCACTCTGACCACATTCAGCCAAACCTTGCGTGCCCAGAGATCCCCCCCAGCCCTGGGCAGGGCAGTGCCCACCCCTGCCCTGTGGGCACTCACACATCCTGGCTACTCCTCGGCGATCTCGGTCTCCTGGTGCACGACCACTTTGGTCACCGACATGTCCGGGTGCTGCTCCTTGGCCGCCTTGATCGCCTGTGCCAGGACCTGGGGATGGCATGGGAGAGAGGAGGGCACAGGTCAGGGGGCACAGCACAGGCCAGGGGGCAGAGCATGGACCAGAGAGTGTCAGAGCACAGGTCAGGGGGGCAGAGAGGGTCAGAGTATGGACCAGAGAGTGTCAGAGCACAGGTCAGAGGGTCAGAGTGTGCCAGAACAAACCCCAGAGGGTCAGAGTGTGCCAGAACTCACCCCAGAGGGTCAGAGTGTGCCAGAACACACCCCAGAGGGTCAGAGTGTGCCAGAACACACCCCAGAGGGTCAGAGTGTGCCAGAACTCAACCCAGAGGGTCAGAGCGTGCCAGAACAAACCCCAGAGCCCCTGGCACTCACTGCCCCCAGGGGCACAAGACCCTTCTTCTAATTCTGGGGAGTGAAAAACAGTTTTATAGAATTACAGAATTTTAAGGGGTTGGAAGGCACCTTAAGGATCATCCAGTCTCACCCCACTGCCACAGGTAGGGACAGTTCCCACTAGACCAGGTTGTTCCAGGTGTTATCCCACCTGGCTTTGAACACTGCCAGGCTTGGGGCACCCACAGCCTCCCTGGGCAACCTGTGCCAGGGCCTCACCACCCTCAAAGTGAAAAATTTCTTCTTAATATCTAAGCTAAATTTCCCTTCTTTTTCAGTCTGTACCCATTCCTCCTTGTCCTATCACTACAGTTCCTCTCTGATTCCCTCTCCAGCTGCCCAGGAGACACTGGAAATCTGCTGAGGTCTCCAAGCAACCTCCTCTTCTCCAGCTGAACAGCCACTTCACAGACTCCCAGAATACCCTGAGTTGGGAGGGACCCACAAGGACCATTCAGTCCAGCTCCCAACAATCCCAGCCTGTGCCCCAGAGCATCATCCAAACCCTCCTGCAGCTCTGGCAGCCTTGGGGCCGTGCCCACTGCCCTGGGGAGCCTGGTCAGTGCCCACCACCCTCTGGGGGAAGAACCTTTTGCTGAGATCCAACCTGAGCCTGCCCTGGCCCAGCTCCAGCCCTTCCCTGGGTGCTGTCCCTGCCCTGGCACAGCTCCAGCCATTCCCTGGGTGCTGTCCCTGCCCTGGCACAGCTCCAGCCATTCCCTGGGTGCTGTCCCTGCCCTGGCACAGCTCCAGCCCTGCTGAGCTCTGCCCTCAGTCCCCTCCAGCTGAACACACCAAGTGCCCTCAGCTGCTCCTCACATGGCCCCTCCTGACCCTTCACCATCTCCATGTCTCTCCTTTGGACACTCTCTAATAACTTGATATCTTTCTTATATTGTGATGTCCAAAACTGCCCCCAGGACTTCAGCCACACACTCTGGTGACTTTTGGTGCTGTTCCATTGTTCCTGCAAAGAAAAGCTGTTTTTTGGGTACCCCACTGCCCCCTGGTAGAAGATGGATGAGAGCAATTAAGCAAACCCTGTTTATTCTTCCAGCCAGGGTGATGAGCACATTTCAGACATCTCAGACATTTTCTGGTGGAATTAATAAACCAGTCCTTGTCATAAGAATTTTCTCTCCACCCCCACGATACTTGCAACTAAATTTAAATTCACAGGATAATTCTCTGATGACAAAATCATCACTTCCAACAACCAAGAGGCCAATGGGGCTGACTCATCACTAAGGTTTCATATAAAGCCAGTGAGATTTAATGCAGGTGCTGAGTGCTCTGAAATGACTTCTGGCAATACAGAGCAGCAACAGTGCTTCAGAGTTATGGGGAAATTAATGCACATCAGCCAGACCTCAAGGAAAACTTTTATTCCACGTTTTTATGGATTTTTTTTTTAAAGTGTCATTGTCCAAAACAACTCTGGAATCAAAACTTTGCTGCCAACACCAGTTTCAGAGCAGAATTCAGCTTTGCTGGCTCAGCTGCATAATGTCAAAGAGGAATTTATTACTGATATAGAATCATAGAATCAGGGAATGGTTTGAGTTGGAAGGGACCTTAAAAACCAGCCAGCCCCACTCCCTGCCATGGGCTGGGACACCTTCCACTGTCCCAGATTGCTCCAAGCCCTGTCCAGCCTGGCCTTGGACACTTCCAGGGATGGGGCAGCTACAAGCTAAAAGAATATCAGTTTGGAAGTTTTATTTCTAACCCAGTAAAATTTCCCTGAGTCAATTTTTAGTGCCATTTGGACAGGCAGCCTGACTCTCATGTGTGCCAGCTCTGGGAAGCATTTTTGGATCACACCCACACCCCTACCTGGTCATGGTCTACATCTGCATCTCCTGTGATGACAATCCTCTTCTCAATCCGTGTCTCTGAGATGCCACCTTTTACAGTCTAGAAGAGAAGGAGAAGTTGCTGTCAGGGGGGAAGTGCAGAGGGACTGGATCCCACTGGGGCTGCCAGTCTGCAAACAGGACCCAAAAATAGTGTCCCCAAACAGCTCCATCGTGCCACGGCGTCACAGTCACGGGGGAGCTGCTGCTGCTCAAAGGAAAACTGTCAAACAGGCACTTTTATAGAGCTGAGCCAGGGAAGAGCTTTTCCTCACAGCACAGCAGCTCTTCCTGCTGCCCCACAGGACAGTCAGAGTCCACAGGCTGTGCTGCAATTAATGCATAATTAATGCCAACCTTTGCTTTGTTTCAGGTATCCATCCTAGTTTTTGAAAGCAACTTCCAAGAGCTCTTTTTCCCTGTTACTCAGCTCTGCCCATCACTCTATCAGGGTGTTGGTTGAGTTGGGGTTACCTTGGTGATCTGGGTGGTGGTGGTGCTGCTGGTGGTTTCTGAAGTGATGGTCTGGGCAGTCAGCAGGATGCCAGGGTCTAAATCCCCATTGCCTCCATCTGTCTGTGGGACACAAGAACAGGCCATGAGTGCCCGAGCAGTGTGGGCAGGAGCAGGAGCTCCACAGTCCCAGGGCAGGATGGAACTCCAGGACAGAAGCTCCTCTCCATCCTGGATCACAGGGCATAGCAAGTGCCCAGGGGCAGGGCTCTGGAGGCTGGAATTCCCTGCACTTTAAGGCTGGAAAAGTAAAGATGCACAGAATCCCCCAGGATCTGTGACACCCTCAGACCAGGAGGTGTTTGATTGTTCCCAAATCTGGGCACAAATCCGGTCATACCCCTCCATTCTTGGACCACAAAGGGAGACCAATGCAGACACCAATCCCAAATTCCACCTGCCTGCATCCATGGATACCCACAAAGCCAGGAGAACATCCTAGTTCAAAAGACTGACACCCTTCCTGCCTCCTGAGAGCATCTGACACATCCCTTGCTTTATGCTCTGCAGGAGCAACCAACATCCAGGCATTTGTTGAACCAGGAGTAAGTTTTAGAGCTGGTTTTTGGATCTTCTCCTGACCAACTTGACCACTCAGGGTCTCCTGAAAATCCTGAACTAAGTCATCCTGGTCAGCTCACCCTGCCTGTGTCCCCACTGGGCAGAATTCATAGAATGATAGAATGGATGGGGTTGGAAAAGACCTCCCAGATCATCAAGTCCAACCCTTGGGCCAACTCCAGTCCCTTTACCACATCATGGCACTCAGTGCCACGGCCAAGCTCAGCTGAAAAACCTCCAGGGATGGGGAATCCACCCCCTCTCTGGGCAGCCCATTCCAATGCCTCAGCACTCTCTCTGCAAAGAAGTTTTTTCTGCTCTCCAACTTCAATTTGCCCTGGCAGAGCTTGAGCCCCCCGTGTCCCCTTGTCCTATTGCTGAGTGCCTGGGAGAAGAGACCAACCCCCAGCTGGCCACAACTTCCCTTCAGGCAGTTCTATTCCCAACTTAGCAGTGGGACAATTTCTGGAGTTACCACAAGGTGGGACCATTTTCCACAGACTGAAGGAGATGAACTTTTCCTTTCCATCTCCCAGTTAGAGCAAAACTCCTCTGTGCCTCCACTGCAGCCCAGGGCAATGCTCACCACATTGTGAGAACAATCCCTGAGAGCCCAAAGGGGCTCCAGGAGAGCTGGAGAGGGACTTGGGACAAGGGATGGAGGGACAGGACAGGGGGAATGGCTTCCCACTGCCAGAGAGCAGGGTTAGATGGGATATTGGGAAGGAATTCTGCCCTGTTAGGGTGGGCAGGCCCTGGCACAGGTTGGGTAGAGAAGCTGTGGCTGCCCCATCCCTGGGAGTGTCAAAGGCCAGGTTGGATGGGGCATGGAGCACCCTGGGCTGGTGGGAGGTGTCCCTGCCCATGGCAGGGGGTGGAACTGGATGGGCTTTTAAGGTTCCATCCAACCCAAACCATTCCATGATTCTATGATAAAACCCATTTTAACCTCAGCAATAATATGACCTGCCCTCACTGGTGTCACTCCACTAACATTTCTAGTTTCCAACCTCCAAATCCCCACTCTGGCTGTATCTTATACAAAACTTTTGGTGTTCAACAACCCTTTCAGGCTTGAAACCTAAAGGATTCAAATAGTAATAAACCAAGTTCTGAAGAGGCACAAACAGCAGGGGAGCTGGGAAAACAAGACAAGACACTTCTTGTAGAAAGAAAGGCCAACTCCATACAGTCCAATCTCCATCCAAAAGCCACCAGTGGCTGAAGGTAAATTCTGTTTGCATGTATATCTTGAAAAAACAATTGCTCTTCAGGGACAGCAAAGCACTAATCTTCTAAAAACACCTGGAAACAGAGTCCACAGCACCTGTTAATGCCTGTGCTGTGACCTGGATGTGTGGGGAAAGGCAGGTGCTGCTGCCTCATCCCAAGGATGAGCCACAAAACACTTCCTTGAGTTTAATGAAGCCCCTGGAAAATGAGTCAGGACACACCTTACCTGTGCAGCTTCGTAGGTGATGGTCTTGGTCTCCGTGTGCACAATGGGCACCTCCTTGGTGGGGATTTCGCTCTTGATGGCGCTGGACACGTCCGAGATGGTGACAGTCTGTGTCTTCACCAGGGGGGGCTGTGGGACAGGGTGAGAGACACCTGTGAGCACCCAGGGCCCACCTGCATGTCCTGCTGCTGCTCTGACACTGATCTGATAAAAGCACTGCAGGAACTAAGGCCAGCCTGGGAATCTTTGGGTTAAAGTCTCTGGGCAGAGGTGGGGAGTGAGGATTAGACAGGCAGCAAAATCCTGCAGCCCTTCCCACCTCTGGTGAGCCCAAACCAGGCATTAAGGGTTTCACTGGTGTGTCACAGCACCACAGACACACTGTCTCCACTGATTCCTAACTTCCTAATTGCCAGCAGCTCATTGTCAGCTGCCAGGAGAAGAGGACCCTCATCTGCTGATGCCAATGTCGGGATTAACACCAAGCCTGGGCACACAAAGACTTGATCACAGCTGAGCAGCTTTACCCTGGCTCCAAGTGCAACTGTATTATTAAAAACCCTCATCAGATCTTCAACTTTTATTAAATCAATGTCAGATAAAACAGAGAGAGAATGAAGGGGGCGGGGGGGAAAGAGAAATCAGTTGTTCCACCACCTGATGATTATCCAGAAGACAGAGTTAATTCAGACCCAGTGCTCTCCCAGAGGGCTCAGTTCCTGCTCACCATCCCCAAACCTGCCAGATGCCACCGTGATTGTTAGCAGGGCAATGGGCACCTTCTGAACCCAAAGCAACATCAACACTGGAGCAGGCAGGAACACCTCCCACGTTGGGCAGCACACAGGGCACGTGGAAACACCTTGGGCAGAGCTTCAAACTCGCTCTGCTGTGCTGAGCTGGCAAAAGCCTTAAGGAACATCATTTTGGAGCCTTTTGGTGGGGGTGCCACAGGATGCTTCGACCCCAGAGAAACAAAGGGCATTGCACTGCAGTGATTGTGGTCAGTGCAAAGATAAACTCAGAGGGGCTGGTGTTTGATTCAGAGATAAATTGAGAGGGGCTGGTGTTTGACTCAGAGATAAATTGAGAGGGGCTGGTGTTTGATTCAGAGATGAATTGAGAGGGGCTGGTGTTTGATTCAGAGATGAATTGAGAGGGGCCAGTGGGCACTGGGTGTTGGAGATGAAGCTCCAGCCCAGGCCAGGCCCAGCCAGCTCCTCCCCAGCCCTGGCATGTGCCTGCTGCAGTGTTTGGTGCCACCAGCAGGTGTGGGAGCAGAGCTGGGCTCACTACCTGGAAGCAGCGAATGAGCCCTGGCAGCCTGCTGGGAGCAGCTGGGTGCTGCCACTTGCCACGGGGCTCTCTAAAGGCCCAGGTGTCTTCACCATCCTCTGCCACCTCCTCCTCCTGCTCCTCCTGCTGCTCCTGTGCCCAGGGCTGCCAGGGAGGAGCGGTAGGGCTGGTGGGGGGCTCCGGCTCGGAGAGGTCCGAGTCCTTCTCCACATCCACACAAACCCCCTTTGGCAATGGCAGGTCCTCCTCGCTGGCAGGGAGGTTGGGAGCTGCCTCCTCCTCCTCCTCCTCCTCCTCCTCCTCCTCCTGGCTGCTTAGGGAGGCAGCACCCAAGTGCTGGCTGGGAGAAGGCTCTGGGGTGGGTGGCACTGGGGTGTCACTACAAGCTACCGAGTGCTTTGAGCCCTCCCGTGCAAAGCCAGAGGTGACTCTGCTCCTCTCTGGCACTGCAGCCACTTCCTCTCGGGAGGCAAAGGCACCCATTGTCTAAAAAGAAATGGATACACAAAAAAGGCCAGAGAGAGAGAAAGAAAGAGAAAGAGAAGTGTTAGGGAGAGCAGAGGGCAGGAGGTAAAACATTGCTTTGTTATCAGACATCCCCCAGTAACACATGCAGCAGTGGGGCTGGAAAACATCTGTGCTGTGCAGGCACCCAGTGCATTTACTGGCACAGCCTTCCTGGTGCATTAATAACCCACTTTCCTAAATTTTAAGGAATTAATATGAAAACCATTCTCTACACCCAAAGGAAGAGCCACCACTAAGTGCTTCTCATCCAGTTTAGAAACAGGAATAATTCCAGTGTAGCAAGTGGGGACTTGTGCACATCCCAAATTCCCTCCATTATCCCCAAACCATTCCTCAGTTCTGCTCTTAACTCACTGCAATACTTTCTACTGTGTTTTAAGTTGCACATGGAGTGAACAGAACAAGCCCAGAGTTTCTGTGCCTGACAATCCACAGAACCCCTGGCTTTGCTCCTTCCCCATCCTGGGAATTCTCACCCCTCCAAGCACCCTCTGGGCTGTTGGAATTCCAGGATAACTGACACAGACCTGTCATTATGGCATTGGGAAAATTGTTGTAAGAATGTCTGTAAGTTAGGAAAGGCTGAGAGAATCAGGTTCCTGCCCCTAAGCAAGGGCTCAGCCAGGATTTCTGGCACCTCTGGGAGCCCCTGAGCCAGGAGGGAACAACAGTGACAGAAAGGAAGAGTTAAAACAGCGACAAGACAATAACCCTGTCCTGGAAATGGAGTTTCTCTCCTTATTGACGTGGAAATCTGCCTCCAATAAAGGGCAGAATAAGCAGTTACATCCAAAATCAGGGAAAAGGGGATGCTGCTCCATCAGTGCCATCATTATTTCTTTTCACTAATTAACCTCATGGTTGACTTTTGATAACTGTATAAAAACAGCCACATCCAAAACCATTTTCCCAACTGTAATTCCAATTTCAGTGTTGGTGTTAAGATGAACAGAAATTGTTGCCTCACTTTCTAATGAGAGGATTCCCTGAGTGACTAAAAATCCTGTAATTTGTGCTTCAGATGTGAGGTCTGAAGACTGTGGGATGTCTGGTTGGATGCATTTTTTATAACCAGAGGTTCTCACCCTGACTGACCTCCTCTAATGGCACAGCTCAATGGCAGGGTAAGACCAGGAGCTGCTTTATGTAGGAATAAATAGATGCCTTTTTTAGTATCATTTCAAGAAATGACTCTTCCCTGATTCCTCAAGGGTATTTTTCAGTTCTCTGCTTCTTTATGTTGCAGATGGATTAGATGTAAGATTTCTATCCATTAGGACTTTCACCCTCTTGGGCTTCTCTTCAGTTCTTGGGACATTGCTCAGCAAAATGCCTTTTTCCCAGGAGTGAAGGGCCAGGGAGCAGCTCTGGGATGGTCAGGACTCTGTGCTCACAGGGAGCTGTTAGTTCTGAGCCAAACCCCCTTCCACATGAGCTCTGATCCCTGTGAGCAAGGACAGCACCCAGGGAATGGCTGGAGCTGGGCCAGGGCAGGGACAGCACCCAGGGAATGGCTGGAGCTGTGCCAGGGCAGGGACAGCACCCAGGGAATGGCTGGAGCTGTGTCAGGGCAGGGACAGCACCCAGGGAATGGCTGGAGCTGGGCCAGGGCAGGGACAGCACCCAGGGAATGGCTGGAGCTGGGCCAGGGCAGGGACAGCACCCAGGGAATGGCTGGAGCTGGGCCAGGGCAGGGACAGCACCCAGGGAATGGCTGGAGCTGGGCCAGGGCAGGGACAGCACCCAGGGAATGGCTGGAGCTGGGCCAGGGCAGGGACAGCACCCAGGGAATGGCTGGAGCTGGGCCAGGGCAGGGACAGCACCCAGGGAATGGCTGGAGCTGGGCCAGGGCAGGGACAGCACCCAGGGAATGGCTGGAGCTGGGCCAGGGCAGGGACAGCACCCAGGGAATGGCTGGAGCTGGGCCAGGGCAGGGACAGCACCCAGGGAATGGCTGGAGCTGGGCCAGGGCAGGGACAGCACCCAGGGAATGGCTGGAGCTGGGCCAGGGCAGGGACAGCACCCAGGGAATGGCTGGAGCTGGGCCAGGGCAGGGACAGCACCCAGGGAATGGCTGGAGCTGGGCCAGGGCAGGGACAGCACCCAGGGAATGGCTGGAGCTGGGCCAGGGCAGGCTCAGGTGGGATCTCAGCAAAAGGCTCTTCCCCCAGAGGGTGGTGGGCACTGACCAGGCTCCCCAGGGCAGTGGGCACTGCCCCAAGGCTGCCAGAGCTGCAGGAGGGTTTGGACAGGGACAGAGTGGGATTTTTGGGATGCCTGTGCAGAGCCAGGAGCTGAACTGGATGATTCCTGTGGGTCCCTCCCAACTCAGGATGTTCTGGGATTCTGATTGCACATCCAGATCCCACCCTTGTTGGCTCAACACGAGACACTCCAGTGCAACATTCCCCCAACCAGGACAGGAATGGGGTTATCAGCTCTGAACACCCAGGCCTTAATCTTGTTTTAAAACCTGAATTTATAAACTGCCAATATAATGATCTTCCCTTAATTATAAATGCTAAACCTTGCAAATGACTCATGGGATCTTGAGAAGACAGCACAGCTTTCTGGGCTTTAAAGGAACGTGCCTTAGGAGTGAGATTTCCTTACAAAACAGCTGGGGCACTACTCAACCAAGAGGAGAACAACAGATGAAACAAAGCAGATTAACCAGCTACACAAACATTGATCTGTTTAAGAGACAAAAACCTGAATACAGTCAAAACAACTTCCCAGTTCCCCTCCCCAGACAAAGGAAATAATTTGCATTTTGGAAGTATCTTGTGTGGCAGAGGCAGAAAGGAAGGGGAAGCCAGAATGGAGCCCGTGCCAAGCATGGAGTGGTCCCAGCAGAGCCAAGAGCAGCAGCAAACATGCAAGCTGGAGACACAGAGGGAAATCCTGATAAGATCAACTGAGCAGAAGCACTTTTTGCCTTCCTATTCCACTGGTAAGAAGAGAGAGAGCAATGGAAAGGTATTTGTTTCTAGAAAAAATTATCTCCATAAAACTCCCCCCTGGCCATTTCAGCATCTGTTACAAATTCAGATCTTATCAAGATTTATTTTAAATTGCAAATGCAAAAGCATCCCTATGTTTAGGGCTCAGACTTGCAGAGTTCCAAGCCCTCCCTGAGAGGTGCCTGGGCTACAAACGACTCATTTCCAGGGCCACAACCCCAACCAGGAGGCCTAAATCAAGCACAAAGCAGCCAAACACAGTGTGAATTAAACACAGCACAGGATGCAATGCCCCAGAAGAAACAAATCACCCCAGACACAAATAAAACTAAAGCCCCCACCCTCTAAAGACACATCTTTGTGCACCTGAGGATTCAGCTGAAGCGTTGCAATGGAAAGTGCCACACAGTAATTCAGACTGGGGATAAATTAATAACAGGCTTAATTGCATGGTTGGTATCAGCGACCAAAAGGATTTATTCCTCTTATTGTCTATCAATTTGTTTGCTTCAAGACCCTGATGTTTTGGATCTGGGTGTATTTCATGAGCCAACTGCCCTGTGCTGTCAGAGTGGGTGTTGTTTTCTTGCTGCTGCCTCTCCCTGTAGAATATTCCATTATTCCCATCCCAAACCATCCTGTTATCCTGCAGGAAACTTAAGGAGTGCTAAAGTGATGTCATCTATCATTTATTAAAGATAATTTATAAAAATTGATAAGCTCATGAAGTTCCAGCACTCACTGACTCCCTACAACCACCACAGGAACACCAGAAATCCCAGCAGGGACTCCCCAGTCCCCTTCCTTTCCAGCGTGGCAATGGAACTGTGCAGGCTGTTATTAGGTTATCCCCACACAAGCACCCACAGAAGCTCAGAGTGACCACCTAGGGATGCACAAGGAGATGATGTTGCCTTTGCAGCAAACCACACTCACCAGAGAGCACTCCCAGATCAAGTGATGCTCAATCTCACAGCTGGCAAAGCTCTTGGGGAAAAAGTATTATAAAGCAGAAAACAAGAGAGCCTTATTTGACAGTACCTGCCACTGCCTTACAGAACTGCTTTGCCTTAAAGACAGAAGTTAGAAAGGTTTAGAAGCTGTTCAACACACCCTGGCATGGAAAAGGATGGACATCACCCAAGGATCTGCGTGGATTTTTTAATTGCCATTGATCTACTCACAACATCCTGACCAGCCCAGTCAGACAACAGGAGGAGAAAAGAGATTTTGACCAAAATTAAAGGCAATGCTAGAAAATTCACAGAGTGCTAGAAGGTCCAAAAGATTAAATTCAGTCCTGAGCAAGAACCCAGGATGTTACACAACACCCAGGAACCCCCTCCCATCGCTGCCCCACGACTGGGCAACATGGAACAACAGCAAGAACAAGACTTAAATTATCAAAATTAAGTTGTTGGGCAAAATGGTTCATCTGCCCACACCCCCTGGTCCCCTTCCCATCCCTTTTTGTGGGGCTTCTTATTCCAAATTCCCTCTGCAGAGAACAAACCAGAAAGAGGGAATTACACCAGGGTTGGTGACTGACATCAATTTTGTGCTGCTGCTTTTCACTTCCCTCATTTCCTAAGGGAAGTTCCAGCTCTGTTCTGGTGCCAGATTGTCCCAGGGAGCAGCAGCAGGAGCAGCCCCATCTGCCTTCCTGTGCCACGTGGTTTATCCAGAATAAATAATCTCACAAGAGAAAAGTTGGGAGTTCAAATTAAAAATGACTCTTGCTCCAGCCTCTGAACACAACCTGAGCTCCAGCCAGGGGCTCGTGCTGTGTCACTGAGCAGCCAAACAAACAGTGGTTCACTGCAATGTGGTTTCTTCACTTACAAACCCCAAAAGGAGCAGTTTTGTCCTCAGACTGAGGCTTTGCAGGATCTGCACCACAACGTTGATTTTTTCCTGCTATTCAGTCTCAGAAGCAAAGAGGGGGGGGAAGGTGTTAGTGGGGCATTAAAACATTTGGTAGAGGGTGAACCTTCTGACAAACCTCCTCCAGACAAAACCTGTCAGGATTTAATCCTCAGGGGAGTTATTCTGACCAGATTCAAAGCTCAGAGGGTGTCCCCTCTCCCAACCCCACACCCAAGAGTGGCCACCAGACCCAACACCTTGAAAGCCACCAGCAATGACCCAAGGTCTGATGGCTCCTGGTTTGAGAAAGGAACACTGAGGGTTAGTGCAAGGAATTCATGAACACAGGTTGTTAACACACAGCTTTTTTTGGTTAATAAGCAGTGGAAAAGGAGGGTGTGATTTGCAATAACATTTATTAATGATAAATGTACATATTTACAAAGAAAAATCTGAGAAAAAATACAAAACCGAAAAAGTGTTCCAAAAGAGAGCATTTTAGGTAAAAAAAGAAAGTGTTTTCAGTCCCCACAAGCTGATCCAACACGACCATGTACCACTGACAGAGGATCCCAAAGGGCCCAGACCAAGGGCATCCTTCCCTCCAGCCTCACAAACCACGAGAGATGCAAACAGGGACACAAGAGGAACCACCACTGACAGGTTCTCCAGTGCCACCCACTACTAATGCAGACCATGAAGCCAAAATCCTTTTTTTCTGGGCTGAATTTACCCAGAAAATTGAAAATTTCCTCCCTCACTCTGTAGGTCAGAACAGGCACCATCAACCCACAACCAGGAAAAAAGAAAACCCAATAAACCAGCGGAATAATTCTCAGAGTGACAAATCACTGACACTGATGTGAAGTGAAAGACACTTTTGCCCATAACCATCAGGAGCTGGACTTGATGTTCCTTATGGGTCCCTTCCAACTCAGGATATTCCAGGATTTTGTGACAACCTTGGCCAGCCCAGCCTTGTTCCTCCAAACACAAACTACTCCCTTGGTCTCACATTGAGGAAATCCACTTTTCCTTGTGATTTCAGGAGGGAAATATGGAATAATCACTCTTTAGGGTCATCTCTGCACAGACTGCAGGGAGGGGAGCTGGGCTGGGCTGAACTCCAGGCCTGGACGTGCCCATGGAGAGTCTCAGCTCATCCTGTGGACTCCTGAGTGAGGCCTCACATGGCAGGAGGTGCAGCCAACACCTCATTTTTAACAGTGCAAAAGAAAAAAGGGCTGTTGTTTTCCAGCAGTGAACACCTTGAGTACCACCACACATCCTGAACATCCAGAGCAGCCTCGGAGCTGAATCCAAGTTTCAAACCATCAGCAGCACTTTGCTGCTTCAAAATGCTGAGGTCCTCCTGTTCCTAAAGCAGGACAGCAGAAGGAACTCCTGTGGGCTTCAGGTGGTGTTCAGAAGAGATGGAATCTCAGAAAGTGAGTGTGGAGCCACCCACCAGTGTCATGATGGAAAATGCTGGAGCAGCTCCCAGTGGGATCCCACCCAGGAGCACCAAAGAGCTGAGTGACCACACCACAAACCCTGGGAAAGCCTGAAGAAAACTCCAAAACTGCTGCCAGACATTCTGGTGTGCCAGAGGCACCAGAATTCCTGTTCTGCAGCAGTCCACACTGAAAAACCAGGACTTCTCATGCTAACCAGGATGAGGCTCCGTGCTGCTGACAATTCCAGGATCCTGGAAGGAACCAGGAAGGGCCAACTCAGTTCTCCATCACTCACAGCCTGGCACAGGGTGTGTGGATGCCTGGGAATGGGTGCCAGTGTCAGGGGCTGCCAGAATTCCCTGTTTCCTGAGGAAAACAGGGAGTGAAACACAGCAAAAATGTGCAGGAACAAAACCTTCTGTGGATTGCCAAGGACTGTCACTCCCTTTGCCTCACAAGCAAACAGGGAAAAGAGCAGAGGAATGACTGGGAAAGGGCTGGAGCCCAGCAGGGACATCCCAGGGGAATCAGATGGATGAGGTTTCTGCTCCTGATGAGCTGTGGGAGTTCCCTGTCAGAAGGGATCACATCCACCTGGATGAATGGGATAACTGGCCTCTGAACTGCCAGAGAATTTGTTCCATTTCTTTATACCCTGCAGTGATAATTGGTATAGAAATCCCCAAAATGCTCCCAAGCCTTCTCAGAGAGTAAAGTTTCCAAGGATTTTTGCTGATGACAACGAGGCTTATGTCAAGATTTAACAAGAGGAAGAGACTGTTTGAAGTCAAGAGGTACAGAATTGAGCTGAAGTGGCAGAGCCCATCTCTCCCCCCTCTGGGATGACACCCTGAGCACTCTGGTCAAACACTGCCCTGGGCAAAGAGTTTCAGACTTCAGGTCCTTTGGAATTGGGTGACAGAGCTACAGAAAGCACAGCTTTGCCAAAGCCACTACTGTGGCTTCCAAGTCCTTGCCATGGGACCAAAGAGACACATGCAATAACACAGCATTCCAACAGAGATCCCAAAGAATGGCTTTAGGAAGGGAGAATCTGTGTGTTTAAGCTGCTCTTCTCCAGGAAATAAGGACAGAAAGTGGACAGAGAGACACCCCCACAACTCCCATTCCTTCCCTCCCCACGCCAGGCTGGGGAGATCAGCCAGTCTTTGTTTTTCATCATGACTGTTCCAGCTTTGGGAAGGAGGTGCAGGCAGGGAATCCCAGCCAGAAGCACCCCTGGCTTCCTCCATCCTGCACCTCCTGCACAGCACGAGGCACCTCAGCATCCCTCCCTATCTCTCCTCTCCAGGGCCCACCTTTGTCTTCCTAAACTCCACTCCAGATTCACTGGAGTTCAAGGGCATTCCAAGGGATGCTCCAAGGATGCAGGGACACACCTGCAGACACTCTCCTTCACCTGGACACCAACCCTCTGACTCCCACACTTCCAAGCACTGAGGGAGGAAGCCCGTGGATTAAAGGCAGTGTATTAAACAGGGAAGAATCTTTTCCAATGAAAAACCAGCATCCTCACAAAACAAAGTCCTAAAGGCACAAACTGGTGAACTAATCAGGGCAGGGTGCAAGAGGGGTTGGAAAGATTCCTGGAGGATTAAAACAAAGGGTTTCACTACCAACCTAAGTTTCTGAGACAGCATTTACAGCTTCAACCTGTACACTGAGAGCAAGAGGTGGCTCGAGTGGTCTGTGATACCCCACAGACCCTCAGACCAGAGAGCACATGCCATGTTTGCCTTGTTCCTGCAAGCTTATCTGCTTCCTAAATAACACTGTTCACACGGATACAGATCTAGAAAGGGTTATAAATACATGTATTTATAGATATTCACACATTTCAGTCCCTGTAATAAAGGTCTAATCCTTTTCCTTCCGTGCTGCTGGAGCAGCTGCCACCACTGGTGGCACTGGGGCTGTTCCCAGAGTGACTGTCCAGCCCCATCCTGCAGGAAAACACGGATTGGCACTGAAAGGAGACGTGGGGGGCTCAGCTCAGCCCCATCTTTACTATTTACAGAAAAGAAACCCCTCAGACACAGAGTGCCACCTTGCCTCCAGCTCACAAAGCAGCTCTGCTCAGCCCAGCTGGGCTGGAGCCTGCACAGCTCAGCCAGGAGACCTTGGGAAAACGGGAGCATCACCCACACATGGCCACTGGGGCAGCAAACAACGGGCAGCATGCAAGGGCTGGGGCAAAGAAGTCAAAAACAATCGAGGGTTTAACAGTTAGAAGTGTGTCCTGATGTGGCCAAGCCAACAGAGGGGGTGTTAGAACAGCAGGTGACTCCACCCTGCGACCTCATGAGCCCATTAGTTCCACACTGATTAATTAAGCACAGCCCAAGTGCACCAAGACCATCGGATTCCAAGAAATTAATAATGTCTGTGTACAATAAATATCTCCTTGCAATGGGTTTTCTCCTGTATTTTCTTGGACGTGAGACATGGGGTGGAGAGGGAAGCTGGGATGCTTTGCCAAAGGCGCCTCCCACTGGGAAAAGGAAAGCTGCCTGTCCCTGTCCCTGTCCCTGTCCCCAAGTCATCACCACCACCAGCACTTTGGATTCAAATGCCAATCTGAGTTTCCTAGAAAAGGAGTGGTTATGGATTAGATCCTAATGTTTTTTCCTAGAGATTCAACCTCTTGTTGCCCAGAGCAGCTGTGGCTGCCCCATCCCTGGGAGTGTCCAAGGCCAGGCTGGACAGGGCTTGGAGCAACCTGGGACAGTGGGAGTGTCCCTGTTTGAATGAGATGCTGTTTAAGGTCCCTTCCAACCCAAACCACTCCACAATTCTGTGATTCAAGGTTGCTGTAAAGCCTCTTTTGGACCAATATTAAATGTTCTTCAGCTTTTGAACATCTTACATGTGAAACAACGAGCTCCAAAGCAATTCCCAGCAGTTCCTGTATGAGGTCTAGGGGGGCTCAGCAAGCCATAATTCCCTCTCCCCATCTGCCCTCTCACAGCAATCAGGAACAGGGGTCACAGAATTTGCTTTTGCACAGTGGGAAACTCCAGAATGGACCTGGCAATCCATGCCCACTCCTGCCAGGTGCCACCCCAGCCACACAAGGACACAGAGCGGGAACGACGCGACGGTCACGGGGTGTCCCTCCCCAGGGACAGCAAACTATGGAGATCAAAGACCAGGACAAGGAAGGTGCAGCAGAGGCTACAGCCAAGAAATTCAGGAGCTTTGGTCTTGAGGTTTCAACATGACCCTCTTGCCACTCAGAGAAAGAGCAGCCACCAAACAGTCACTGCTACAACCAGGAGAAAGGACATGACAAAGGGAATACGTGGAGAAGGAAAAATGCTAGAGTACAGCTGGCACTTTTTGAGTGCTTTCTGCTCTTCAGGAATTGCAATAGAAACCTTGGGAAGAGTTTCTTCACTTGCTGGCCGGGGAAAGGCTGTCTCAGTAGGTATCTGATGCCTTTTTAGTTTGTCTTCATCCTGTACTAACAGAGGACGTTCCCGTGTCTGCTTTCGTGGTAGAAGATCAAGAGAGACAGAGAGAGATGAACAAAAATGACAGATGGAAAGTGCCCAAAAGTGACACTTGGAGGTGTGCAAAGCATTAGGACAGCTCTTCTCAGCATAAAACAAACTGCCCTGGGGAGCAGAACCACTGGGGGCCTGAGCCACGCCAGCCTTGGAGCTACAGATCCACGCAGAGCTCACCAACATCTGGATCGGGATCGTGGGGGTTTTGTGCCTGCCCTGCCAGAAAAGCAGGTGCTCAAAACCTCCTGGAGTGTTTTGGAATTGGAATGGTTGAGAAAAAAAGCTGGAGGCATTAGAAACAGGAATGGTGCAGTACAAAAGGTGGTCTCTGACAGCTTCCCAACGTGGCTTTAAAAGCAGAGTTTGGCAAATCCCGCGGAACAGCCACACTGCGGAGCAGATACAAAAGGCTCTTCCAAAGTTCTGACCAGAGTATCAAAACACTGATTGGTCTGAAAAATTCGACTGGAACAAGTGAAAAATTGTTGTTCTTAGAAATCCCACATGTGGAATGGGCAGGGTGGCAGTAGGAGCAGTGCAAACTCCTGGAATTCTGCTCCGTGTTTTAGCACTTTTGTTTCTGGAGTCTAAAGAATGTTAAAAACCTGGAATGAGTAACTCGGCACACAGGACCATGCAAAGGCTCCAGCACTTCCG
Organism: Sakesphorus luctuosus; assembly: GCA_013396695.1. NCBI lineage: Eukaryota > Metazoa > Chordata > Aves > Passeriformes > Thamnophilidae > Sakesphorus > Sakesphorus luctuosus. The sequence goes on from VWZD01013186.1 coordinate 41,974, forward strand.
CTGAAGAAAGAAAAGACTGTGGGAATGCTGCTGTGCAGGTAACTCTCCATCCCTTTAATTTGCCAGCCCTGGGCAAATCCAAGTGTGCTTAGGAGAGGAAAAACTTGGCTCGAAGCTCCCTGAGCTGAGCCAACCTCCTCTGGTCGGTGCGGTATTTTGGGACTGGTTCTTTGCACACCCCTAAGTGGTGAGAATTGGGGAGAAAGTAGCTGGGAGTCTGGGCAGCAAAAGAAAACATAAGATGCAAGAGTAACATGATTGTTAAAACAACAACAAAAGAGAAACGGAAAGAAAGACAACATAAAAAGAACAGGGAACAGTTAAACTTTCGGAATTGCTTTTCTCTCCCAGTACAAGGTTATATCGTTCATGCAGCTTTTTCAACCCAGCCATGCACCAAAAATAAGCAAAAACTGAAAGCTGCAAAAGCTGCAGCAGTGCCAAAGTCCTCTGGGTGTGAGTTATGAAACTACTTCATGTAGCCAAAAGAAAAACAATGTTATCCAGCAGCTGCTGTCGAGTTTTTGCTCGGTGCCATTGCAACAGCAAGTCTGGTCAGAAGCACAGATCAGAGCAGCAGCTTTACCTCAAGCCCACCAACCTGTCTCTCAGAAGATAGGACAGTGACTTTCTTGACCTGGACACACAAAGCGTGTTAAGGTTCAGTTGTGTTGTAATAAAACAGACGGGAACAGCAGAAAAGCAGCCCCTGGCATGAAACCCTTTGGCCACTACGGCAGGGTGAGGGTACCACTTTGCATCAGGAATTATCACCATGATTCACCATCCTTGAATCTCCATCATGATTTACCACCTTTGAATTTCCATCATGATTAACCATCCTTTGATCATGATTCCCTATCCTTGATTTACCCTCCAGGATTCCCCATCCTTGATCTACCTCCATGATTCCCCATCCTTGATCTACCTCCATGATTCCCCATCCTTGATCTACCTCCATGATTCCCCATCCTTGATCTACCTCCATGATTCCCCATCCTTGATCTACCTCCATGATTCCCCATCCTTGATTTACCTCCAGGATTCCCCATCCTTGATCTACCTCCAGGATTCCCCATCCTTGATCTACCTCCATGATTCCCCATCCTTGATCTACCTCCAGGATTCCCCATCCTTGATCTACCTCCAGGATTCCCCATCCTTGATCTACCTCCAGGATTCCCCATCCTTCAACACGTGCAGGGGAAGGAAAACACCCTCCCCAGCTGTCAGACCCTGGCGAAGATGCATTTCTGCAAGTTCACAGAATGTGTCCACCACCACCTCAGAGCAAGATCACTTCAGAGAGGTTTAGATTAAGAGGGAATTTCCAGAAATGCAAATCCAGGGACACCAATTTTTGCAGTGTTGAATACTCATTGCAGTTTTAGGTGGGACAAGCCCACACTACCCAGTTATTATGACCAGGAGCTCACAATGTGGTCACCTTCTCAGAAATTCTTCATAATAACAAAGAATATCATTCTTGACCTGCAGTTGTGGAGCTTGAGAGCCTCAGCTCTGTCCCACCCACACCCCAAAACCCACAAGGCCCAGCTCTGCTGCCCAAATTCCTGTGGAATTTACACTGAGGCTCTGCAGCCACAGAGCAAAGTCCATCCATGTGTTAAACAGGGTAATCCCAGCGAGAGGTTGCCCAGAGAAGCTGTGGCTGCCCCATCCCTGGAAGTGTCCAAGGACAGGCTGGATGGGGCTTGGAGCAACCTGGGATAGTGGAAGGTGTCCCTGCCCATGGCAGGGGGGTGAGATGAGATGGACTTTGAGTCCCTTCCAAGCCAAACCACTCTATGATTCTATAACAACAAATCCTATGTTGAATTCGGGGATCTCATTTTTCTAACAGGAAAAAACAAACCCTGAGGCTGTCCTGGGTTTTCTCTATGCTTTGAGGAGCCTGTAGTAAACTTGGGGTTAAACCCCTTGTAGGTGTCCCAACGTTCCAGGATTATTTCCTGATTCATAAGTATCTCCCTTGTATTGCTCTGAAGATTAAACACCAGTTTATCTGCAGGGCTGTGGGCAGGAAGGGGAGAAGCTGGGCTTAAACCAGAGAGTCTCCCACTGGCACCACTGCAGCCAGGATGCAATTTTTCTGTTGTAATAAAAAACTGCATTTCCTACTGGGTGAGAGAACAATCAGAGACTGATTACCAGGGTGCTAACTACAGTTTTACTCACAAGCTCCACATCTGAGTTAGGCACCACCAATATGACACAGGGAAAGTGTCTCTTAGCCAAGAAGAAACCAGTTGGTGACAGATCTCTGCTGTTCCAACTGGGTTTCTTTGAAAAATTACCTTTTTAAGGAAACTAGCAGAGAAACTGAGTGTCTGTGGCTACTAAAAAGGAGGAAGGTTCCCACCATGTATGAACAGCCCTGCTGAAGCCACCTGAGGAGTCTTCCTGAAGCCTCCACAGATGAGCACCTGGAGATCCTAATGCAAGTCTAAACCCAAGAATAAACTGGAGAATAAAGTGATCTTGGAAAAATTATCCCATCTGGGTTGCAATATTACCTCTGAAGTAACAGTTCTCTAATTTAGGAGTTTGGGTGAGTTTTTCCCAACATTTTGGGGAGATCTGGTCCCCAGTTCAGCCATGGGAAGTACTCCCTACCATCACAGAGCCAGCAACACCAGGTGAGCAATCCCTACATCCTTTCCTACCAAAACTAAAATCACGTTTTTATGATACCACAACCAAAGCTTCAGTTCTCTCAGGGACCACTCCACGTGGAGCCCACCAAACCCAACATAACTAAAGGAGGCTGAGGGTGAATCCTGCCCTGCAAGGCACCCCCCATGGCCCCAGGTACTCACTCCATCTGCCCCCGTGGGGATTTGCCCGTTGACGTTGAGGGTCCGGAACGGGGAGTGGGTGGACAGACGTTTGTCCCACTCGCTCGGCCGCGGCTCCGGGACGGACTCCATGAAGTTCTTCTTGAGCTCGCTGATGTTGGCATGGTGCTTCTTGATTTCTTCTTGGGGCTTGTCTAGATCCTACCAGCAAAAGGACAGGGTGAGTGGAGGGTGTGGGGAGGAGCTGGCACTGCCCAGGCTGCGCTTGGCAAAGCTGAGCTCGGCAGAGCTGCGCCCAGAGCCGCTCACACTGCGAACACACACAGGCAGCGTCCTCTCTCCTCTTTCCCCTTGGATTAACTGGGATAAACTGCAATCAATCCTCCTCCAGCTACTCCAAACCAATGGCAGGTGACCTGCAATCTCATGGATTTCCCCTATATGGGATTTTGTTTCTATGCCTGTTTAGCTTATTTAATTTAAAGCCTTTAAATTGGGTGGGTTTGCTTTGCTTGCCCTCTACGAGCCTGACTATTCCCAGGTATCACCACAATTAATATTCCCAGGTATCAACACAATTAATGTTCAATAAAAGGTTTTCCCAATTTTTTTTCACTCTCTTCGTATCTATTCCTCCTTCATCCCACCAGGAATTATCTTTGCTCCCAGAATATCCCCATTACTTTTTTCCCCCCTGTTTCTCATCTCATCCCTCCAGGAGGTACCACAGGGGGTTTTAAACTTCTGAAATGAAGATGAGATGACTGTTTGTTTTGTTTGGGTTTTTTTTAATCAAACTGAGAATTTATTTTATGCTGGATCAATCAAGAAACTCTTGCTGAAGTTTTTCAGCCGGAAAAAGCCAGATTTCTGCTCTGTGATGCCAGAAAACAAACACACAGACTTCAAGGCAAGTCAACTTGTTCCAAATAGTTTTTTCTTTGCAAGCAAAACAGAGTTTGTGGAAAACAAAGCTTTTGCATAAAATAGGCATAAGCCAAACAACAACTTTTCTGGACAGGGCCAAAAAGCAGCAAGAAAGGGGGAAAATCAAGGTAAGTAAAAGCATCACTGGGAAATTTTTCTATTTTTGTGCTTTCAGTTGTTACTCAGCCCATGGATTTTAGAATTTGGGAGAGCAAACACACCCCTAAAGGAGAGAGCCTCCTAAAAATCTGCATCCCTGCAGCTCACCCAGGACACAGCTGAACCCCAAATGCCTCTTTAACAACATTTGCTGGTTTTGGAACAGTTCTGGGGGGAAAAAAGGCAAGTTCTGGCATCCATCCTGGATGAAATATAAGGCAAGTGCCTGCTGGGTGGGAAAAAGAGCAGAGATAAGTCTGCTGAGGAGTCCAGGGTAAACCCTGCCTGGCTCCAGGAACCCCAGGGCTGCTCCTGGCTCAGAGAAGAGAGAAGGACCACCTTGGCTTTTCCAGCACTGTGCAGGAGCAGGGCCTGGGAGGGCTGGAGAGGAGCTAAAGCCACGAGGAGCTACTTGGAGCCGGGTCTGGGAAGCACCTGGAGGAACCAGCTCAGCATCACCTCCTTTTCCTCCTGTTTTGCCCTTTCCGCAAGAACCTGGTGCATGAGGAGAGTTAAAAAGCTTCCAACAAAACCAACAGGCAGGTCCAGGAGGGAAAATTATCTGCTCTGCCAAGTGTATGGGTTAAAAAAACACAAGGGAATAAAGGAGGGAGCTGCTGGACGAGCCCTGGTCTAGGGGAGGGCTGGAGCACCTGCAACAGAACTGGGGAGGGAAAGGGCTGGGTGGCAGAGGCAGGGGTGGCACTGACAGCAAAAGGGGATTTGGAAGCAATGACAAAGCTCTGTTTGGGGGTGGGGAGAAGGAGCTGTTGGAGTTGGTGGAAGAAGGCAAGAGGCAGAGTCTTCAGAGCTCCGTGGTGTGCACACCCTTCACTCGTGGCTCAAAGCTCTTTGTTGTAGCAGGTTAAAAAATAATTAAAAATAAAACACCCAAAAGCTGCAAAACTTTGAAAATTCCAATTAGGAGAAGGCAGTTGGTTCACTCCACTTTTTCAAGAGATGCCAAAAGGGAAACCCTGCGAGCTGCTGGGGCTGCAAGTTTGAGTAGAAACACGTGACACAGGACCAGAGTATCAGAAGCCACAAAACATCTCCCATAACACAGTGTATTAAAGAATTAAAATATATGATTGGCAGGGTCTGTTCTGAGACTGTGCTTGGGTGAAACCAAGTGGAAAGGGCTCCCAAATCCAAAGGGAAGAGCTGTAGCATGGAGGGGAGAGCCACTGAGCCCCTGTGTCAGATCCATGGGGAGCTGGCACCGGGCAGGATGGCACCTGGGGGTGGGGAGGTGCTGCAAGGCAAGGAAGGGCTGGGAGGAGGATGGAAACATCCCTGGAGCATCCAAAAGGATCCCTCCTGCCCAAAGCAACGTGGGCATTGTGGTGGCATGAATGCCCAGAGGTGAAAATTTCACTGGACCCCACAATGGTTTGGGTTGGAAGAGATCCTAAAACTCATCCAGTCCAACCCCCTGCCATGGGCAGGGACATCTCCCACCAGCCCAGGGTGCTCCAAGCCCTGTCCAGCCTGGCCTTGGACACTCCCAGGGATCCAGGGGCAGCCACAGCTTCTCTGCCCAACCTGTCCCAATTTCACCTGCAGCTTACCCTGAATTTTATATTTTCATAGACTGGCTTTTCCCCCCAGGAAAATAACTTGTTTCAAGCAATGCAAAAGTGGTCAGTGATCCAATCCATGCCCCCTGTGAGCACCCAGAGGGTCCCAGAGCAGATCTGGGCACTGCCAATCATGTATTTTGGGTAGATATGAGAGAATGAAAGTCAGAAGAGGTAGAAGGAAGAATGGCTGCACACCATCATGTTTACTGTCACCATGCAAAAGCATAATTAAAAGAATCAAATCAAATCAAAAGGTCTTTCATGCAAGAGCATGCAAAATAAAGGCAGTAGCAGAAGAGGAAGAAGTTCAGCGCAGATGCAGAAGGTTTAGGCAAATGCAACTCAAAAAAAGCTTCAAGTTCATACAAACCTCCAACATTAAATTGCTATGCCTGATATAAATGTTTTCACCATCTAGCCTCTTTGATCTCTTCTGTGAAAATGAAAGGAAAGGGGGAAACAAAACAAAACAACAAAAAAAAAAAAGCACAAAAAATTAAAAGGTTGGTCTTTGCGGGATCGAGAAATCGGCAAATGAAAAAAGTCAACTCAAGGTGGGGAGTGCAGCGCTGAGGCAGCGTGGGGTGGGAATTCCCACCAGGAATGGGGGGCTGGCTCATGGAGAATGGGAGATGTGATGAGTCCTTTAAAGAGACAGCTCCCAGGGGCTCGGCTCTGGCCACAGAGAGACAGGTTTGCCAGGGAAACCTTGCCCAGGTGCCCACGGCACATTCCCGAGGGATGCAGGGCCACCCCCAAGGATGAGGCTCTGCCACCTGGGGGAACCTGTGCCAGTCCCACTGGGCACAGCCTTAACCACCTTTCCCACCTTGGATATGTCCCTGTTCCTTATCAACACCAAAAAACCATTCTCTTTGCTGGTTTTTTTTGCATTTCCTACACAGTTTTCTGTGGTTTCTCACTTAATTTGTTACGGAGAAGATAAATTTCCCAAATCAAGCCAAGTGTGTTTCTTCTGAACACTCAACATGCATAATTTTAGGGATAAAAAAGAACCACTACTCATTTTCCAATCAAGGATTTGGTAGTTTAAGGAAAAGCAACACCCCAACCCAAAGCACAGGAAGAAACTGGAGCACTGTCTTTTTAAACAGGTTACAGATGCATGAATGATATGGCAAATTTGGCTGGTGAAAGGGTAAAGTGGCTAACCTTCCTCATTCTTATCAGCTCTTCCTCTTTTTCTGCAGGCTGCTGCTGTTGGGCAGTGATAAAAAACAAAAAAAAAAAGAGTTGTTCGTTCATTTAACTACGTTGAACCTTTAAAAAAAAAAAAACCTGTGAGCAACCTAAACTGAATTATTAACACAAACCTTGGGCTGGGCACCATTCGTGGTGGGAGCTGTGACCTCAATGTGTGTTTTCCTCACCTACATTTAAGAAATAAACGGGTAAAAACATTTCTTGTTAGTAGATTTGTTTCAAGAAACTACATTTAGTTTCTGAACAGGCTGCATGAGGTTGGGTTTGGGGAACATGCAAACACCACCATGCAGCCCTGGGTTGTTAATGCCACGGCAGCTCCCGGCGCTCTGTTAGTCAAACAGCAGGGAAATAATTCCTCCAGCCTGAGGATTATTTGGATTTGACACCAGTGCTCTCCAGTGCTGCTGAAGAAAGGGCTTCCCACTTGCATGAGCTTGGCCAGGCAATGTTTTCATTGCTGCATCTCCCAGTGAAATCCCAACAAAGCAACATGCTCAAATTAACACAGGCCTTCTAGAAACAGAAATCATTGGTTATATGCACAGGTATTATGTGGGCAAAGGCAGTAAGAGCAGGCTTAGCTACAAAACCAAGCCTAACATCACTAATTAAAGTTCTTTCCTGTCCATAAGGAGAGAGGCAAGACTGTCTTAACACTCTCAGGGAAGTATTTTAGGGAAACTTGAGTGCCAAGTACTCTGAAGGCAAAAGCATCAGTGGGTGTTAAAAGAAGTGATGCAGCTACACTGGAGAAATGGGGTAAATTTGGCACGTTCAAATCCACAATTTCCTCCCACATCTATATTTAAAGGGAAAAAAAAAATCCAGTGTTTAAGCATTTAAGAAAAAACCTGTAATAAGTGAGATGGGATGAGTAAAATTTCCTCATTCTCAGTAAACATGAGGGAGGAGGAGCTGGGTGGGAATTCTGTGCTCCAATTCCCACCCCACAGTGCCAGCCTGAGGATCCCTGCAGCATTTTCACTTAAAAATTCCTGCTCACACAGGCCATGGAATTTTTTGAAGCAACTGTCCTTTCTTCCCCTCCATCCCCCAACCTTAATTAGTTGAGATTTCCCCTGGAGATGTCACACAAGACCTACTGTGTGGCATGTTAGAGGAAAAGGTGGCTTCAGAAATGCTGAGAACAGCTAAATTTGGGAGTCATGGGGAAATCGTGTCTCAAGGCAAACACCCCTGCAAGGCTTGAGTCAGTAAGATCTGCAGAACACCAAGGACACTGCAATACCAACATTAATTCTGCACATTGTTCTGACTTATAAAAACAACACACACATACCAACCCCAGCAAAGGCCTCAGACATTTGTAGAAAGGTCAAATAATGGTTAAAAAAATGGCATTTAAGCAATAAACCCCCCAAGATCTCACCAGTGCCATTCTCAACTAAGTTTTAGTCCAGTTTGCAGCACTTTTACCACCTCTGTGTTACCAGCTCTCCCAGCCAAAGCCTATCAATGTGAAAAACATTCCAGTGCTGGGCTGCAGCCAGATCCAGATCACTGATTTCACTGGAATTGCCTCCTGGTGCTGTACCAGGAATCAGGGGGCACAGCCTGGCCATGGGGAGCCTGAACTGCAGCTCTTGCCAGTGTTTTTAACCACTCAATTTGATTGCAACCACCAAAATTTGGAGTGTCTCCCCCTCCCACAAGGAATGTCAGGGCTGGGATTTCCCTGGCACCCACTTGATGCCTGGGAGACGGATAAACCCCTCATCCCCCAGGAGGGGGAGGTGGACAGAGCTGCATTTTGGGGTGGCTTCTACAATGACACTCGTCTCTTCCAAAGAGACTCGGTCTGACCTACCTTGGATGCATCAGCTGGCTCTGCCTTGGCTTTCTCTGCTGGGAATTCCTCCCGTCTCACATCAACTTTTGCTGTTTCCTTGCCAGTTTTGGATGTGGCCACCTCCTTCAGGTCAGGCTTGGCTGGGGCTGGCTCTGCAGGGTGGCTCTGGGCGATGGCCGGGGCCGAGGTGGGGCGGGGGCTCCGCTCTGGGGTTATCACGGCCACTGCTGAGGAGGGGGACACACAGGGACAAGGTTCAGAGCAGGTAATGTTCCAAAGCTCTAGGCAAAGCCTTTCCAAATCATAGTGCTGTCATTTGAAAAGAAAGGGAGGAGGAGGAGATAAAAAAAGGGAAAAGAAATAAAGATGTTGAGCGAAGCAGCTTGTGCGTTTAGTAGGGGAGAGTTGAGATTATTTTCCTTATGGTTTAAATAAAATCAAATAAAACCCCACACCAGATGGTTTACAAAAAGCAAGCTTGCACTCTGCAGAGAAGCCACACCAGAAAGGCCAATCTGAAGCTGACATCGTGCCATGGATTTCTGGGTCCTTCACACAAGACTGACACGGACTCTGCTCCGGAAAACCGACACAGCGTGGGGAGCTCTGGGCTTGTGGGCACATCCTGAACCACAAACAGATGGTTTCTGGAAGGGAAACACAGGCTTTCCCCCCTCCCCAGTCTTTTAGGCAACTCAAATGAACAAGATAATCAACAAGCAGCACTCCAGAAAACTTCCCAGCAGCTTCCAGGTGTGTTTCAAAGCAGGCTGGGCTGTGTGTGCCACTGGGTATCTCCAAGGCAGAGTAGGGGGAGATACCCAGCCCCTCCAGGCCAGTGACAGTGCAGGGATGGACAGCATGCTGCCAGAAAGTCACCTTTCCAGAGGATGAGTCTCCAACACAAGCATTAGGTCCACACAAAATCACCTGCCCTTCAATTCCTGATTTCTCAGGCAGTTCCTCATCCCTGAAAAGCCCAACTCCAACATAATATTCAAGCCAATACTGTGTGACAAAGCCAGCCCCAATTAATTCCCTGCGTGTACCCACAGATACAATAAGCTATTTGGTTCTTCTGATTTTATGGGTGTTCCACTAAAAATATGCCCAAAAAAATATCTTTGATGTGGTGTCACATTCCCAAAGTCCCAGTTTGCAGCAGGGTCACACTGTGTCACCCACCCCAGCCATGAGTGTCCAGTCACCCAGGCAGACACCACAAAATGTGGTGCTAAAAAAGAAATTGTGATTTCAAGCAACTCCTTAGAAGGAATTCCTGTTTACTGAAAGGGTGACTGCATCTCATCTGTGTGTGAAGAAAACATGGAGAGAGTAAAGTATCCAAAGTGGCCAAAAATATACAGGATGGAGGGGCAAAAAAGAACCTGATTTTCCAGGGGGAATGACACTTTCAGGACAAACTCCTGGGCACCACATCCTGCTGGAACCCACCCTAAAAACCCCAGACCACCAGCACGGGCTTCAGCCTCTCCCTGCTCATTTGTGTGCCCCAGACTCTGTGTTACCCTCTCAGGAGGGCAGTGGGTGCCATGTCCAGGGGTGTCTGTGCCACGGGAGCGGTGACAGCCGCTGGGAAGGTTGGGCAGAGGTGGCATGGCAGGGACAGCCGGGATGAGGAGGATGCTGGGGGTGCAAAGCCGTCGCCGCGGTGGTACCTGGCTCCTTCGGGACCGCCTCTAGGCCTCTCACCACCAGCATTTTTTCTTCCTCCTCCTCCTCCTCCTCTTCAATTGGGCTTATCTCAATACTGCCAAGATCACGTTTGGCTAAAAAAGTTATGGATGTGTTAAAATGCCACCTCAAAGATGAAGCAGCCAAGGAAAAGCTGCCACCAGTCAATCCTCAGGGCTGCCCCTCCTGCTCCTCTCCCAGAGCAGCAAGACATGCAGGAAAAACCAAAACAGATGCCAAGCTTTTCCTCTGCCATCCAACAGCAAGTTCTGGGCTTCCCAGGACTGTATTTCAGTTAATTTTCCTGATTAACTGCTTTAGGCTATTTTGACACATGATTTAAACACAGTCAAAAGCACCGCCCCAAAATACGAGATATAAAATGTAGGTTGGAACTGGATGATCTTTAAGGTCCCTTGTTGGATTCCAGGATTCTGTGATTGATCACCATCACCCCACTGACAGTACCTGCTGGGAATAGGAGATTCAGGAGGTGGGTAAGAAGGGGCAGCTGCAGCAGGAGAGCCCTTGCTGTGCTCAGGTGGGACATTGGCTGATGTCCACTCTGCTGCCACCCATCCCGTGGAATATCCTCCACTGTTTTCCAAACTAACCAAGGAAATGTGAAGTTCTCAGTTCCCTCCCTCCATGGCTTCAGTCTCCTCTTTCTTGCAACAACTAATCAACTCTATTTTAATTATGATTAACGTGGCTCTGACTGCAGCAGCAACGTTGCCCTGACACCCTTCCCCAACTAGGGAAGCAGCAGCTCCCTAGTGAAGAAATCAAGTGGAATGTAGGTGACCTCCAGCAGTCCTGGATCTCATAACCTGATTTTCAGGCACTGCACATTCCTGCAGCTCAGGGGAACAAACTTTCCAAGAAGGGACAGCACAGGAGGAGCGTTAAGAAGCCACTGCACGCTCCTGTCCACACACAGCCAAGCCACAGCACCCCTCACCTCACCCAGGGCACTCCTGGGAAGCAGCACACAGCAAAGCCAGGGGGATTTTAGTGGCAACCAACACCACCACAACCAGAGCAACCTGTGTCCTCCGGCACTGCACCCTGCAGTGACAGCACAGGGGCCACCCAAAGCCACTGCAGCTGTACCTGACCGCGGCTGCACCGGCTCCGGGAGCTTTGGCTTGGCAACAGGAGCCTTAACCACCTCTACCTTCTCCTCCTCCTCTTCCTCCTCTGCAATGGGTCTCATTTCAAAAGTCTCAAGCGTGTGTTTGGCTAGAAAGAGGTTTGCAGGTGTTAGTGGGGGTTGGGGACACGCAGGCACCGCAGCAGAGCGTGAGGGGATTCCTCTCAGCGGCTGAGAATAGCAAGGGGGTTTGCAAACCAGGCAGCTCAGCAGTCATTTTCCAGCAGGGAATTGTGTATCAGTCTTCCCAGTGCTGCCACAGCCAAGAGTGGATTGGATAAGAGGGGAAAAGAACAACAGAAATAGGCTCTGCAGGCTCCTTGCCCAGACAGGGAGACACGCAGGGACTGAGGATGGCTCTGCCTGCAAAGCCTGGAGGGAAGAGGTGCTGGCTGGCAAAATCCAGGCAAAACACATCCAGATCAAAACCTATATAAAAACTAACAGCTTTAATCAATGTACTTGAGTGATCCACTCCAAATCTACCCTGGTGCCTGAAATTCCCCCCAGCTAGGGAGGATCAAGGCATGACCACAGTGGGGGCAAGTCTGACACACTTCACAAAAGCTTGATCCAGATAACAGAAAAACAGACAAAAGCACTGTAAAAAATTCCAGGTGGAAAGAAGGAAGCAGAGCAGCACCCAAAGGATTTGCATAGGAATTATTTCCAGCCCTAACACACCACAGGCAGTCGCCAGCCAAGTGATGAAGACTGCAAATATTTGACAACACTGTGCTGTGAAACACTTATTAGTATTCAAATGTGCTGTTGTACCTACATCCCTCTTAAGGACATTAATATTTATTAATAGTACCTCTCTTAGAGAAATAAAAGCTCCACAGACTAAAACAGGTGGCATTTCTCAAACACTGAAAAAAGATCCCAGAATAGACTTTAAAAATGTCAAGCAGGTCCAGGATGAAGAATTTCAGAAGCTTCACGAGAAGTTTCAAGATCAAGCTTTAAAGTTTACCAATCCATACACAAAACTACCCAAATTTCATGGTAGTTCTCAAGTGCCAGCACATCCCAAACGTTTCTCCACCTCCTCACAAGAATTACAGGGGCAAGGTGGAAATTTAAGGAGTCTCCAGAGCTGGGCTGTGTCTCCTGTCCCTGCAGAATTCTTCTTGCAAAGAAACAAGGAAAAAAAGCCACCAGATTTGGTGAAATTTGGAATTGCCAGGAACAAGCACGTAGAGGACAGGAAAGGCACTGCAGAGAGTTGTAGCCACCACCACAGCTATACCTGGCTTCTCTCGGATCTGATCCACAGGTTTTGGTTCAGGAACCTCAACCACCACCACCTCCTTGTGCTTCTCCTCCTCTACGGTCCTGAACTCCCCCTTTTGGGTCGCACGTTTAGCTGAGGAAATGGGGCACACGTTAAGGACCATCCACACATTCCAGGTCTGCTCCGCTCCGGGCTCTGACATCCAGGGCTGGCATTGCAGCTGGCATTGCTCTACCCATCCAGGGTCATAATGGCACAGCCAAAGGGCAACCAACAGCCTTGGTTCACTCGCCCCCATGTACTGTGCCTGAGGAATCTCAAGCTGGAATTTGGTGGACCAAGCAGCACTTCCCTCTGGTTCCAAGGCACAAAATCCAGGCTTGGGGTCACTGAGCCCAGGAGCAGGGAGAGCCCAGGAGCAGGGAGAGCCTGGCTGCTGCTGGACAACCCTTGTTCATCCTGGGCTGCAGCACAACCTCGGAGCTCAAACGTGGTCCCTGCTCTATCAGGCACCCTTGGTGCACAAGGATGCTCCTCTTTCCCTGGATCCTCTCAGTCCAAAGGATGCTCCTCTTTCCCTGGATCCTCTCAGTCCAAAGGATGCTCCTCTTTCCCTGGATCCTCTCAGTGTACAAGGATGCTCCTCTCTCCTGGATCCTCCCAGTGCACAGGGATGCTCCTCTTTCCCTGGACCCTCATGGTGCAAAGAGATGTTCCCCCTCTCCCTGGTTACTCTGCTCCCCTTTCCCAGGACCTCAGTACTTCATGATCCAGATCAGCTGGAGCTAACTCAGGGACTCTCTTTGCACATCTCTCCTCCTCTAGCCTGCTGCTATCCATCTCCTTTAAAAATGTGGGATGAGCCCACCCCACTGACATGCCCCAAACTCCAACCTGATCATCACTTTATGAGACACTGAAAAAGTTTCAGTTGTGCCAAAAAATTCTCCCCCTCACGGAAAACTTTTGAATTTAAGAAGTTATGTTAAAAAAATCCTAAAATAGCTCAATTCCTCATTTTCTAAAAGCAAAATGCTTTGAGATTGAATGAGGAAACATCCCTACAACCACAACTTTGCCACGAGCCTTCAGCACCCACCTACACCACTGTTGTCAGTGAGTTCTGCTGGGACTACTCTTAGTTTGCATTTTTGAGTTGGGTCTGGCTGAGCTGGAGCTCATTATCCCAGAGCAGTGATTTGGAGATAAGAAGAGTTCCTGGGAGAGGTAACAGGCAAACCAGTGCTACAGAGTGGGATGATCACAGGGAATTTCTGTTCTGACTGTGGTGGAGGGATAAGGGCTGGATTTTGTGCAAACTGCCTGCATCGTGCTGATGTTATTTTGATTTCTGTGGGGGGAATTCTTGTTTTGGTTGGTTGGTTTGGTCGATGCCAGCAAAGGGTTTAACAACAACCTCAAGTGAGACGTCACCCTTGGGGTTTTGGCACAGCAGGGAGTTCAGGGGTTATTTCAGCACCCTGGGGACTGCAGGAAGGGAGGAGAGGAGGGTGCACTCACCTCCATCCAGGCTCCTGGAGGCTCGTTTGCTGGCCGTGCGCTCGAACTGGGGCGCGGGCCGGTCGATCAGGGCGCTCGCCTGCCGCGTCTGCGCCTGCGTCCGCCCACTGTAACGGAACTTGGAGCCCAGCGCCAGGAACCTGCTCTTGGGGATGGCCTCGGTGGAAGTCAGCCTGGAAAACACCAGCAGGGCTTCAAAACCACACCCCCAGGTCCAACAAATCCAGTAAATCCCCAAAGGGTGAGGAGGGTAAGGAATTAATCGGAAAATCCGAGTCACCAACTTCAAATTATTGCGTGATGGATTTGGGTGATTTTCCCCCTTCCCACTGGCGTGGAAGGGAATGAAGGATTCTCATTCCTTTTGCACCATCATCTTGGGAAAATTGTGCATGGCTTCTGTGGGCTGTGCTGTGCTGGAGCTTCCCAACAACTTGGGAAATCCCAAACTTGGTGTTTCCCATCAAATCTCCTCAATTTCTAACACCAAATGCTTGGAAATAAAAGCTCCTTCATGGCTGTGCCATCTCCACCAGGAAAGCTCCCCAGCTCCAGAGAGCTCAGGGTGCTCCAGAGCAGAAACACCTTCCAAAGAATCTCAGAGGTCCTTTGAAATTGGACTGAGCTCAAATCCCACTAAACCTGAGCTGTTCTGGTGTAAGTGCCACTCACCAGCCTGTTTTTTAAGGAGTTTCATTTTCTGTGGATTTATTGGGAAGAGGGAGTGTGGTGGTGGGGGAAAGAGAAATTAAAATAGAAATTGAAGAAGCCTCTTGCACCCACTTGGTTAACAAAACACACACACTTTAACAATAAATCTCACATCTACATCAGCCAAAGTTCTCTGTCCTATGGGTCTTATGAAGAAGAATCTGCTTAAAAATCTGATGCAAAATAAACACTGTCCCTGCCACCATTTCACCCCAATTGTTCCAAACCCTAAGGAACACACTGAAGGAACATTGCTCATTTTCAGCAGTTAAACTACAGTATTAGTTACTCAAGACCCACCTGAAGAAGGTGTGATGTTCAACACAAACTTTCCACAGCTTCTTCGCCGCTCGGTAACTTGGCAGCTTGAACCCAATTGTACTTTCATACTGTTCTTGCTGTGAAAAATACAAGAGATTCAGGTATAGCCAGAAAGAAATGTGCCAGGAGCTCAGACCCCAGCCCATCACCCTGTTCTGCTGAGGCACAAAGTGCTGAACTCACTCCATGAGGTGCAGGAGGAGCTCAGGTCAGGGGAAGGACAGGCCTTGGCCACAAGTCCAGGCACCTCTTGGGATGCACTGGGATCTGGAGAGGAACATGCTCTGGGTTTTGCAGCCTCATTCACACCCCCAGCTTTGGGGTGGGGTCAAACTGGGACCTCCATGCAGGGCTGGGTCACTGTAGTGGAAGCAGGAGGAGAAGGAAGAGGAGGAAAGAGGCAGATCCCCATTGCAGCCTCTCTCCCTGATGTGGCCAGGCTGTTCCAGGGATCTCCCCACCCATGGAGCAGCACCACTGCAATAGGACAAGGGGGCACGGGGGGCTCAAGCTCTGCCAAGGCAAATTCAAGTTGGAGAGCAGAAAAAACTTCTTTGCAGAGAGAGTGCTGAGGGATTGGAATGGGCTGCCCAGAGAGGGGGTGGATTCCCCATCCCTGGAGGTTTTTCAGCTGAGCTTGGCCGTGGCACTGAGTGCCATGATCTGGTAAAGGGACTGGAGTTGGCCCAAGGGTTGGACTTGATGATCTCGGAGGTCTTTTCCAACTCAATCCATTCTATGGTCTCCTGCCTCAAAGGATACTTCTAATTTTTAATTATTTTCTTTTAATGCAAGCAAAACAAAGACACTTTGTCTTGCCCCGTTCCCAAAATAAGGGGTTAGTCCTCTCCCACTTTCAGCTGCCAACTTCCCAGCCGTTTCCCTGGATGCTGGGAATACCCGGAGGTGCCAGGAGGTGGTGCTGGATGACACGTTGTTAGGCTGTCACCAGCTGGGCTGCAGCTTCAGCTCAGCTCCAAGTCCGATCACACACCCCGATAGGAAACTCATCCAGGGAAAAAGCCCATTCCCTTCCCACTCCCCTTCAGCGGCATTCCCAAGGCAATTAAAGGTGACACAGTGACGTTCCCAAGGCAATTAAAGGTGTCACAGGGAGCCAGGACACACCTCCCCGGGCCGAATCTTGATGAAGAAGCTGCTGCGTTTGTAGGAAATCTTCAGCACTTTGGGCCACGGGAAGCGGTTGATTCTCAGCTTGTCTTTGTAAACAAGAAGGCCACTGGAACAGACTCCCAGAGTGATGTCCACTCCTTCCAAGTCCTGGGAAAGGAGGCGAGGGTTGAAGCAGTGTCAGGGTTACGAGTTTCAGGCCAACACCTGCCTTCCCAATCACCCCTTTGGTCCTCCCCCAAATCCATCTCCCCTCCACCCAGACTCCAGCTCCTGCTCCAGGGCTTTTCCTTCACGGTTCTCCTGACAGCCTCCTCCTTCCTGCATTGCTGGTTGCCCAAAGGGCTCCTCTAGAGCCCGTCCCTCACCTCCCCAAGCACACAGGCTCACGTGGCAGGGTCTGTATGTTGTATTTTAAGTTCCTCAGAGCAAGGACATCAGGAGCTCTGGGAAAGCCTCCTGGGATGTAGAAATAATGGGCAACCAGGAAGAATCTCTTGCAGGAATGCTTGAGGCATTCCTGTTGTGTGTCCGTATTTCCATGCCTCCTCTACCTTCCAAAAGGAGCTTCCTGAAGCAGGTCAAGTTGTTCCTGCAAGGGAAGGATAATCAAGCTGCAAAACCCACAGGCAGGTGCTGGTTCTCACCTTGGCTTGGTGAAGGTCGACTCCATACATGGACAGCTTTTTTGCATTCTCAAGAAATTCCAGATCTGCTTGGGCTGGAGTCATGGATCTGGGGAAAGAGAGAAAGGGTTTGGTATTCCTCAAACTGTTGCTTTTAAAAGAGGACAAAGCAGACTTCATTAAACTCAGTGGATTTTCTTTTGCTTTCCAATATAAATTTGTGCCCAGATGATGAATTCCTAAAACCCTCTGAATGCCCAAGTTTGTGTTTTGAGACAACCCCATACCATTTTATTCCCGTGGAGCTGTACAGGCACAGAGAGGGAGGTCAGGAACAGCAGTGAGGGAAACAAAACTTGATCCAGCAGAAGAAATCCCAGCTGAGCTTCAGGCAAAGGGTGACAGGTCCTGTCCCCTCAGACCTGCTGCCTCCAGACTGCCCCAAACCCAGCTATTGTTCTCCAAACCAAACACATGGGCAGCTGAGACCACTCAGCAGCGATTCCAACGGGGGAGCAGATGAATGAGGGGTTTTCTGGGAACAGATGGTGCCCTGTCTGCAGGAGGGGCACGACTTAACAGAGACATCCCCATAATGGAGACCATTATCAAGGCTATTGAAGTGCCCCTGTTAATAAGTTTCTGGTGTGTGAGGTACATTAACAGCTCTGTTGGGAGAGAATTCAGCTGCACACATTTCATTTTCTTCCCTCCTTTGATGTCCTCCTCACTGTGTGTGATGTAAATAGAGGTGGTGGGAGACGGGGCAGACAAAGACAAGTGTAAGGAGGATCCTGCAGGAAAGCCCCAGGAGCTGTCCCCACCTCCACACAGTGCCTTGTGCCTTGCAAACACAGCAGCAGGAGCTGGAGGGTGGCTTAGCACAGATTTCCCTGGAAATGTTCAAAAAACACGAGGCTGTGGTTTAGTTGTGGGCTGGGGTTAATGCTTGGACTCAAAGGTCTTCGGGGTCCTTTCCAGCCTCACTGATTCCATGACTCTGATTCCCACTGAAAACCCTCTGGCAGTTTGATGGTCACAGAATACAGACCAGAAATTAAACTGGGCCGTGTTGCTTCCCCCTGCACAGGCAGAGAGATGAAATATAACTACATCTCATACCTTGAAGTCTCCTTCTAATGAAGCCATGAATAATTCATCCCCCTGATCCTTCCAGCACAGCAACGCCCTTTGACTCCAGTCAGGAAGGTTGTCAGAGGGCTGGTACTTATTTTCCCTCATTTCCTCTCCTCTCAGTGCAAATGGAGGGGAATCAATTTAAAGTATTGATCTGGAGGGTTGAGTGAGGTGTTAATTGTAGCTCTGGCCCCAGCCAGGGGCCCATGTCCCCCCTTCCCACTGCACTCCAGTTATTAGTTCCCCTCTGCCTGGGAGAAGGTCTTGTCTTTGCTCTGTTCCTGTCAGTGCATCCACCAGCAGCTTTTCACAGGGCAAGGGGCTGCTGGTTGAAAGTACCACCAAGTTTTATAGTTTTGGGGTTTTTTTTTCCCCTCTAAAATCCCACTGTACCCCCAGGTGCAGGCTGGCTGCTCTCCCCACAGCCCCTGCAATCCAACCCTCAAGAGAATCCAGGGAAATGAGCTCAAAATAAGATGAGAAAGAGGTTTGGTTACTGTCACCCTTTAATCTGGTACCAGGGGGACTCCCAGGAGTCATTTAACCCTCCCTGAACAAGACCAACCTGCACTAGGAAACACTTCACTGCAGGTTTATAACTCCTGGATCTCCTGGAATCCTGAGGAAGTGAATGTTACTCATTAAATGTGGCAGCAAAAAACCCTAAACATGCTGTAGTGCACAGAGAGAGACAGGACTCCCCTACAATCCAAAACTACAGAAATTCCAAAGCAAATATATTAAAAAACGACAAATGGCAAGGTTAAAACTAGTAAATTCTGTATTTTCACATCAACTGAACCCCACTCTTAGAGCTGTTCAGTTGAAAAAAGCACTAGTGGATAAACAACTGCAAGAATCTGCATCTGCTTTCTAAAAACTCAGTTTCTTCTTCATGCAGGAAAAGAGAATTCCAGCTTCTAGAGAGATTTTGTTCTGAAATATTACATCTTTCTTTAAAAGCTGATGCTCATAGAATCATCACAGAGCCACAGAATAGTTTGGGTGGGAAGGGAACTTAAAGGCCATCTCATCCCACCCCTGCCATGGGCAGGGACACCTCCCACCAGCCCAGGTTGCTCCAAGTCCTGTCCAACCCGGCCTTGGGCACTCCCAGGGATGGGGCAGTCACAGCTGCTCTGTAGCTCAGCACCTACAACACCCTCAGGAGCTGCCAATTCACTCCTTAGTGCTACAGATTCTGTTGCCAGCACAAAATTGGTGCAGCAGGAAACAAAAACCACACACCAGAGGCAGGGGAAACACCAGAAAGCCCCATTATTTCCCTGATTTATTCGGGGCTGCTGTGCACAAACCAGCCCTCCAGCTGTCACAGCTCACCTGTATGTTTTATGAAGCTCCACAACCTTCTCCTCAAGCTCTTTTGTCTGGTTTGGGGCCAGTTTGAACTCAGTGATGTACTCTGGGCCGTGCAGGTCGGGGTCGTAGTCGCCCAGCTCCGACTGCACCGTGTAGGAGCCCAGCAGGGCCAGGGTGGCAAAGGAGCAGGGCAGCCTCCCCCTGAGGATGTCCTGCCTCAGCTGCAGACACAGGTAATACCTGGGGGCAAAGGGGAAAACATTGTTCACAGAGAAATTCATTAACTTGAGGATCAGAGTCTCTTTTTTTTTTGATGCCACTGATGAAAGAGCACCATGCTCGTTCCCAATTTCTACCTTTATTTTTAATTATTCCCAAGGTGAAGAGCGTGGATCACAGAATGGATTGGGTTGGAAAAGACGTCCCAGATCATCAAGTCCAACCCTCGGGCCAACTCCAGTCCCGTCACCACATCATGGCACTCAGTGCCACGGCCAAGCTCAGCTCAAAAACCTCCAGGGATGGGGAATCCACCCCCTCTCTGGGCAGCCCATTCCAATCCCTCAGCACTCTCTCTGCAAAGAAGTTTTTTCTGCTCTCCAACTTCAATTTCCCCTGGCAGAGCTTGAGCCCCCCGTGCCCCCTTGTCCTATTGCTGAGTGCCTGGGAGAAGAGACCAACCCCCACCTGGCCAGAACTTCCCTTCAGGATGACTGGGGGATTTAAGGTCTCCTACACTCTGCAAAGGGAGCAGAAGACACTTAGGACTTGGATTTAGATTAAAGTTTACTTTTCTATACAAACACACCCACGCCAGGGCTATAAATGACATTGCTTTATACATGTGGACATCACTGGAGCAGAATCCTCTAAAACAAAACAAAAACCCCCTCCAGACTGTGAAGATATTTGATCTCCTCACTGAAGGATGGAAACCCAGCCAAATATTTAACATTTCTCTTCCATGTCCACTGCTCTGCTGAGCAGCAGATTCCCAGGGAACTCACCTGGTTATATCCTCTGTCAGCTGTGCAGGATCTGGAGGGTAAAACTTGACATTGAAGGTGAAATCCCAGGGGCCTCCTGCAATGACAGAGGAGAGTTTGAGAAAAGACAACACCCCACAACAGCTTTGGGGTAGTCATTGGTATTTAAAAGGCTGGGAATCTCCAATCTGATCTCCAAATTTCAGCCAGATGTTGTACTGCTCACTCCCACAGCTGGATGCAGCTGAACATCTGTCTAAGATCTGGTTTTATTTACAGGAGGTAGGAAAAAGCAAAGTAGGACAGGGAAATACACACAAACAAACCACTGCTTGTGGCAAACCCCAAATTTGTTGCCAAGAGGCTCAATGATTCACATGTTTTTTCACTGGTTGAAAAGAAGAGTGGACAGGGATGGGCTGGGAGTTAATGAATGAGGAAATGAGGGTTGGTTTATCACTCAAGCCACTTTTCCAATTCCAAGAAGGGATGTGCTGCTCACCCTTCAGCCCAATGCACTGGACTCAGGTGCTCACACACAGGTGAGACTCAGCCCAACACGAGCATCAGGATGTGGATGGAGCCAGAAAGCACCAGGAGAGGAAGAGCTTTACAAACCCAGACCTAAATGTTTCATACAAACCTTGTGCAGCACCAAGAACCCACACCCAGAACTGGCATCATACATGGCATGGCCAGCCCAGGTGCCACAGCTGAAGGGGTTGCTCTTCCCTTGAAAATAATCCCATTTCCCAGCAGCAAACAGTCCTGATTTTCACAGTTCCACCTCCCCCCTGTTGTGGCCCTTTAACACCAGCTCAAAATAAAGATTCATTTCAGCAAGAGAAAATCTGCCCCTTGTGCTCTGCTCTGAGGTTTATCCCAACCCCACCCAGGGAAGAGGGGATGGAGCATCCCTGGATTTACTTCTTATGCAACACCAGAACTGGGATTAAACACGAGGCATGTTGTTTTCCTCAGCCACAGTTCAAAACAAGGGATTCCAGGAGGTCACTTTAGGGAGCAGAGGTTACCTAAAGCAACACACATTCATACCCACATCCAACATCTTTTCAAGCAAAATCTGATAATCTGCCATTAAACCCATAGCAGGGCAGCAGATTCCACAGCAGGCCGCTGCTAATTACATTTATTAGATGAATTTTAATGGATGGAGCAGCTCCTGCTCTTCACACACATCCTGATTCCAAGGCAAGTTGGTAAGACCAACTTGTGGAGCTTTCCCTGCTCCACAGCCCTGAGATGTTTTCCCCCTAACCTGGACTTAATGACACACTTTGCTCTGTGCCTCCCACCAAAAACATCTGTAAAAGAGTGGTTTACTTTCATAAAAGAGCATTATCCTTCCAGAAAACAGTGTTTTACTTACAAAAACCAGCATTTTACTTCTAAAAACCAGCATTTTACTTCCAAAAACCAGCATTTTACTTCCAAAAACCAGCATTTTACTTCCAAAAACCCAGTATTTTACTTCCAAAAACCAGCATTTTACCCAAACCCCCAGTATTTTACTTCCAAAAACCAGTATTTTACTTCCAAAAACTCAGTATTTTACTTCCAAAAACCAGCATTTTACTTCCAAAGACCAGCATTTTACTTCCAAAAACCCAGTATTTTACTTCCAAAAACCAGCATTTTACCCAAACCCCCAGTATTTTACTTCCAAAAACCAGTATTTTACTTCCAAAAACTCAGTATTTTACTTCCAAAAACCAGCATTTTACTTCCAAAGACCAGCATTTTACTTCCAAAAACTCAGTATTTTACTTCCAAAAAACAGTATTTTACTTCCAAAACCCAGTATTTTACTTCCAAAACCCAGTATTTTACCCAAAACCCCAGTATTTTACCCAAAACCCCAGTATTTCATTTCCAAAGACCAGTATTTTACTTCCAAAGACCAGTATTTTGCTTCCAAAAACCCAATATTTTACTTCCAAACCCCAAGTATTTTACCCAAACCCCCAGGTATTTTACTTCCCAAACCCAGTATTTTCACTTCCCAAACAGCCAGACTTGATCCCAAATGGAAACAAAACCTTCTGAAACACGTTTAATTTTGACACTGCCTTCACCTTGAACTAATTCAGTGCAGGCAGCCCCCAAAATACAGCCCTGGAGAGCATCTGCTCTTTGCCCTCAAGCCATTTCTCATTCCAACACCCCTATTTTTGGACCCCAAACAGGCTCAGAGCCCATCAAAGCTTTCCCCAACCCACAGCTCCGCTCAGGCTCTCCCAAACTCCTCTGAGATTCCAGAGGTTCCCACTGACACCCATTTCCCAGCCCTGCAGAGCCTCCATGGCTTTGCTTCAGGCAAACACCCACCAAGGAAATGCCATTTTTTTCCTCAATCCAGAGCATCCCTAAGTCCTTAAGGAGGAGAGAAAGGATGCCCAGACTGCTTGAACTCGTGTTGATCCCACCCTGACTTGACCTCTCCCCATCCCTGGGCCCCCTGGATGGCTCTCCAAAGCCATGTTATTTAGGGAAGGAGGGAAAAACCACCCTCCTAGAGATGATAAATTCAATCTACTTACCATGAACCTGCTTTTTGATTTCTTTGGCAGGATCCAGCCACGTCTGTAAGAGGATAAAAACATTCACAGTTTAACAGACATTCCAGAAACGCCACAGAAAGCTGCAAAGTGCTAAAAATACAGGGGGGAAAAGACAATATTTGACACTCAGGCAGCCATGGAAACTGGAGAGACAGTGCAGTTTTCACTACTTTTACTCCAGGCTGTGGTCTCGGGGGTGGATTTTAATCATTCACCTACCAGGTACTCACAGGGGAGGAGGAGGAATGGGAGAGAGGGGAAAAAAAGCAGGATACAGCCAGGACACAGCCACATCCAGCTACCAGGGGCACTGGTACAACACCTTTTTGTCTCTGCAGAACCTTTAAATTTAGGCAAATAGGATGTTGGCATTCATTTGAAGCAACCCTGTCTCCCTACTTACCCTGCTCAGATCAAGGATCACCAAGACTTTCTATAATTAGCTCTGGTTTTTAATGACCTAATCTCCGAAATACGAGTGAAAACACCCAATTACCAGGCAAGGCTGGAATCTTCCACAGGAGTGTGGCATAAACTTCATTGCTTTTAACTATGACTCAAGTTTCTACTAATTAGAAATGTAGAAATACATCCCTTTTTTTCCCCCCTCCCCTCTGTAATTTGGAGGTTTGTGGTGCAATATAAGCCACGAAAAACAACTCCTGCTTTTTCCATGGTCTGAGCCTTTCCCTTTGGAGAGCTCAGGGTCTGCCCTTCTGCAGGGGATGGCACAGGGTTCCCAACCCTCCTGGAGAGGCTCCATTTAACCCCCTTCCTCATTTTGCCCAGCCCTGAGCAGGATTTGGATGTCCAGGTCTCCTGAGGTGAAGGAATTAACTCATTGAATCCCCCCAGCTAATCCCTCCTGACCAGAAGGACACGTAACTTGATGGCAGGGCAACAGCCACAGTGACATTTAATCTCCTTTTTTATATGCCTGGCCCTCTAACCTATAAAAGTGGGGGTAAAAAGCCCATTTTGGACAGGCAGGGGGGCCTCTTGCTGCCTTTTTAGGGCCACCAGTTTTAAGCTGGTGCCACCACTGCTCCTTACTGGGATGGGCAGCCCAGGGTGCAGTCATGCATCCCACCCTGCCTGAGCCAGCAGATAATGATGGGAACAGCAATTAACAGCACTTTTATGTCATTGGATCAGGAATCAGTGGGAAACAATCCTGCCTTTCAGAGCAATGAGCTCCTCACTGCTCCAGCCACTGCCACCCTCTACATTCTAAATATCCCTCCTCGGAAGGTTTAGTCCCTAAATATCAAGGTGGGAAATGCCACATGCAACCCTTCTCTGGCCAGGAATACACACAGGGAGCTCTGCCTGCCCCAAACAGAGCAGGAAGTAATCCCTGGATTCCCATTAACACNCTAGAGATGATAAATTCAATCTACTTACCATGAACCTGCTTTTTGATTTCTTTGGCAGGATCCAGCCACGTCTGTAAGAGGATAAAAACATTCACAGTTTAACAGACATTCCAGAAACGCCACAGAAAGCTGCAAAGTGCTAAAAATACAGGGGGGAAAAGACAATATTTGACACTCAGGCAGCCATGGAAACTGGAGAGACAGTGCAGTTTTCACTACTTTTACTCCAGGCTGTGGTCTCGGGGGTGGATTTTAATCATTCACCTACCAGGTACTCACAGGGGAGGAGGAGGAATGGGAGAGAGGGGAAAAAAAGCAGGATACAGCCAGGACACAGCCACATCCAGCTACCAGGGGCACTGGTACAACACCTTTTTGTCTCTGCAGAACCTTTAAATTTAGGCAAATAGGATGTTGGCATTCATTTGAAGCAACCCTGTCTCCCTACTTACCCTGCTCAGATCAAGGATCACCAAGACTTTCTATAATTAGCTCTGGTTTTTAATGACCTAATCTCCGAAATACGAGTGAAAACACCCAATTACCAGGCAAGGCTGGAATCTTCCACAGGAGTGTGGCATAAACTTCATTGCTTTTAACTATGACTCAAGTTTCTACTAATTAGAAATGTAGAAATACATCCCTTTTTTTTTTCCCTCCTCCCCTCTGTAATTTGGAGAATTGTGGTGCACTATAAGCCACGAAAAACAACTCCTGCTTTTTCCATGGTCTGAGCCTTTCCCTTTGGAGAGCTCAGGGTCTGCCCTTCTGCAGGGGATGGCACAGGGTTCCCAACCCTCCTGGAGAGGCTCCATTTAACCCCCTTCCTCATTTTGCCCAGCCCTGAGCAGGATTTGGATGTCCAGGTCTCCTGAGGTGAAGGAATTAACTCATTGAATCCCCCCAGCTAATCCCTCCTGACCAGAAGGACACGTAACTTGATGGCAGGGCAACAGCCACAGTGACATTTAATCTCCTTTTTTATATGCCTGGCCCTCTAACCTATAAAAGTGGGGGTAAAAAGCCCATTTTGGACAGGCAGGGGGGCCTCTTGCTGCCTTTTTAGGGCCACCAGTTTTAAGCTGGTGCCACCACTGCTCCTTACTGGGATGGGCAGCCCAGGGTGCAGTCATGCATCCCACCCTGCCTGAGCCAGCAGATAATGATGGGAACAGCAATTAACAGCACTTTTATGTCATTGGATCAGGAATCAGTGGGAAACAATCCTGCCTTTCAGAGCAATGAGCTCCTCACTGCTCCAGCCACTGCCACCCTCTACATTCTAAATATCCCTCCTCAGAAGGTTTAGTCCCTAAATAGCAAGGTGGGAAATGCCACATGCAACCCTTCTCTGGCCAGGAATACACACAGGGAGCTCTGCCTGCCCCAAACAGAGCAGGAAGTAATCCCTGGATTCCCATTAACACCATTTCCACCCACGAATCAGGAATTCCGTGTGGGGTGTTTGAGGTACAGCAGGAGAGAGAAAGGGCTTCAGATTTCAGAGTCCAGTGAAACAAAACCAGAAAGATTCACAAAAAAGCCTCCAGAGATGGTGTTTTTCTCCCTCAGAGCAAACCAGACCAGGTTGCTCCACACTGGGGCTGACCAACCCATGGGCAGAGGCTTCACCTCCCTCAGCTCCCAGCTCTGCAACACAGATGGGACAAAATAATCTGCTTTCAGTCCCTACAATTAAAAAGCTGCACAACTGGGGGAAGAATAAATGCTTTTGCTTCTGGGAGAGTCCATGCTGAAAGCCTGGACAGGAGAAGAGCAAGTCCAGGGCTCTGGGAGATCATGGAATAATTAAGGTTGGAAAAGCCCTTTAAGGTCAAGTGGATCCAGCACTGACAGGTCCACCACTAAACCATGTCCCTGAGCACATCTACATGTTTTTTTCAACACTTTCAGGGGTTCTTCTTGCTCTTAATTGGATGTAAAAGTCCATCTCCCCTTCTCTCTGAAAGAACAAACTCCCAGGGTGAAAAACATCCAGGTTATACACATGGAAATCATTTTACACACAAGAAAACAGCAAGACACCAGAGATAGCAAAACAAACCCAAGTGGGAGTTCTGCCTGCCCCAAATAGTGTGATTTTGCCTGTGTATTAAACATTATTAAGTATTTAATGGCAAATGTCTGTCAGCCACAAAACCTGCTACATGGTGCAGGTGAAGTTATGGAATATTCAGAATATGGACCAACACAACTTGGCAAAGGACACAGAACTGGGCCCTTCATTTCAATTTAACTTTTGGCTTCTCAAACCAGACCTTGAGTAATTGTTGAGTTAAAGGGTAACCAAAGGTTTAAAAGATAAGACACTGCCTGAGTCAAACCAAACAAAGACCTTAAACTGAAGCCATGAGCAGGAGTTCTGGTGTGGAGTCGTGTGTGTTGTTCTGCAGGGCAAAGCCTCAGCTCCCAACTGCTCTGGGGGGCTCCAACCAAACCTTCCCAGTGCTGCCACCAGTGCCAGGGCAGCCTGGCAGCTTGAGCTGGAGCTTTGGAACACAATGGCATCATTTTACAGCAAACCAATAGAACAAACTTTCTGCAGGAGAAGACCCAGGTTCACTGGGATTCTGTAACTCCATGGGCCATGCAGCTTTGTTACTAAAATCCACACTCCTGTAAGTCATTTATTCACCATTTCTGGCTCTGTGAGGATCCCCAATCCCCTTTTGGGGAGGTCACTACAAGGAGTTTTAGGAAGAGCTTGTTCCCCACCTCCTGCCCTGGGGAGATGATCCTTTGGAAGAGCTGAATCCCCCTGGGATCAGCCCCCCTGGAACAGCAGCTGCTTACCCTGGAGGTTGGGGTGTCCCAAATGGCCAAACCAAAGTAGTCTTCTTCCAGCAGGTTGAGGTGGTCACAGACTTTCTTCAGGAGCTCCTGCCCCTTGGCATGTTTCTGCAAACAGACAAAGAAATCCTGTAGGAAGGGCTGGGTATTGCCTGTTCTCACTCACAGGAGAGGGGAGAAAGGGAATGGGATTAAATCTCACTGTACACCATGGAGAGGGGGGGAAAAAAAGCCCTGAGTAGCTCAAAATCACAATTCCTGGCTGTGTCAGAGCAAAAACTGCTTATAGGAAAGAGCCCCAGGTGTAAGAATTCCATGGAGAGGTAACAGGAATTGCAGTGGGTCTCTCTCTTCCCAAAGCTGAACTTCCCAAGAGAGCTCAATAAACACCAAGATCTGTCCAGGTTTTCCCTTCCAAAGTACATCTACAGCCCCAGGATCTGCTGCACTCAGGCTGTCAGGTGTGGATCAAAAGAAGAAACTGCTGCTCCAACTCACTGTTCCTTTTGGGGACACCCTGACTTCCCTTAGGCTCAGGGAAAAACCAGCAGCTCAGAAGCAGAGCCCATAATTTCCATGGCCTTTCTATCACCCCGACCTGCTGCTGAAAACCAGCTCCTCCTGTTTGCCTCCTGCCCCCCCAGCTGCTCAGCACACAACTCCTTGCCTCCAGAAATACACTTGGAGCCTTCCTATTTCCTCTTTCCCCTCCCCTCAAATCCTGCAGAAGCAAACTGGCCCCGGGAACAGATATCCTTTGAGTCCAAAAGCATGAAGGAAAACATCCCTGAGGCACAAAACTATGGCAACCAGAAGCAGCTCATTCCATTGGAGGCTTTGTGAGAAGAAAGTGCCTTTGCAGTGACGCAGAATCAGCTTCACTAATGCCTTGCTGGTGCCCAGAGATCCCCTGTCACTCAGCCCTGCATGGCAACTGCTCCAAGCCCCCTGCCTGGGTTTATTCCTTGGCTTTATTCCAGCTTTTCAGCTGTCAGGTCCTTTGTGCACACGTTGTGACTCTATAGGTAACATAATGTGTGTGTTAGCCTGGGTATCCCTCAAGGAATTGGCACTGATCTAGGAATGAAAACCCTTCCAGGGCTGTCACTTGGAAAGGATGCCTGAAAGGACTAATTCCCCCTGGAGAAAGGCATTTGTGCTGCTCTTTGCCTACACCTTTGCAATTCCTTCCCAATTAAATCCTAATAAACCCCTCAAAACGCTCCAGTAGGATTATGGTGGTGTTAAAGCCCGGGGTGCCTGCCAAGCTAAGGGGGTCTCAGTGCCACAGTGACCCCTCCTAAACCTCTGGCAGTGCCCACCACAACCCTCTGCACCTTCAGAGGGGGATTTCTCACCTCAGGGCCCCCCACACCACCAGCAGTGTCCGTGCCTGTATCCAAAGGCACCACAAACTCCCCCCCAAAGCCATGGCGAGCTGTCCCCAGGATTTTGGGGACCAGCTCCCTTTTTGGGGGCTGCCCAGCACACCCCTGGCCCAGGGCAGGCAGTTTGGGGCAGGATGGTCCCAGCTGACCCCAGGCAGTGCCAGCAGTCCCAACGTTACACAAACACCCAGCACTGACCTACTTGCCCAGGATCACCCAAGGAGGCTGTTCCCACAAGGAACCCTGTGCCCACATACCCTCTCCTGGCCCATTTACCAGCAGGACTGAGGGAAAACAAGCTGATGGAACTGTGCTCCACTGGTAAGTACCACATTATTAATATTCCAGACAAGTATCTCGATACTAAAATAGGGATTTCTGCTCCTTTTTATTGCCCTGACAGCACCACAGCCCTGAGAGAGAATGCACAGAATGAAGCAGAAGAAAAGCTCTCAGATGGAGGGGCTTGCAGTGCTCTAAGTCAACATGATAATTTTAAACTGTTTACTGCAAATATATTCAACTGGAGGCTAAACACAATGTGGTTTTCTTTACATCCAAGCACCAGGAGCTGAGTTAACCAGCAGCCTGAGAGGTGAAGGTACCCTGGGGGACTAGAGAAACACAAATCAATTTGACAACCCAAAGGAAAAGGGGCAAAAGACAATCCCAACCTACCCTAAAAACCTAAACTCTGGGATACAAATGAGAAAGATGATGAACAGCAAATAAGATAAAGTTTGGGTTTGGGTTTTTTTGTTTTAAATCCTCCCTATCCTTACAAAGCAAGACACTCTGGAACTGTAGAACAATAAAAACTAAAGATTCCTGGTACCCAGAGGTTTTTACAACACACTAAATAAGTTGTTATAGCTTACAGCAGGCTTGTTCTGCAGTAAAGCCTGTCATGGAACTCCCTGGCAGCACATTAGGCCACTATTAAATCGTGGTTGTGGTGATTTTTCAAGAGGAGCAGAAGGGAGAGAGGAGAAGGAGAAGCAAAGCCCACAGGTACTTACATCCACAGCACACTCAAAAATGGTGTCATCCAGCAAGACAACTTTGCAGTACATGTTTCTGTGTCTTTTCACTCCTTTCTGGGCAGCTTTTAAATCCTTGTCTGCTTTGGCCTCCGGAGTCTCTGGTTTAGGCTCTGCCTTGGCACTCTCTTCCTTGGCTTCCCCTTCTTCCTTGTCCTCAGGGTCTCTGCCCTCTGGCTCTTGCTCGTCCCTCCTCTCCTCCTGTGCAGGCTGAAACCCCCCAAGGAGAACAGTTTAGAGGGGTCAAACAAAGAGACAAACCAACCAACAAACAGAGCATCCCATGATACCAGCACTGCGGGGCTGGCACCTCACCCAGAGTCAGTGCCCTGACTTCAATCTGCACCTCAGGCCCTGGAGCAGGGGGGGAAAAGGGGATGGGATTCATTTTTAAAGCCCTTAAGAGTCATTTTCAAGGCTTCATTTAATAAAGGATGTAATAAAAAAAGAAATAAGGGTTGATTAGAGAAATCAAGGCAGAGATTACATCCTGCAAATCTCTGTGGGGTTGATGGCAGCACCTTTTGGACTGGGAAGGTTTTTCCTTGATGGCAGCACCTTTTGGACTGGGGAGGTTTTTCCTTGATGGCAGCACCTTTTGGACTGGGAAGGTTTTTCCTTGATGGCAGCACCTTTTGGACTGGGAAGGTTTTTCCTTCCCAGTGCCATGGGAGTGCAGCCACCCTTGGCATGGCAAGAGGGAATGGTTTTAAATGAAAAGATGAGAGATTTAGATGGGATATTAGGAATGGATCCTGCCCTGTGAGGATGGGCAGGCCCTGGCACAGGTTGGGCAGAGAAGCTGTGGCTGCCCCATCCCTGGGAGTGTCCAAGGCCAGGTCTGGATGGGACTTGGAGCACCCTGGGCTGGTGGGAGGTGTCCCTGCCCATTCCAACCCAAACCATTCCATGATTCTGTGACAGGAGTGGCACTAAAAGGAAGATCAAGGCTGTGATTTCACGGCCATATGAGCTGCCCAAGCAACTCCTGCCACCAAAAAGGGAAGGGAGCCTTCACACCCCTGTCACTGTACCTACAGGAGCACTTGATGAACCACTTTAACCCACTGAAGCAGCAAGAGATGCAGTTTGGGGGGCAGCAGGAGGAAGGATGCTGGTTTTTTTCCCCTCTGCCATTTCAGCAGGTTAAATGAGTTCACAGGAGACTCTGAGGTGCTGGATGCAGCAGCAGCACAGCTGCAGCAGAGCAAGAGCAAAACCTTGTCTGCTGGAGCCATCACATCTCATGAAATCACACCCAGGCACAAGTGCAGGGAGGTATTTAAAACCTAAATAATGTCCACAAGCTGCTGACTTCTGCTCCAGCAGAACTGGGACAATCGGGGAATCAGTGAAAGCTCCTAATGCCCCTCGCTCAGCATTTATCAAACTGCAGCACCTCCCAAACGCTGCCACAGCAGAAATATCTGCAGAGTGTCACAGTTCAGGAAGCCACTGACTGGGAGCTAAAATAAGAACTGAAAAAAAAAAAGGCTCTAATGCTTGGTCTGAAGCGAACGGCCCGTGAAGGAAGGTTGGGGTGAACGCTCAGCAAATCAAGTTAAGTAGAGGAAGAAATCATGGATTTAGAATTCCAGAGTGGTTTGGGTTGGGAGGAATCTTAAAGATCATCCAGTTCCACCCCCTGCCATGGGCAGGGACACTTTCCACTAGCCCAGGCTGCCCCAAGCCCTGTCCAACCTGGCCTTGGACACCTCCAGAAATTACTTCCTCTGGGCTGAAACTGCATAAAAATTCCCAGCTCCTCCTCATCCTGCTAATCCCAACCCTCAGAGGTACAAAACATCAGCAAAGATCATCCCATGGGTTTTACAAACTCAGAAATTAGGGGAAAGAAACAAAAATGTTTTACCTACCACCTTCTCTACAACTTTGTAACATAAAGGGGTGGGATTTGCAGTTCTTGCTCACTGGCAGTGCTTGAACTTGTAAAGTGTTGCCCCCAAATTCAGTTTGTGGGTGACTGACACTGCTCTGGAGCCACTCAGAACTTCAGGCAGTGGGGAAGAAATCCAGATTTCACCCTGCATGTTCTGTGACTGCAGCAACACCCCCAGGCTGGTTGGGCTGTAAGAAGGGACAACCTTCTCCAACTCCAACAACGGAGCTGCCACTACCCAAGGAGTAAGAGAAGGCACTCAACACCCCAAACCAACAACCAACTGCAGCTCTCTGAATGTTCCCTAGGGGTGTCTCTGCCTCAATTTCTACTTTAAATCTTAAAACTTCCAATTCTGCATGACACATGACCGTGGCTGGGAAGAGCAGACACCAGACAGCTCCCAGGAGCTGGGCTCAGCCCACCAGCCTGCAGAAATCCCTGTCTACATGATGCATAAGCAGAAAATACTTGTATTTGGCAGGCTCAGCACCAGCCCAGACTGAGCAGATGACCAAGTCCTGAAATGCTGTGCTTGCACTCCTTGAAGTTGAAGAAACCCTTCCCCACATCCACGTCCTCCTGCAACCTCCACCTCAGGCCACTGACCCACCTTTAACCTGCTCACACCAAGCACATCCCAAGGGGCAACACTGGATTTGGACCCTGGGAAAGTCAACCTTCATTCTGAGATGACATCCCAACCTCAGCAGGGCAAGGACTCATCATTTTGAGTTATGTTGTGAAGTGTGAGCACAATTCCCAGAGCAGGCATTTCCCACAAGAGTGGGAAGTATATGATGAAACACAGGGAGCCAAGAAGAGCCTTTGGGGCATCTCAGGAGCTTTTCTGGCCAAGCTCACCAAGCCTGGGATATGAAGTATTTATAGTTCTGGCTACAAAGACACATTTTTGGGACAGCAGGGAGCACATCCCATGGGACAAGGTGTTTTACCTGTGTTTCTGCACTGCTCAAGGAATGGAGATCCAGCGACGGGTCAGTTTTGAGCTCAGGCTCAGGAGCTGCAATCGGGGCTTTCACCAGGATGTCTTCATCAGGATTGGCTCCTAATCCTTTCTGGTCCCCTCCTGCCTCTTTAGGAGCATCAGCGTCTTTGTCCTCTTCGGACACCTGAGACTTGGGCCTCCTGAGGAAGGAGGAGAAGAGGCGGGACAGCCCCCGGCCCTCGGAGGTGCGACGTTCCTTCTTGCTCTGCTCCTCGTGCGTGGGGGTGTCTCCGTTGGAGGCCTTCTGCTTCTGCCCCTCTGCTGTGGGCTGAGCTCCTCCCTCCAGGGAGGCCTCCTGTTTTTGTGTTTCAGCAGCTCCTTCCTCCTCCTTGGCTTGCTGCTGCTCGGCGTTGTCGGCGTCCGCCGCGGGGCTCTTCTCTGTGGTCATGGTGGTGCTGCAGGAGAGGGAAAAGGGCTCAGTCAAGAGGAGGTTTCCAATATTCAGGTCTGACTGAGCTGTTCAAGCCAAGCCATGAGCACAGACACACCACATTCACCAGTCACACCACTCTGCCACAGAATTCCAGAATGTTCTGGGCTGGAAGGGACCGACAAGGATCGAGTCCAACTCTTCAGTGAATGACCTCCAGTTGAACCCCTGCCAACTCCAGCCTATAAAGTCAGGAAGAGGAGAATCATTCCTTTTGCCAAGGTTTGCTTTGATAGAAACATCTCTTGGCATTTGCCCCCCACCCTCTGGACAATGCTGAGGGTGTTCACCTGGAGAAGGGAAGGTTCCAGGGAGACCCTGAGCCCCTTCCAGTGCCCAAAGGGGCTCCAGGAGAGCTGGAGAGGGACTTGGGACAAGGGATGGAGGGACAGGACAAGGGGAATGGCTTCCCACTGCCAGGGGCAGGGATAGATGGGTTATTGGGAAGGAATTCTTGGCAGGCCCTGGCACAGGTTGGGCAGAGAAGCTGTGGCTGCCCCATCCCTGGCAGTGTCCAAGGCCAGGTTGGACAGGGCTTGGAGCACCCTAGGCTGGTGGGAGGTGTCCCTGCCCGTGGCAGGGGGTGGCATTGGGCGGGCTTTAAGGTCCCTTCCCACCCAAACCATTCTGGAATTCTGTGATCTAAACACATCAACCCACACTGATGGAGACAGGACTCGTTGGTGTTGACCAACAATTGATCTGCACAAGACCAGTCCAGCAGAGCCTTTGGAATTCATGGAACCTTTGGATTGCACAGAGGAAAAACACAAACCCAGAAGGTTTCCAAACCAGAGCAGATTTCCCCAGAGCCTGTGCTATTAAACTGATGCAATGTTTATTTCAACTTTAGCCTGGGCTGTTGACACAAAAAGATGGAAATCACATGAGAAGAATATCTATTTAAGGTATAAAGAGGACCCAAAATAATCATGCTTTAGAGGGGATAGAACTAATCTTTGGGCGTTGCATCACATGTATCTGCAGCAATAAACTCCACTGCTTACACTGAGCAAACAGCACATAATCCAGTATGGCTCAATCCCCCACCCCAGCCTCGGAGTACAAACATTTGCTCAAAATACAGACCTAAAATTAGGAAACATTTCAAGATCTCACCCTCCTACGTATTAGTGAGTTCATACATTTTCATTTAACTCGTGCTGATTGCCAAAACAACCAGAGTGCTGCAAAGAGAAAAGCCCTCCCAGCTCTCCAGAGGACTCTTCCCTTGCATTTAATGCAAATGCTGTGGTTAAACCAGAGCAGCAAAGACCATCCCTCGATTTGTTTCTCCAGCAATGCAAATTTCCTGAGGTTACAAAGCTTGGTTTGGGTTTTTGGTTGGGTTGGTTTGGGGTTTTTTGCAAGGAGGGCTTTTGGAAGAGCAGGGATAGAACCCACTGGGTCAGTGTTCCCATTGGAGAGGTATCAGATTTAGGACAGGCTCTCTGGATCCTCTGAATCTGTGTCAGGGGAGGTTTAAGTTGGATCTCAGCAAAAGGTTCTTCCCCCAGAGGGTGGTGGGCACTGACCAGGCTCCCCAGGGCAGAGGGCACAGCCCCAAGGCTGCCAGAGCTCCAGGAGGGTTTGGATGATGCTCTGGGGCACAGGGTGGGATTGTTGGGGTGTCTGTGCAGGGCCAGGAGCTGGACTGGATGATCCCTGTGGGTCCCTTCCAGCTCAGGATCTTCTATTATGCCATGAAACCTCTTCACTTGCACTTAGCCCCACCAGACAGCTTTGGGGACGAGCTGCAAGGCTCAGTTAAGCCTGAGGTCCTGCAGGAGCAGAAGACAGCACTACATTCTGCTCACAATCTTCCCCCTTGGGAAGCTGCTCTGGGTTATTCCAAACCAAAGAGAGAAGTGGAGACCACTGAAACAGCAGCTTCCAACCTGCACTGAGGGAACAGGCAGAGCCTCACCAGCACCCACAGGAGACCCATGGACCAGGGATGCTGCAAAGAGAGTGCCATACGCCAGATGTGCCCAGATGTGCCCAGTTTGCAGATGGCAGCACGTGTGTGACTTGCTCCTGCAGCTCTTCTGCCTCCCTTCCTCCTGCAACCCCATGCCAGGGGTGCTGCTGACCCTGTTAGCAGGACATGCCTCCACCTGCAGAGTCCCCCCAGCCCCACACAGCCAATCCCTGCTCTCAACAGCTCTCCAAGAACTCCTGGAGATGCTACAAGGCAGTGGAGGGGCCAAGGACTATCAAAACCCCATCACTCTGAGCCTGTGATGGAGGACAGACTCTCCATGGCCAACTCCCAGGGCAAAGCTGCCGATGTCCTGGCACGGATCGGGATGGATGCCCGTCCCACCAGGATCACACGCCCACAGCGAGCTCCCCCTGGCACCAGCTGCCAGAGCAGCCTGCTTTGGAGTCACTTCCCACTGTGTTTGTTTGGAATAAACACATTTGTAGGAATCCTTATCAAAACACACAACATCAGACGCGCCGTCGCTCTTCAAACCAGAAAGGCAGAACTGAGGCTTTGGCGATGAGGATGGCAGGGAGGGCACAGCTGAGGAGCAGCTCTTATCAGCCACAGGAAAGCAGAGGGACAGTCCACAAAGGAACATTTCCTCTGCATGTACTTTTCTCTCTTTAAACACCAACAATTCTGGAACAAGGACTGTTTACTTGTTTACATTTCAAAGCCACAGCCACGACCTTTCCTGAGGTAGGAGGGTGGGTCTTGCTGGTGATGAGAAAACATCTCCTTGCCTGAAACATTTCCTTTGAATTGACTGGGTTGGAAAAGACCTCTGAGATCATCAAGTCCAACCCTTGGGCCAACTCCAGTCCCTTTACCACATCATGGCACTCAGTGCCACGGCCAAGCTCAGCTGAAAAACCTCCAGGGATGGGGAATCCACCCCCTCTCTGGGCAGCCCATTCCAATGCCTGAGCACTCTCTCTGCAAAGAAGTTTTTTCTGCTCTCCAACTTCAATTTCCCCTGGCAGAGCTTGAGCCCCCCGTGCCCCCTTGTCCTATTGCTGAGTGCCTGGGAGAAGAGACCAACCCCCACCTGGCCACAACTTCCCTTCAGGTAGTTCTAGACAGTGATGAGACATCTCTTTGTGTCTCCTGCATCCCTGGGGAGCCCGGCTGCAGCTCAGGCAGCTCCCTCAGCAGGGCTGGGGATGCAGAGATGGGCACGTAGGAGCCCTGCCCCTCCCACCAAACATCTCAGAGCTGCCAGCACCAATAACTCACTGGGTGCAGCAAACCAACCTCCTGCTGCACGACCTGAGGAGCTGCTCCCAGCCAGGCTCACAACTGCAGCCCCTCCCCTGGAAGTTTTGTGCTCAGAAAGAGTTTTCCCTACGCTCTCCCCCAAAAGCAAAGAGATTTGTGAGTAAATAACATCACTGAGAGGCTGCCCATGGCAAAGGGTTGCAATGAGATGGTCTTTAAAGTCCTTTCCAACCTGAACCACTCTGTGATTCTGGGATTATCTAAGATAAAAAGCACCTTTGCTGTATTTGCCAAGTGGTGTTTTGTTTCCATCCCAGCCCTGCCCACAGCCAAACCACAAGGCTGGCACTTAAATTCAAGTTTTCTTCCCTTCACTATTGCACAAGGCTGAGCCTGCAGGTGCCTCCGGAGCTCCCAGGATGCTGGAGGATGCTCTGCCCTTGTAGGGGTGCTGCTCACCTCCTGCTCTGAGCTGCCACACTTGTAAGCACTGCTTTTGGGGGGGGTTTGGTAGAGGCTGAAGGTTTGATGCCAGGCAGCCTGTAAAAAGCAGGCTCTTCACTGTCTGGTATAGAAAAACTGTTCAAAGCTACAGAAATAAGGAAACCACAACAAAACTCAGACCTGACCCCAGAGAGAGACTTCAGAGTAAAAAAATCTCACCAGAAAAGAGTACAAATACGTATTTATATTTAAACAGTTTTAAGAACATCCTGCAGACAAGAAGGTTTTGTCAACAGGAAGCAACCTGAAGAAAAGGGAGTTCAACACTCCCAGAGCAGCCAAAAACTGGGGCACCTGCACCACAGGTCAACCTCCCACCACCAATAGCCCCTCCAGCTGCACCAGAGCAGCCCCCAGAGGAGGATCTGGGAGTTTTGGAAGAGGAAAGCCCATTTATCTCCTCTCCAAAGGCATCAGCTCAAAGAAACAGGAATGTTTAGATCTGTGTCTCTCACCCTCTCCTACCTGTCAGCTGCTCCAGTCTTCTCTTATTTAGGCACACAAATAAGTGTGGTGATAGTAAATTGAGCCTGCCCTGAGAGGGGCAGAGTTAATTAAAAATTAGGAAGAAATTCCTCCCTGTGAAGGTGGGCAGGCCCTGGCACAGGTTGGGCAGGGAAGCTGTGGTTGGCCCATCCCTTGAAGTGTCCAAGGACAGGTTGGAGCAACCTGGATAGTGGGAGGTGTCCCTGACCATGGCAGGGGGAGAACAAAATGATCTTTAAGGTCCCTTCCAACCCACACCAGTTTGTGATTCCATGATAAATCTAACTTATCCCTGCCTCCAAGCCTGGAAAAATTATTTATGCCTCACACCATAACCTACTTAATTCCCAGTGGTTTAGTCTTTCAGAGAGAGAAGAAAAAGGACTGTCCACAGAGAAGGTTCAGTTCTTGGAAACCCAAACTGTCTCACAGCACCAGATAAGGGGGATCACTCTGCTGGGACAAATTGTCTTGACCTTTCTACCCAAAAATGTGTGGCTTCTCCGAAAGCTGCTTCTCCAGCAAGAGCTGGAGACAAACGATAAGAACGAAATTTCTGCTAAAAATAGGCAAAAATCAAACAGTTTCAGCAACAGCGTGATGGGGTTTGTTTTTTTTTAAACGCGTTCCTTCCCATTCCATCATGTGTGTGAAAAGCACACAATTCAACTACACAAAATGCTGCTCAAAATAGACAGCACAGCCTGAAAATTCAGCTTAGTCAAGACCTGGTGCACGTGCAACAAACCTGAAGGTGGGAGAGGAGGAAAGTGCAGCCACCACCAGCGAGACTCACCCCACCTGTGAGTGTGTTACGTGTCCTACACCTGATTCTTACTACAGTTAAAATAACATTTCAAGGCCAGATTGGAGGGGGTTTGGAGCAACCTGGTCTTGTGGAAGGTGTCCCTGCCCACAGCAAGGGGTTGGAATGAGATGAGCTTTAAGGTCCTTTTCAACCCCAACCAGTCTGGGATTCTGTGAGCATAGCAGAGAGTTGTTTGCTTGGGGCTTTGAAACAAAAGAAGAAACTCAAATACAATAAAACAAGCCCCTCAAATAAGAAATTCAAACAACCTTAAAATACTCTAAAGCACCACAACTGTTCAGAATTTATTTAATAAATTTTATTAGAGGAATAATTAGCGCTGACATTTATAACCTCTCTCAGAATTAAAGAGCATCATCTTTCTGTGCTGGTACCTTGGGTCCTGAACAAAAGGGATCCTGTCACTCAGCCTGACCTGGAGGGTAACAGGAGCCTCCAGGAGCCTCAGTGAACAGAGGAAAAATAAACCACCCAGCACAACACAGATGGCACATTACAACTGCCTGGATTTAATTCTCACCAGAGCAGCCCTGGTAATCTACTGCACGTCGGCAGCCCCGTGCCCCTCTCCCATCTCCTGCTCTCATACTGCCTTCCTATTTAAATGAGGGCAAAAATAGTAGCTCACCATCTGCTGAAAGCAAATCATTTATGTCAAATTGAAGACTGGGCTTATAAAATGACCTGACTAAATGGAGCAGTAAGTGCATTACAACCGAAGGGAGCTGAGAGCTCCTCCCCTGTATCCTCAAAAATCCTCCTGGATGCCACAGAACACAGAAATTCATGGGCTTTGCTCATTGGTGAAGTGCTGAAATTTAAATGAAAACATGTATTTGTCACTGGAGCCTTGTTTGCAGCGATGGGTTTGGAAAGGCTGCCCATGTGGGATCTGTAGGAAAACTCACTGGAACTGGGAGCAGTTGGCCCCAGAACTGAGTCACAGGAAGGCAAATGCACCTGGCTGCCAGCAACACAAAGCCCAGAGACCATCCCATCATGTTCCAACACAGGAGTTTGCTAAAAAGACCATGAAAACCATCAGTTCAATACAAGTGTTGTTTCCCATTCCGTAGCTCCCTTCCCCTCTTCAGCAGAGCAAGAGCAAGGCTTGGTCCCAAACACACGGAGCCTGCAGAAGTTTCCTCTGCAGTCTCCAAAGCCCCCCTGACCACACCAACCCTGAGGAGCACACAGGGGGGTCAGCCTGGTGGGCAGAGGCTGCTCCAAAACCCTCCCCAGCCAGAGGAGCTGTATCTGCAGGGAGGGAAGGATCCATCCAGACCAGTCGTCACCCCACAGACAGCTCAGCACCTGCATGGCACAGATAATATCCCAGGGGCTGCTCCCTCCACCAGCCTCCCACAGGGACAGAAACCCGGCAGGGGCCAGAAATCTGTGCAGAGACAAACAGCAAGAATGGTGCTCACAGAAACACCAGGAGTGAGCACTGCTGCATCCCAGGGAAGCACATCCAAGGATGGGCTCCCTCCCAGCAGGTCAGTCCATCACAAGGAAACACACACAAGGATGGGCAACATCCCAGCATGTCACTCCATCCCAGGGAGGCAAATCCAAGGATGGGCTCTGTCTCAGCAGGTCACTCCATCCCAGGGAAGCAAATGCAAGGATGGGCAACATCCCAGCAGGTCACTCCATCCCAGGGAAGTAAATCCAAGGATGGAGTCCCTCCCAGCCAGTTGCTCTATCCCAGGGAAGCAAATCCAAAGATGGGCTCCCTCCCAGCCAGTTGCTCCATCCCAGGGAAGTAAATCCAAGGATGGGCAACATCCCAGCAGGTCACTCCATCACAGGGAAGCAAATCCAAGGGTGGGCTCTGTCTCAGCAGGTCAGTCCATCACAAGGAAACACATCCAAGGATGGGCAACATCCCAGCAGGT
>VWZD01013186.1:81907-99938 GCA_013396695.1 Sakesphorus luctuosus
ATCCAAGGATGGGCAACATCCCAGCAGGTTGATCCATCCCAGGGAAGCAAATCCAAAGATGGGCTCCCTCCCAGCCAGTTGCTCCATCCCAGGGAAGCAAATCCAAGGATGGGCTCCCTCCCAGCCAGTTGCTCCATCCCAGGGAAGCAAATCCAAGGATGGGCAACATCCCAGCAGGTCACTCCATCACAAGGAAACACATCCAGGGATGGGCAACATCCCAGCAGGTCACTCCATCCCAGGGAAGCAAATCCAAGGATGGGCTCTGTCTCAGCAGGTCACTCCATCCCAGGGAAGTAAATCCAAGGATGGGCTCCCTCCAACCAGTTGCTCCATCCCAGGGAAGCAAATCCAAGGATGGGCAACATCCCAGCAGGTCACTCCATCACAGCCACTCCAAACTCTGTGCTGAAGGAATCCCAGCGTGGGGATGACAGCAAAGCAGAGATGACAATGCCACCACAGCTCTCCCACAGCAGCACAGCCCTTGCTAAAGCAACAATTCAACACAAAATAAGCAATAGATCTCCATCGGCTGAACAGGAGGGGGTTTTTTGCCATGAATTATTCATGAGGAGCTTTTTTTTCCCTGCCTGAACACAGATGTGTTTACTTACACTGTGCCTCATTTACACTCAAGGTTTAACGTAACAGGGCTCATTTTCTCTCCTCACAGTTTTCCAAGCACGGGGATAAAGCACTTTTTTGCTTTTGTCGTCCTCCCTGTGGTTGTTTCCAAACCAAAGCTATAATTAGAAACCAAGAGGGACCTGAACAGTGCTTTGATAAAGAGCTGCCTGCGAGATAAATACCCTCCCCCTGCACAGACACACACACAGAGGCACCTGCCTGGATGTATCTCTGCTGCACTGAGAGCCAGAGGGATGTTTGATGCTAAAAGCTCTTAACAGGCTCCACCACCAAGTGCTCCAGCTCCCACACAAGGGCTGGTCCTCCCCTGTGTGCAGGGGACGTCGTGTTTAACCACTTCATTTGTCCCTGCATGGCTGCAAAGCGATTTGCACCCACCCCAGTGCCCCAAATGCCTCTGCCACGCCCTGGCAACACGCCCCAAACTCATTAAAAATCACCCTAATCGTGCAGTTATTTGGATGTTCTGAGCTGCACAAGAAATGCACACTATTTGAACTATCTAAGAGAAGCACTTACAGAAGGGCTGGTGTGGTTGGAGTCATGCTTGGCTTGTTCTCTGCCAAGCCCAGGTGAAAACTGGCTGAAAACATGCTCAGCCCTGGCTTAAAGCTGGGCTTACTGTTTCCAAATTGCCACTGGATATCAGAGAATCATGGAAGAGATTGGGCTGAAAGGGATCTTAAAGCTGACCCACTGCCACCCCCTGCCATGGGCAGGGACACCTCCCACCAGCCCAGGTTGCTCCAAGCTCCATCCAACCTGGCCTTGGGTTACACAACATTCCAGGGATGGGGCAGCCACAACTTCTCTGTGCCAGGGCCTGCCCACCCTCACAGAAAAGAATTCCTTCCCAATATCCCACCTATCCCTGCCCTCTGGCAGTGGGAAGCCATTCCCCTTGTCCTGTCCCTCCATCCCTTGTCCCCAGTTCCTCTCCAGCTCTCCTGGAGCCCCTTTGGGCACTGGAAGGGGCTCTCAGGTCTCCCTTTTCCCCTCCAGATGAACATCCCCAGCTCTCCCAGTCCATCAAGGACACTTGAACAAATTCCCACTACATTCCCCTAAGCTGATTTCAAGACCTTTTCTCCTGTAAATCAACCATTGCTCCTTCTCCTGACACCAACACTCCAAAAATATTCACTGCCAAGGAAATTCATTCTCCCCAGCAGGAGCCTGCAGGGAGAGAAACCCCCAGGACACACTAACCCAGTGCTGCCAGGGTCTGCCCAGGGGCACAGCAACGTGGGTTTGTTGCTGTTTTAATGAGTTTTAAGGAGTTGTACCAGCTGCCAGGCAGAGCTGATGCACCTGGTTTGCTCCTCTGTGATCACTGCAACCATCAGGCAGTGAAGACAAGGGGACTAAAATTACCTTTACAGTAATTATCAGCCTGAACATGGCACTTTAAAGTTTAATGACCCCCTTCTAGGAGTGCAGGAAGGCACTGGCCAGCTGTGGATTAGCCACTAAATCCCTCAATTCTTGGTTTTCTAGCCAAGCCCCAGAAGCTACACCTCCAGATCAACATGGGGATGGAGAAGACAGAGACCTCCTCAGCAGGCACCAGCCTGGAAAGAC
Organism: Sakesphorus luctuosus; assembly: GCA_013396695.1. NCBI lineage: Eukaryota > Metazoa > Chordata > Aves > Passeriformes > Thamnophilidae > Sakesphorus > Sakesphorus luctuosus. Next base: position 84,140 of record VWZD01013186.1, read on the forward strand.
CCAGCATTGCTGGCTCTGGAGACACAGCTGGGCTAGCAAAAGCTCTGAGGAGCTCAGGAATAAAGTCAGAGAGAAGGGAGGGCTGTGAGGCTGAGTACAAACCCCCCCAGGTATCAGCACTCAGCAGCCTGTGCTGCTCCTGAACTCGGGCAGGGCTTTGTTTCAGGAAGGACCAACCTTTTCTGAAATCTCTTCTACTTTCAGGGCTCAGCATCACAGGCAACAACACAGAGAGAAGGAGAAATCCATTCCCACCACAAACCTTGAGCTGTAAACTCCCAGTATCACACAGAGAACCCAACCTTCGACCATCTGAAGACTCACAGGACCATCCAGCTTGGCTTTGGAGCCCACTAAGAGCTCACTGAGGTCCCCAACAAAACCAGTAGAGCCTGTGGAAGCACAAGATCCACCAGGCCCTTCCCAGCTGGCTGCAGCTCCCCAGGGCACACAGCAATGGGTTGTGCTAACTGGGATGCTGCTGTCCTTGCCTTAAAACTGGAAGCAAAAAAGCATCTTCTGTGGACACTATGCATAGGAGGGAGGGTGGGAAGGAGGGAGACAGATCCTCCAGAAAGGTCCTCCTCCTTTTTTGTCCTTTTAAATAGTGCAAATAATGAGTTAATTCCAGACTCTGCACCATTCCCAGAAAATCATCCCATGGGGACAATCCCACTGTGCTCCTGCAGGCTCCCTCCTGTGCACAAGAACAGGGAAACATCCAGCACCATTCAAGCCTGGTTCCATGTTCCCAACAGGAACCACAGGCAACCAACAGGCAGCAAACCAGTCACAGAATCATAGAATCAACTGGGTTGGAAAAGACCTCCCAGATCATCAAGTCCAACCCTGGGGCCAACTCCAGTCCCTTTACCACATCATGGCACTCAGTGCCACGGCCAAGCTCAGCTCAAAAACCTCCAGGCATGGGGAATCCACCCCCTCTCTGGGCAGCCCATTCCAATCCCTCAGCACTCTCTCTGCAAAGAAGTTTTTTCTGCTCTCCAACTTCAATTTCCCCTGGCAGAGCTTGAGCCCCCTGTGCCCCCTTGTCCTGTTGCTGAGTGCCTGGGAGAAGAGACCAACCCCCACCTGGCCAGAACTTCCCTTCAGTCCTTCAGCTGTTCTCCCAAACACTCATGTGCCCAGAAGTCAGAAGCTGTTTGTAAAGCCTCCAGGTACTGACTCTTTGACTGGGACAAACTCAAGTGCCACCAGGGCCCCAGGAGGACGTTTCCTCCACTGCCTGTCTCAGGCACACACTTGGACACTTCACACCCCCTTCCACAGGGATGGTTTTCTTCCCGTTTTTCCTGCTCATGATGCTCAGTGACCCCAAAGCCACCCTTGCCCTTGGGGTGGCTTCACAAGCTGGAGAGCAAAGGAGAAGATGGTTCCTGGAAAATCACAGCAGGTTTTGAAACGCCTCCCACACAGAGGATGTTCCGCAGGAGCCCTTCAGGGAGCCCGAACTCAGCAGTGACACCCTCCCAGGGTCACCTAAGCATTGGGAGATCAGTGTCACGATTAGGGAGACATCCTTGGCAGTCCCCATCCCATGACAAACTCATTCCCTTAGCAAGGCCAGGGGGAAGCCCCTCAGTCAGCACAGCAACCCAGTAATTCCATTACACAACATTCCCTGCCCCAGATTTGGTGCAATTTGGCCCATTTCGTGCGTGCAAAAGCACCTCGGGGATGCCTGAGGGTTCTGCCCTGGTTCCAGCACCTCACACACATCCCACTTCTGTTCCCACCCAAGATCCCAAGGGCTGGGGATGGCAATGAGTGGGGAGACACCAACCCACCGTGGGGGTGACAGGACTGTCACCCTGCCATAGCTGCAAGCCCAGGATGAAAATCCTCCCACACCCACCAGGAACAGGAACCAAACTGGAGGGGGTGTGAAAAGGCAATTAAATATCCTCTGTGCTCAGAAGACACATCTGATGTGTGGACACATCGCAGAGCAGGTCAGTCCTGTCCCCTCCAGGAGCTGCTCCTTCTGGCAGCAGAACCCCTCACCCAAAACTCGCCCTCCAGCCGCTTCCACCAGTTCTGTTTGTTTTTTTCCACCCAGCAGTGAAATCAGGCAGCTTTAGCTCTTAATCCCCTTAATTAGGGGTGTGCAGCAGCCTTCATTCCTTAATTACATCCATTGACACATCTGATGCAACACATTTACAAACAACCATTCGCACTGGAGATGGCTTTGAATCAAACCCGCCGTCGTTGCCACACTGTGTCACCAGCGGGGAGAAGACACAACGCGACGTTCCGGATGCTTTAACAAGACACACAGCTCGGGAATGCCATTTCCATTAAATAATCACCTGTTTCTCTGGCACGGAGTAACCACTGGGGCAGCAGAGTGGGAGTGCAGCTATCACAAAGTGACTATTTCAGGCAATCCTCTCAGTGTTACCCCACGGGATGGAGGGATGACGTTTCAGTGCCTAACCCGGTGATTTTGGTCCATCACCATTCCATAGCTCTGTTAAAGCTGGACAACAGGGAGCTTCATTTCAGCTGCTCAGCTGCCAGGAATCCCTTTGATCCTTTGGGAGAGCAAACACCCAGCGAGCACTTTATCACCCCCACTTGTGCTGCAGAGCCAAAATAATGATGCTGACACCTCCTGCCTGCCCACAGAGCCACGGCAAGTTATCCCACCGGGAGCCTGTGCTCACTCCTGCTTGGAATTGCTGCCCAGGATCCCAGCCGGGTGCACTAATGGCTCACCAGCAGCTGAGCTCCAGCCTGGCCTACCAGCAGTGGGAAAGAGTGAGCAGGATATTAAATACCATCCTGGGGGGAAGGGAGAGCACTGATTTAAAAAATGAGATGGAAGATAAGATGGTATTGTGGTGTTTGTTTCAGTGCTGGAGACCCAAGGAAGGATTTGTGCTGGTCCCCACAGCACCTTCTGCTCAGCTCCTGCACCAGCCCAGGGTCGCTGCAATCATCTGCAAGGAGGAAATGTGCACAAATATTGCTTTCTTCAGACTACAGAAAGGAAGAGGAAGTTGTGTTCATGCTCAGCTCTGCAGGGAGGGGTCAGAAACACACTCTGCACCCACATCCAGGGGCTGTTTGCTCACATTTTCGGTTGCCGCCCTCCTTTCTGCGCTGGATGGGTCGGGTGTGGGAGGGTGTTGTGGGTTGTGATTTCACTGAACAAACAGCAGCAATGCCACGTTTCACCAGCTCTCAAGAGGTATTTTTTACTTCTTCAACGCCCACCTTTGCCACCCAGCACACCAAGGCAGTGTCAGTGCTGAGTCTCACCCTGGTGCTCCTTGAGTTTGGGAACTGAAGCACCACAACACCTTCCCCTCCGGCCACACTTAATCCTGCTGATCCAAACACAGCTCCACCCAGGAGCTCCATGGACAACATGCACCAAAAGGATCTCTCCCACCCCCCTGTCCAGCTGCACTACTCTTCTCCCCCTCCCACCCTCTCCCCACTCCCAGGGGCTGCCCAGGACTCCCTTCCCCACCCACTCACACCCTTCCCTCCAATCTTCTCCCTTTCATCCTGCATTAAAACCACACTGGGAGAAGCTTAACATCCCCAAGGGCATTAAAGGGAGCCTGGGCATGAAGACAGGCAGGCATGTGCACTGGGGAAACTGGGGCAGCACTTGGAAGCTGTAAACCAGCTTTCCCCACTCCCACCAGTGCCCACACACACCTGTCATGGCACTGCCAGGACACTGCTGGCCACCAACCAGCTGAGAAGACAACAGCAAACATCTCCCAACTGTTTCAACACTGCAATATTTGAATCCAAGTGAAAAACCATTAAAGACCAAGTATTCCCTTCTGTAGGGATAAAGCCTATGTAGAAAACAGCAGCTGGTTTAAATCTCCCCCCATTAAAATAAATTGGAGCTGGGGTTAGTGGTGCTTTCTGGATAAGCTGTTGGCCTTGTGTACACAATTTAGCATCCCATTGATACTTATTTTATGAGTTAGGTCTCAAAATAATCCTTACTCTATTCAAAGTGTGTGCATGTGTGTGTGCACACCCTCCCCCCGACGATATAACGGCGGGAGGAACAACCACATGTTTTTTTGGAGAAGCTTTGCTTATTTTTCCCTTTTTTCTATTTAAATCCCAGTTGTGCAATTGCCTCGTGCACAGCTGAAGCCTCATTGAGCCCAACGGTGCTTCATCCAGCTGAAAGCTCTGCAGACTCTCGGGGTCTCAGCGTGGCTCGGGCATTTATCAAGTACCAAAACCAACAGAAAATTAAGAATAAACCATATTACCCTCAGTGTTTTGGACTCAAAACCTACTGGTCTTGCCCAGCACCCAGTACTGAAGACTAAATGGAGAGCCCAAGCTTTAAAATTGTGCTGCTAAAGGGCTGTGAGTGCCACAGTCACAATTCCAGACAAGTGAGCTGCTCTTTTCACTGTGCTGCTGACAGCAGGAGCCACACAACAATATTGCTGAAACCCACATTCATGCAGCACAAGGGAATAAAATGCCACACAAATCCTCTTTTCTGCAAGCTCTGGTGATATCATTGTTTGGGTTAAAACTGCCATGAGAAGACCCTTCAAACGAGAGCAGGGAGAAAAGAGTAGAGAGAGCAAAAAGCATCGGTGAGCTCACCCGGGCCAGGCAGCTCTGCCAAACCAGCTCTTTGCTCCTCCAATAAATACATTTTTAAACCACTTCCTTCACACTTCCTTAAGGTTCTCTCTCAATACACACGAGCTGAAGGTAAGTGGTTGCCTATTCCTCTGTAAGAGGAACAAAATGTACACACACAAAAGGCCTGAGAGGGCTCAGCTCGCTGCGAGGCACCTCCTCGTCGGTGCAAGCTGTGAGCAGGGCACATGGAAAAGGAGAGCACAGAAATGCCACACCAGCTGCAGAAAGCAGGTTGGTTTTTGCAGCTTTTGCAGCGGCAAGAAGTGTGGTTTAAGAATAAAAAGCAAAACCAAGACAGAAACAATGCAATGAGGTGGGCATCGCTGCACAGCCTGAGCTCGCTCCTGCTCCCCAACCAACCAAGCCGTGAGAACTCTTCAAAAGTGAACTACAACTCCACAACAAAACCATTTCATTCCCTCACTCCTAAGCATGGAAGATGTTTTAAAAGTATCTGCCTTACCAGGTTGTGTCCCCTCTTCAGCACCCAGGGCAGGAGGACAGGACGTGCCTCGCTCTGCTCTGCTCACTCCTGGTCGCTGCCTTTGCTCTGGAGCGCCCGCGTCGAGCGCGGACCTCGCTCACTCCACCCATCCCTGCCATGTGGATTTGCTGTTTCCCAGGAGTTTTACCTGCTGACACCACACTGCAAGCCTGCTTGGTTTATTTAACCACACTCCTGCTCTTAAGCTACCATCCAATTACTGCTCCCAATTACTCGGTGCTCAAGAGCCGGCGTTAATTACAGAGTACCCGGCGCGCGAAGCTGCCGGCTGTGCCGCACAGAGATGGAGCTCCCAACCTGCTGGCATCCAGCACCAGCCTCTCCTCTGGGGCAAGAAACACAGATTCCTGCTCTCAAGGGTGGAATAACAGCCCTGAGCATGAAGAGGAGGTTTGGTGAAATGGTGAATGAGCAGGAGGTCACCGCAGCCTGAACCCCCAGATCTCAGCAGCCCCTCGGATCCCTCCTGCATCCACAGCATTAAATAGCTGGGTTTTCCCTTGGGATTCAGCAAAGCACAGCTGGAGGTGTTGAATCAGGGGATGTGGGACACACAGAAGAAACAGCAGCCATTTGTGTAAATGCATGTCAGTTTTAAGTTTGAAAAACCACTTAAAAACAGGAGGATGGAGACCCCAAACCCTCAGAATACAGAAAAAAAAAAACTGAAAACCACCACTCTCCAAGCACAGGTTACTTCATACAACGACCTGAGCTTTTCAGGCATTAACATCAGACCTGGGAGGTTAAGACTCAAAAGAACTCAGAGCCCAGGGACAGGGGAGCACAGTGTGAGCCTTGGGAACAGCCAGAATGAGCCTTTGCAGCTGGCAGAGCCTTCACAGACAAACTGGCATCTGCAGACAGCAGTGCAAGAGGTCATTTTGCAACTCACATTGCTCAGACTGAATAATAATAATCTCCCCAGTGCAGGACGTCCTTCTGTAGGATTTTGTGAAAGATCCCATAAACTTTGCCCTCTTCTTTCCCTTTCTACAAATAGATCTCTGTTGCACAAGGCACTGATGCAGTGCCACTGTGTGAAACAGCAACAGGCCAGAAGGAAATAGCACTTTTACCATGATTATCTACTCATTTTTTATGGAATATTAGATTTTTTTGGCTCAAGATGTGTTTTACTTTGCGTGGTGCAGGGCACTTCCAAAGGGTTTCACCAACAGCACTGCAGAACTCAGGCTGGACAACAGCAGAGGTCAGTGCTGGGTTTCCATATACAAGAGGAAAATAAAAAGGCAACTCCAGTAGGGCTTGGAGATCCCACTGGAGCATCAAAGGGAGCACCGTGGTGGCAAGGACTGCTCCCATCAGGAATGTGACTGCACAGGGACATGTCCCATGTTTGGAACTCATCAACAGGACAAGGGGGCATGGGGGGCTCAAGCTCTGCCAGGGGAAATTGGAGTTGGAGAGCAGAAAAAACTTCTTTGCAGAGAGAGTGCTGAGGGATTGGAATGGGCTGCCCAGAGAGGGGGTGGATTCCCCATCCCTGGAGGTTTTTCAGCTGAGCTTGGCCGTGGCACTGAGTGCCATGATGTGGTAAAGGGACTGGAGTTGGCCCAAGGGTTGGACTTGATGATCTCAGAGGTCTTTTCCAACCCAATTGATTCTATGATTGTGTACTGTGGGGCAGCAGAACGTGCCTTGTAACCCACAATACAGTTCATATTAAGGGCAGCAATTAACTCAATTAGTGATCACCCAGCGAGCTGCTGCTTTACAAAAGGAGTTGATTTTAAGCAGCAAACCCAACTTCCAGCATGGTTTAAAACAGGAAGATCTACATAAGCATCAACACACTGGTGCCACTGGGAATGGCTGGGCAGGCTCCTGCTGCAGGTGCCTTACCCAAACACTGCATTAATACTGGATGGATCTGGGATTTCACATGAAACACATCCCATTTACAGGGATTCAACCCAAACCCACAGTCCTCCTACTAAAATGCAAGTGCCACATCCATTCTTCCCCACAGTAAGTGCAGATCACACACATGATCACTGCAAAAACCATCAGGGACTGTGCTGGGTACCACACTGGCTCATTACTTGTGTGACAAATTATCAACTTGAAAATCAAATATCTGCACAGCTCCAAGCTGAATTTTTTTCCAATTTGCATTTTTTTCCAATTTGCATTTAAAAAAAAAAATTGTAATTCACTGCTTGGAGCAGCAAAGGCATATTTTTCTTTAGAACACAGCAACAAATTTCAAGGATATTTCCCAAAGCACCATCAAAGAGCTCATTGCTGTTATACCAAGAGGTCTGGATCTTTTTGTGTCTGGGAATCAACCCTTAATTTTAAGCTTGTGCAAAGCCTGGGGATCTCTCAGGGTGTTTTCATGAAACTTGCCCCATCCTGAGCAATAATGACTCACCCCAGACAGCAGCACCAGAACTGCTGCACCCATGAAACACCTTGTGACTGGGCAAAACCACAGGCCATGGGTGGGAAAGCAATGCCAGGAGATTAACTTGGGAAAACAGGCAAAAACTGCACATTCCCAGTTGCTGTTTCCTCTGGAGACCGTTGGGTTTGGCTGCCACTCGACGTCGTGGGGTGCAGCCAAAATCCCAAACGCTGCTGCTCCATTAGCAAAGCTCTGATGATGTTTTCCAACAGAGAGGCTTGTGATTTTCTCCCTCCACTTGTTTTCTGTAAATGTCTCAAAATATTTTCTCGGGGAGTGTTTGTGCTGAAGGGGATCAAGAGGAAAAACACGAGCAGATCCCTTGGGTAGCACAGGAACAACCCACCCACAAACCTCCTGCTTCACACCTGCAGGGCTGCACCTCCACTTGATGTCTTCTCCCCTCAACCAGATAGAACAATTACTAGAACAGGTGTTTTTAATAAAAAAACACATGTTCTTCACCTGTCCTAAGATGTTTTTCTAGTGGCAAAGCTCAAGCGTTGCAAGAGTTACAATTAATCAAAGCTCAGTTTCAGTGTAACTCACCACTCCTTGATTTTCCGCCACAGTCAGAAGTTTCGGAAGGTTAAACTGTTTCCAAAACAAACACGATCTATCAACAATTTTTCGGTTGATTTTATAGTTAATACATCAAAAGGGCAGAGCTGTTTGTTTCCTTATAATTGTGTTTTCAAAGGCCCAGGCAGGAGCTGGTCCCACCTCACAGGACTGAGGGTTTTTCACATCTGCTCCTGCCACAGGAGTGATTTACAACTGTTTGTGCTGAGAAATCATGAGAAATGGTTAATGTACAACCACATCCCTCAGCAGCATCAGCCCAGCAAACAGAGCCAGCCCTGTAATCAGGTTGGTACCTCAACCAGACACCGATGAGCTCCACACACACCCTGTGACCTACAGAGTGCTGGCACCTCTCCCTTCACCTGTGTTTGCAGGGAACCTGATCAGTGGCAGAGATGCAGCTCAGGAACCTCAAAAAAGGTATAAAAAGGTTTAATTCCACTTCATTTGCATGTGATTATAATGTATGTGCACTCCCAGATGTGCTGGGATTAGCACTGTATGGATCAAGCAATGCTCGTGCTGGAGGGTCCAGCTCAGTTATAAAGAGAAATAAACCTGCAAGAAAAGTGTCACAGTGAAATACTAAGTTTCTCTGTAATTGCAAGCCTCCTCTCCTTGCCCAGCTCATCCCTCATGTCCACAATCTACTCCCATTCCTGCCTCTGGAAGCACACAGACATGGAACTCTAATAGATCCAGTTTCTCCCCAGCTCTCCCTCTCCATTCATCATGCAGTGGAAACTCCACTTTTAATAAACCACATCTCTGCAAAAGGAATATCGCCATTTGTCATCATCAGGGCACATGAAGAGAGTCAATCATCATTTTTAAATAAGCCAAGAGCAGCAGCTGCAAAATAGGAACCACTAACACTGTCCATGTCACTGCTGGTTTCCCCACCAGCATCTGGTGGGTGTTTGCAGGAGGGACCAGGAGCACCTCAACCAAGAGGAATATTTCAACAGTGGTGCCCCAAAACTCAAGGGATAGGAAATACCAGCTACTCAAGAACTACTTCAGAACAAAATAAAACAGAAAAAAAAATTTGCTCTGGTGTGTAAGTGAGGGGAAAAGGTAATTTTTTGACATGAAGACACTCAGACACTGCAAGTCCTTTCAGTTCTCGTCATCAAGGGGATATTCAAACCTCAGTGAGGATCCCAAACCTCCCTACAGAGAGGGGCAGGGATGGGATCCTGCATCAGGATGGGCACAGTGGCTGCTCTGACCTCACCAGCCAACCCCAGCTTTATTCCACATTTCCTGGGGGAGGGAAGGGAAGTGCAGGGACAGTAGGGAGCAAACAAACCGATAGAGCCGCCCATAAACAAAGGAAGTTTTGTTTGTCTAGGTAGGCAGGATGGAAACAACAAGCAGCAGTTACAACAGCAACACAAAACTCCAGGAGAAGTCTGAGGAAACTATTTCCTCCAACAACACACGCTGGAAGGGGTATCAGAGGAATTCAGCACGTGGCCATTTCCCTGCTATCACCAGCACACCCTTCCCATGGTGATGGGGTCACTCCCACTCCAGATAAACCCCTTCTCCAGGGTCCAGTCTGTGCCTGTGCTCTGCCTTCTGCCTGGGTCAGGGCATGTTCACATGATAAATGGCCTTTTTATTACCTCTACACACTTACACACACTCACACAGGAGAAGGGGAGATGCTGGTGAGGTGACTTGTTTTTTTTTTTAACTTCACACCAACAATTCCCACACAATTTTAACCCACAATTTCCACCTTGCCTGGCAATCACTGCCAAGCAACAGCTGTAAAACAGGTATTTAGGACAGAAAACTCTGGTCTAATGCTGGATTTTAGGACTTCTTAAACAGAATGAGTAGCTGAGTTTCTGTTTACAGGAAGGAGGATGGCAGCTTGTCCAGGGAGGATGACAGCTCAGTTTAAGAGGACAAATCAGGTATATAAATTTAAGTTAGATCTCAGGAAAAGGTTCTTCCCCCAGAGGGTGGTGGGCACTGACCAGGCTCCCCAGGGCAGTGGGCACGGCCCCAAGGCTGCCAGAGCTGCAGGAGGGTTTGGACAACACTCTCAGGGACAGGGTAGGATTGTTGGGGTGTCTGTGCAGGGCCAGGAGTTGGACTGGCTGATCCTTTGGGGTCTCTCACAACTCAGGATATTCTGCCATTGGCTGTAGGACCCTCTTACCCACTGTTTCAGGAACTGGAAGGCAGCAGCAAACAAAGCAGAGCTGCAGGAGGAGAAACACTTCCTGGCTAGGCCAGCTAAGCTGGACCCAAAAGATCTTTACCCTTCCATGAACCAGCCCCAGCCCCATGACAAACGACTCCTAAACCTCCCCAGGAATGGTCCCCAGCTGCGTGTTTCTCATTTTCTGAGTGCCTGCCTGGAGGCACCACGAGGCAGAAACCGGGGCTGGAATAGAAACCGTTCCATCGTGGTCTGTGTCAGAGGGATCAAACCAAACCACCCTTCAAGCTGTCCTGGAACATCCAGCCCCATCTCACCAGAGAACTGCAAAGACCAGCTCATGCTTTTGATTCATTTGCACAGAGGCAGCTGAATCCAGGCGGGAATTATTAATCCTGTCTTCGGAGAGGAGTTTGAATAGCAGGGAATAAACACAGCCCGGGGCCCTGGACACAACGGGATGGGACTGTCCCCACTCAGGCCCAGCTCACTCTTGTATCCCATGACACACCAGCCCTGAGGGGGGAAAGTCCATATGGAATCACATCCCGAGCCCATTCCGGGATGGAAAGGCGGGAGATGCTGCGGGACCAGCAGCCACACACGCCATCTTCCACCTCCAAGGGTTTGGCTCTGCAATTCTGCTATAAAGCCGCGTGAGCAGCTTAGTTATTTATTTAACTAAAAGCTTTTAATTATCTCTCTCACACACGCGCGTTAGTGGGGCGGGGAAGGGGGGGAATAATCAGCCTACAACGGGTGAGCTGCGGGTTCAGGGGAATTGTGGTTTCCACAGAAAGAGCTAACTAGCCCAATTCTCTTCCTCCTGCTGCTGCTTCCAAACCCTGCTCCCATCCCAGGCTCCAGCCACGAGGTGTTTGCTGAGCTGATCCCTGCGAGAAGGGCTCGCTTGGGGCAGAGTGAAGGCTCCTCCCAGGTCTGGGCTCCAGGTTTCCTTAGGAGGGTTATTCCATGGTGTGACCAGGTTGGAAAGCCAGGCTGACATCCCATCAGCTGCTCCCCAAAAATGCATGTGTGGGAAGGGAAGGAACTCTGTGGCCACAGCTGAGCTCTCCCACCACCTGCAAGGAGAAACACTCCCCGGAGCTGCTCTTCTTCCCACATCTTTCAGGCTCTGCATTGAGATCAGGGAGTTACAAAATTCTCGGTCCCCTCCAAAAGCACCAGAGTTCAAGTGCTGTGAGACTTTATAAATTATAAATTGCAACCCACTGCTTCTCTGAGCACAGCAGCTAAAGCAGGCTGGCATGGGAATTTGTTTAAAAAGCCCAGATCAGAAAAGCAGCAGGGTCTGCAGGAGCGTGCCCTGGAAGAGTTCAATGGCCTGAACACACTCCCCAAGCCTACACAATTTTCCTCTCTTTGGAACTGCTTAATTTAAAAAAAAAAAAAAAAAAAGAGATTTAGTTCATCTACGCTGACAAATTAAAAGCATTTGCTTTTAGTACACAATGTGAGTGGAATTACACAAGCAAAAATTCACATAAACAGAAAAACAAGCGTAAACAACTGACTGAACGTAAAGAAACTAATAATATTAATCTGGATTAAGTACAAGCCATGAACATTCCTACCTAATCCATCCGATGGGCAGAGATAAATCCCCACTATGCAGCATCCTACAGTTCTTTGCAACTTAAAGCACCACAATACTGATCAAAACAGTAGTAGATGAGACACATAAAGGGAAATCTTTACATACAGCCCTCTGCTTAATCTACACAGGATTACAGAGAAAGCCAAGCACCAAGAAAGCAGAACAATCATTGCAAAAGCTCCCCAGCCCTGGGTGCAATTTCTACTCTTGATGTAAAGCTCTCTGGAGCTTCCCCAGAGAGATGCAGGACAGCAACAAACAGAGCTTGGAGCCTGAACCACCTGAGTATCTGCCATTTCTTAACGCTCCAGGAGAGTTGCACGGGGCAAGCCATGGGTAGGGAGAAGGCAGTAGTTTAAAAGCACAAAATAAGGTTTATGGTAGGAAATTATTTGCATCTGTAGGGCTGCTGCAGGGCCCTCAGGCTCCCCTGTTAAACCAACAGCTCTGATTCAGCACAGCTTATTCCCAGGGAGGGAAAAGCAGCAAGTCCAGGCACTGACCCAGTGTGGCACATGAGTACAGCTCAGCTCCAGCTCCCACTGCAGCCCCACAGCTGTCTCCATCCACAGTGGGACGGGAAGCTCCCATCAGGTGCAGGGGTCCCTCACCTGGACACCTGGGGAGAGCCAGAGCTTTCCCACCCACCACACACACAGGATCTCTGAGATCACTGACTTCTCATGCTCTTTCCCATAAGCAGGTGCAATATGAAGAAACCCCCCCCCGCAGGGGAACAGGTACTGACACAGATCCCCCCCAGATGAAGAGGCTCTCAGCACACACTCCTCATTGGAGAACACAAGGCAAGGTGTTCGAGGAGAAACTCCTGGCCAGATGCTGTGGACACACAGCCAACACCTCCACTGAACTGCCCTGAGGATGAAGAGGTTCACTTGCAGACCCCAAAAATCCAAGATTGCTTCGAGATGCTAAACAACTCCTAGCACAGAGCCACTGCCCTCCATCAGCAACCCTGTGCACACACAACTTCATTCCAGCACATTACACACCACATTGACAGCATCACCATCATCCTTCCATCAACACATCAGAGCACACGGAGCATCCCAACATCCCTGCAAGCCACCCCGGCACAGCAACACTTCCATGGCTAATGAATGAATTTGTAGATGTGGTTGGTTGCTCACCAGAAAAGCCACATCCCCACCTCCCATCCATTCAAATATCTGCTCACCAAGCAGTAAATGGGGCATCAGCAGAGACGTGTTTTACCATTTTTTGAAAATCAAAGGCTATCAAGTGAAAAATCCCACGGCAGTTCATGCAGAGCATGGACAGTTGGCAGGGAGACACCAGAGCCAGAAGCTGTAGGTTTGGAGTATCATTATCTGAGGCAATTTTTAGGAGTTTGGAACACAAGGTGTTTGGAAACAGGCTGAGCAGTGTCCTCCCTCCTCGGGAGTGTTGCTTTCCCTGCAAACGCTTTGTTTCTGATAATCTCATTTGTTTTAAATTGCAATTGTGAGATCAGATGAAAACACAGGTAATTCCCATTCTCCTAATGTAAACTGATACAGGAAATAATGAATGTGTTTATGTTAGGGGAAAAAATAACCATCCTTCCCTGTGTTTCATAAGGCTCTAACTGAGTTTCCAAGGCAAGGAGGGCTGTGTTTATCCTGATATTTACGTTCCGCAGCAGATTATGTTTGTCCATGGGAATCCTCGAAAATCCTCACCTTCTTTATTAAGGCCGTGGCAGCAGAGATGCAAAGGACCCCACTGCTTTTTGAATCACACCCAACACTCAGAATCATCCCAGAAACAAAGCTGAAGATGCCAGGGGTTGGCACTATGTAAAATATAAACACGAAGTGTAGCAGCATCGCTGACACACGACACACACCGCGGGCAGGACATCCCTTAACAACCACCACAATGCTGCAGGAAAACCTTCAGATCCTCAAAAATACAGTTGGACCAGCCCTTAAAAAATAAAAACCCCTTCTTTGGACCTTGTCAAAGTAGCTTTTGAAGTGAAGGGAGCAGCAACACACGAGTCAGCTCATTGTGAAAGGAAATGCACTCCATGGCATCAGGGCAGCCCCTCTGCATCCCCCACCCAGACCCAGCATATTCTCCACCCCCTGAGACCTTACGGGGATTATTTTTACATTCAGCAACTCAACTGTGAATAAGAATCACTAATTCAAAGACCATCCCTGCAGACCTACCAAACTAAGGCAAACGAAACGCAGCGTGTTTTGAAAGCTTGAAATACTAAACAGAAAGAGCAAGGCAAGGCAAAAACTGGGTTTGTGGTGCTGCTCTGAAATAGGATTTTCATGGAATGGTTTGCACTAGAAGGACCTATTTTGCTTTGCTTCTCCAATACCTTAATTAAATTATAACACAAAGAATTATAACTGAACCAGCACACCACCTGCCCCAGAATTCGGACAATCTCTAAGACATTTTCTCTTTGCTGCCAAACATGCAGTTCTTGAAGAGCCATTTACACACCCAGAGCAGGGAGGGCTGCCAGGCCCTGCCCCAAACCAGTCCCCCCAAACCACACACAGCCCTCTCAGCGCACAAAGGGGGAGCAAGTTCCTCTTCCCCAAGAAATACAGAAGTGAGGGCTCGGGACACTCAGCCACGGCACTCACAGCGCTGGTCGAGGTGGATTTTAACTCATTCCAGACCTTTTGGAGTTGTTTTCGTTACAAACGCTGCCCCGCTGGAGATAGGAAATAAAAATACGCCTCGGCGGAAAATCCTGTTAGCTGGAGAGCGTCGCTTCCCAGCGGGCTGAGCTGTTTTCCTGAGCTGGAATTCACAAGGAAGAGGGATGCACGGCCGGGAAAGAGCCTTCACCTGGCTGGTGCCACACCACGGAACCCACGTTGGTCCCACGGGTGGCTGAGCAGGTCCCCAAGGCTTTACAGAGCCCGGAGCTCTTCCCTGCCAGCCCTTCCCACCATGTCTCCTTCCTCCTCCTCCTGCACAATGGACTTGGGCAGAGCTGGGGACCCCACCTCGGTCCCGGCACCCCTGGGCACCCCCTGCCCCGGTGATGGGCGACACTGGGTGCCAGCTGTGTCCCCATCCTGCTATCCCTGTTTCCTGGCTGCTGCGGGATCTGTCTCGGGCTAAGACTCAGCCCTTTGGCTTCCAGTTCTCCATGACACAGGGAGCGCTCACCCAGGAGCTGAGCACACACACACAGAGCGCGCACACACAGATACAACGTGCCCACAACACACACAGAGTGCACACACGGATACACCGTGCACACGCACAGTGCAAACAGATACAACGTGTACACACACAGGGCAAACACAGATATAACGTGTACACACGGACACACTGTGCACACACACCGTGCTCACACACACAGAGTGCACAGAGACACAACGACCGCGCACACACAGAGCAAACACAGATACAACGTGCACACACGCGGGGCAAACCCAAATATACCACGCAAAACACACGCATAGTGCACACACAGATATACCACGGGCAGACATGCACACAGTGCAAACAGATACACCGAGAGCACACACAGAGTGCAAACACACCGAGTAAAACCCCACCGCGCGCACACACGCAGACACACCGCGCACACGCGCAGAGCCCGCAGCAGTCACACCGCACACCACACACACGCACACGCGAGGTCCCCGTGCACCGCACGCGTGCACACTCCAGCACCCCACGCACACGCATCCTTCACACGCGCAGGGACTCGGCGCGCACACACACACGCACACACACACAGGCACCCCCCGCACCATCACACACGCGCGCACACACGTGCCCACCCGCGCAGGGGCCGCCACGGGC
>VWZD01013186.1:100046-121764 GCA_013396695.1 Sakesphorus luctuosus
GACACACCGACACGCGGACACACCGACACACAGACACACACGGACACACCGATACGCGGACAGACCGACACGCGGACCCGGCGCGCCAAGGCCGCGCGCTCCCCGTTCCCGCGCCGCCGCCGCCGCGCGCGCTGCTCCCGCGCGCACTTACCCNATTGGCTGAGCGCGTGGGGCGGGGCCGCAGCGCTGCCTCGCCATTGGCTGAGAGGAACCCGCGGCCGGCGCGCGGGGGGNGCTCCCCCCCGCCATTCCCTCCCGTTCCCCACCGCGGGCGGACCGGACCGGCCCGCCTCCACTGGCCCGCGCAGGCTGCCGGTGAGCCCATCCTTTCAGCCTCTCCCTCCCCACAGCCCCGCCGGAATGATGGTGGAGGAGGGTGTGTGGGAGCGGCGGGGTCGTTTGGCGCCGCACGGCTCCGGTAGGAACGGGGCAGGAGGGGCCCGGTCCGCCTTGACCCAGATTTTAAATACAGCTCGCTGTCTGCTGGGGAAAGTTGGGGCCCAGCTCTGAGGGGAGAGCCTGGGGAGAGGAACGAAGGGATGAAGGAGGTGGGGGAACGAGGAAAGGGTGTTGGGGTTTTCTTCAGTCTGTTACTATATTCCTTATTTCTTTAATTTTTTCAAGCATGAGGCCGCTCAGAACTGGACAGGCGCTGCCTCAGCCGGTGGATGACAAACAAAAAAAGCCACAATTAGATGGGGAGCGCTTGGTGAACAAGAAGCACCCCCAGGAGCCCCGCACGGCCCTGTCCCTGCTCTGCAATCCCGCACCCACAGCACGGACCGGCTTTTCCTCACCTACAGCCAAGTCACAACCAGTCCTTGTGCCAGGCAGAGCTGTCCAGCTCTCCCCATTACCTCGGAGCAGAACGCTGCCCGGTGCTTCCACAGGCTCCTGTCAGGCTGCTGCCAGCTCAGGGGGCCAAATCCCCCTCGAATATTTACACAAGCCCCAAAGATGCCTGGCACCGAGGCATCTCTGTTTGTTTCCCGAAGAGAATTAAGCTCTCGGGCACATTATTCTGCTTGGATTAAGAGCAACTGCCCTGCCTCTTCATCAGCAGATAATACCCCGGGGCTGATGCACACCCTGCCTGGGACAGCTCCATCCTCACGCTGAGCCCTCACTGGTACTGACCTAGCAGGACCACTCACACACTGAGGGCACCTGGAGCTTAAAACCCCCAATTTTCTGAAAAATTAACTTGCTTCTCACAGCTATTTACCCCTGTGACTCTCAGCTCAAAAAGAATAGAGCAGCTCCCCCTTGCCTCAGTGTTCAGACAGCTTGGAAAAAGCTCCTCAGTGAGAGGGAAGACAGGTATTTTTGCCTTAAATCTGGACTATCAGCTCTCCTTGGACTCAGCTGAGCACATTTGATTAAAAGACACAGGCTGGGAAAGGTCTGGCAGCTGTTAAGTTGCTGCTCCTACACTGGGGACAGGCAGTTCCCTTGGAACACGCCCTGAAGCTCCAACTTCACTCCCCACAGCAATAAATTAACACGTTTTCACAGCCCGGGCTGTGCACGGAGGAGCCTCAGATTTGGTGCTGACCCCACCAAAAGTGCTGCTGCTCACCCAAGGGTGGGCTGAAAACAGGTGAGAATCACAAATCCAAAAGGCCTTTGAGGAAAAAAGCCACCAAGCAAAGAAACCACAATTTTTGGGTGCAATTAAGAAAAACAAACAAACAAACCCACACTGCTTCATCATCCCCCATACATGACAGTGGTTGCAGATTAAGAGGAACAGAGACCAGGGCAACAAAAACTTCGCATCAAAGCAGTGATTTAACACCACACAGCACATCATCCACTGTGCTCAGATCACCAGATGATCCCCAAGCCCATCTGGCAGCTGAGAAGAGAGAGCAGCAGCATTTTGAGCCATTATTTCCCAGGTGAAGCATTTATCCACAGGGAGCACCAGTGCAAGCTGCAGACACGCTGTGCACGAGGGCAAAGGATGCTTTCACCTCTCCAGGCCCAAAACAAATGGCTGAGAGCTCAAATGGAAACAGAAACTTCAAAGCTAAAGGAGGAGAAACTAAAAGGTTGAGTTGTCAGGTATGAAAAGAGACATTTGGTTTGTGCCGTGAGAGCCCCTGGAAAATGTTCTCCAGGCCAAAGCTCCTTTTAAAGGCAGCAGAAAATAAGGGGAAAAACACCCCAAAACCACCACTCTTGTGCACATGGAAATACACCCATCATCACCACACTTCTCTTCTAACCTCTTCCCTCCTACACAGCCCCAAACTGACCTCTGAAATCCCATAGGAAGTAATGGAAATGTCTTAAATTCTTCACTATTGGAACAGTTTGCCCCATGCCAAGGCCAGATTGCAAATATTTAAAGAACTCTTCCAGTTGCAGCCAGTTTAAGTCGCTTTATAGAAGTCAGTTAGAGACTGGGAATTATTTTACTAAGTCAGGATTTCTTGGTATTTGGCTTCAGGAATAAGGAGAGGAATTATATTCATTTTAGGCACATATTTTGGGTCACTGAGGCAGAGATTGGTCCTTGCAAGCTGCAAGGCCCCTGGGAGCACTCAGATCCTGATGGATTTGGTCAGTGCAAATCAACTGGGTCACACAGGACGATGCCAAACCCTGCCCTCTGCCTGGTTCATGTGCAGGCACTCACAAGCAGCTCAGCAGGACACGCTCAGCATCCTAAGAGCACACAGACAGTAGATTAAATCCAGCTCAAGTAAGTTCTTCACAGAGCAAATCCTTTGAAAGGTGATCCAATGCTTTGGATGCACTGCTGGTAGGGTTTGTTGTAAAACTGGGCTCCCAGTTTACACCAGTGCCGGGGAACAGCATGCCAGGAGCATTACTGGCAGAGCAATGGAAGGCACAGAGCTCTTCTCGCCCCGAGGAGCTTCTGCAGCGAGGAATTCCCAATCCAAACAAAGCCATTGTGCATCACACTGGGGCTGGTGCGCCCTCCCCCAGAGCAAGCGGGATCTGAGGGGAAGAGAAATACTCGGGATTACACCAAATTCTAGGAAAACAAAGGAATTAAGCTGGTCAGGCAAATCCTTTCTCCAGCCCTGCTCCTAATGAGCCAGGCAGGGCTGGGCTGTGCACACGTGTGTGAACACACAACAGGCACATGCCGTGTCCGTGCCAGGCTCACACACTTTGCACACAAGCGACAGCCTCCAGCTCAGCAGCAGCCATTTCACAAGAGCAAACAAGGTGGGAGGAGAGCAGGTGGCTCAGTTTTGCCAGCTCCTGGCCCTCTGCCCTTGGCTCCTCATCCAGGCTTTGCTGTCACCATCAGCAGTGCTGATCTGTCTGGGAGCAGAAGGCTGGGATGAGGAGGGAAGGAAACCTCTATTTGACTTCTCAAGCTTAATGTTCCTGTAAAACAGTGATCCAGAACTAAGATATTCCAGGTAAATGATTCACCCAGAAGGAAGGGATGCCTCAGCTAATGCTGAATGTCTCCTGTGTCCACCCCTCTCTCCAGCAGAGAATGCACTCCTGAAAAAGCCTCTGACAGGCTGAACTGCAAACTCATGGAATTTTCACAAAGGACTAGAACAAGCTGCACTGCTTTGCCAGAACTCATGTGTGCACAGTGAAGGCAACCTGGAACATCCACGCTCACCTGGCTCTGTATCAAGTATTTAACCAAAGATTAAATCTAGTCCAGCCCATCGTAACACTCTTTAAAACCAACAATCAATTCATTGTTGAGGAGTTATTAAAGGGCCAAGAAGCACTTTCTATAGTTAAAGAGAATGAGTGATTTAGGTATTAGAAGCACACTTGCCATTGGGGCAGTTCACCTCACCAAGCTGCTTCTCCCATTCTTTTCAGTGCAGTTTCCTACTGGAGAGTTTTCCTTTGTTGGCTGTAATTTGTGTCCTTTGAAGGCCACTGCTGCTAAACTAAAACCCTGTGTTCTTCCCTGGGGGCAGAAGAATCCAATTTTTGAGCCACTGGGTCTTCTTGATACTGGGCTGGCTCATGTGGATCTCCTTTTTGGGAGATAAGGAAAGCAGAGGGGCTGGCTGGGAAGTAAGCCTGTACAACCAGGAATTCCCATCCCACCTGGAATCTGGTTCATTAATGCAAAAAGCTCCCATCGTGGGTTTCACCAGTTTGTGTGAAGTTGATGTTCACTTGAGTCAGTGTCTTGCAGCACAGCAGACAAGCTCCAAGGAGAAAGAGGAACAAAACAGACACAGAGGAGCTTCAGCTCCCTCCAGGCTGTGTGCCAGTGCAGGGAAGAACAGCTCCCTGGAAAGTCAGCTTTGTTCCAGGGCTTAGAGTCGGCGTGTAAAGCACATTTCTGCCAAGATGCACCACTAAAGATCAGTGCAGGAGGTCAGCTGCAGGCTGCAGGATCGAGTGTGCACATGGTGAATGTGTCTGCACTGCCAGAGAAACGCTTCTCCTCTCAAGTATGGGTAGGAAGTACTAAACATACAAGTGGCTGCACTTAACAGATCTAAAAAGTGCTTAAAAAATCCTGGAGAATAAATCCCAGGTGAGGCTGTGAATACAGGTAGTGCAGGCTCAGGAACAGGCAGGAGCAGCGTGGCACGATCCTGAGCTCCAGAAACAATCCCAGAAATGGACTGAGCCATGGCAAGAGCCATTGCAGGAGCCACAGCCAGTCCCAGGCACTCCAACCACCTTGAGAGCTCACCCTGCTTCCAGTAATTTATCAGGATTTCATCCCCTGGTAGTCTCAATGAAAAGATGACACAACTAAAACCAGGGGAGAGTGCTTGACTCCCTCCCTCTCATTAAGGAATTCCAGGAGATGCTGCTGGAATTCCCCGTGTTTGGGCAGTGGGAGGAAGTTCAAGCCTTTACACCAGCCTCCTATAGCAAGCAGGACCAGCCAGGCTGGCCAGAGAGGCAGCTGTCCCTTCAGCGGGGGACAAGCTCAGCTATGCAGCCTTTGTTGAAATGAACCCAAAAATAACAGTGAGTGCCACCTAGGGACCGGCGCTCGGCAGGGAGGCAGCCGAGCCACACCACAGACAAAGCATGGCAGGGGCTCATTTACTCCTTCCATGGGCAAGGAGTCAAACTGCAGCCAGGAGAGGCTCTGGACCATTTAAATAACACCAGGTGGGTGCGTTTTAAACTGCAGCTTCTCCCCAGAAAGGCACCGGTTCTTGAAGGATATTTGACTCCATATTGTTATACTGATGTGTGGGCAAAATGCATCCCTCAGCTTCAAAATACTCAGAGCTCTTTGGCTCAGAGAAGGGCAGTTTCTAGATCAGGGTTTATTGAGGAGCAGTGTGTACCTTGCAGTAAGTCACAAGCAGATACTTGGCAGAGAGCCCTCAGGTTTGCACTGACACATCACTTGTAATCCAAATTCACCCCATCCATGGACCCAGCATTAGTCAACAGACAGCAGTTTGTTATTGAGGGCAAGACCCAGCATTTATTTCATTAAATCTTCACCCATGGAGAACAAATACAACTCCTAACCAGAGCACAGGCTTCCTTATTTCTTCCACAAATATGAGCTGAAGGTCTGCACCACCTTCTCCAGCTCTGCCTCCCCTGCCTGACACCTCTTTGGATCTTGCAGGGTTTGTCTTGAGCTACTAAACTGAACCAGACTCATCACCCCCAGTCCTGCCTACAGATGATCCCAGAACCTAAAAAGCACAGCTTAAGTCTGCCCAGAGGCATTTCTGCAGGTGCACAGTGATTAATTGGTGCACATTTCCATATCACAAATTAAAAATTTAAAAAAAAAAAGACCTCAGCTTGCTTGAAATGCAGCATATTAACCTTTGAAACTGGCAGTCATGGATACCAGCTTCAAAAAGACTAATATCAATAGGACAAAATCCCAGAGGATAGCATTCCATTGCTACCAGTTTTTCTGGAGCAAAAAATAAGGCATTTTTTGCTGTATTTAAGGTCATATCTTTCTGTGCTATTCTACAAAAAAAAAAACGAAGTGGTTCATATTCATAGACAGAACCCAAGTCCTGGAGGAGGGCGAGGGGAATAAGAAGTTGCCAAGCAGAGCTGTGGGTATGGATGGAGAAATGGGAAGGCAAAGGCAGGAGTCCTGCTGCCTTTGTCACAGTTAATTGCCAAGAGTCTGAGAAAGATTGGTTACTGAAATAAATAACAACTCTGTTAGCTCAGGGGGTTCTGCAGGTCCACTGAGGCTGCACATGTAAGGCATCCACAGTAAATCTTTGGAGCAGGAGATGCAGCAGCAGCTCGGAGAGGCTGCTCTCACCCTGCACTCAGCGCAGACTGCGTCAGAAAAACCCAATAATCATTAAGCTGCCATCTTTTATTTCTAATTATTTGTCTCCACAGCAGGGTTTCTCCAACCATCAAGCAAAAGGGAAGCAAGTCTCAAAGGAGGAACTGTTTTGAAGTGGGCTCGCAGCTGCCACGGCATGAATGGCTCTCCAAGAACAGTAGCAACCGCTCGGCAGTGCCCGCGGAGCCGGGAGGGAAAGCATCTCTGTTTGGGCTGCTTTTCAATGTCGGTTTTTAGGTCAACTAAAACAGCTTTTCTTATGCAACAGAAAGCTCATTGCTTTGGAGTTTTTGCTTTCATTTAATTAGATGGTAATTCAGAGGGCAGCACTGCTATTCTGAAGGCTTCAATGAGAACTGTTTCACTGCCTCACAAAGCAACAAAGTGGAAACACTGAGCTAAGCCGGCCCTAGAACTTGACACTGCACTGGAGTCTGATGGTCTCTGCTGAGGGGGTGGGACAAGTGAAAGAGATACCCTGCTGCCACATTTCCATGGAATCATGGAACCATTGAAGTTGGAAAAGCCCTCCAAGACCATGGAGTCCAACCATTCCCCCAGCACTGCCAAGGCCACCACTAACCCGTGTCCCCGAGTGCCACATCTGCACGGCTTTTAAATCCCTCCAGTGATGATGGGAACTCCACCACTGCCCTGGGCAGCTGTGCCAGGGCTGGACAACCCTTTTGATGAAGAAATTTTCCCAATATCCAACCTGCCCCTCCCCTGGCACAGCCTAAGGCTGTTCCCTCTCCTCCTGTCCCTGTTCCTGGAGCAGAGCCCGACCCCTCCAACTCCCCTGTCCTGGCAGGGATTGCAGAGAGAGAGAAGGTCCCCCCTGAGCCTCCTTTTCTCCAGCTGAGCTCCCCCAGCTCCCTCAGCTGCTCCTGCTGCTCCAGACCCTTCTCCAGTTCTGTTCCCTTCCCTGGACATGCTCCAGCCCCTCAATATCTTTCTTGTCATGAGGGGCCCAGAACTAAGCCCAGGTTTCAAGGTGTGGCCTCAACTGTGCCCAGTGCAGGGGGGCAGTTCTGGTCCTGTGGCTGGTACAGTCCAGGTGCCATTGGCCTCCTTGGCCATCTGGGCTCATATTCAGGCACTGCTGACCAACAGGAGAGGTTAAAACAGAAAATCTCACTGAAAGGTGAAAAAGCAGGAGGTCTCATTTGTTCTTCCTCCTTCAGTTACGTGTAAACCAGAATTAAGGGGAGCCCCAAGTTCCCAACACAACAAGCTGTTCAAGGTGTGAAGCAATGCCCTTCTCCAGGTGACACAAGAATTATGGGATAGAAAGACACAACAGGTAAACTTTAAGATCACAACATGTGGATCCCAGCAACACCAGTGCCAATGTATGGAAAGACACATCCCAGCCACTGCCCCTGAACACACACGCTGCACTTCCCACCACAGACACAGCTCTGAACAATTTTTCAGCCATGACCTCGCCTTGGATTTCTTGACAGGCTTTAAATAATGGCAACATATGTGAATCTCAGCTTGAAGGTCAAGAGCAAAACCCCCAGCAGAGGCTCTTCTTGCATCCTCAGCATTTTCTTTCAAGCTTTCTGCCCTGCAGCTACTCAGCTTCCCTCCGTGGAAGCTGCTAGCGTGGTACTTTCAGGACTGATGCCCAACACTTATCAGGTCAGGAGAGGAGATTCTCTTACTACAGCTTGTATGTATTTTATGTTTACCTATGAGATAAGCCAGGCTTAAAGATGGAGAGGCAATCTGAGGCTGCTGTTTTCTCTGCTGGGTGAAGGTCAGGGCTGTCCCTGAGCCAGTGAAACTGAACCACACCACCCTTATCTTTGTCATCACTAACAAGGTACCACTTGGGTTTCTGGTTCGCTGACCAAGATTAACACCAAGTATTCAGCAAACAGCAAATTTCATCTTGTATCAGGGTCAAAACCCCCCAAAGCCTGTAACAAGCAGAACCACCAAAATGCAGCTCTCTCTCTCCTCTGTGTGCCACATGGAAGAGAACAAAAGTCACAGTGAGACTGCTCTGGGGAGAGCAAACAGGGATTGTCCAGGTCCTCAGTGCTCCCCAAGGAAGAAATTCCACCTCAACCAGAAACTTGTCACACAGCGATAACCAGATGGGCCACTGTTCTGAGGGTCTGCTCAGGCATCCAGGATAAGACCCCTGTGGCTGGTGACCTGCTCCAGACCACCCTGGCACAGCTACAGCCTCTGTGCTGGTACAGGTTTGCCTCTCACTAACACATCCCAACAATAACACTCGTACTTTGCTCTGCAGCCGAGCTCGCAGCACCTTCTGTACAGAGGAGTTCTGTTCTGCATTCAGATGCCTGCTGGGTGTTTGGTGGGGTTGGAGCTCAGCACCTCTGATCAAGGCAGGTTCTCTAGTTAATTAACGATCCTGCTTGTAGAGATATGGCAGCAAAAAGCAGCTCATTCAGATCAGGAGGCAGCTGCTCAGCTTCCAAATATAGTGCTGCACTCACTTCTGGGTAGGAACAACAGGTTTGTGCTTGGATTTGATTCATCTCTCCTGCCCCCCTGTGAGGCATCGTATAATGGTGTTGAGTTTAAGAATAAAGCAATCTGTTCCCAGCACCTTCCTCTGCTTTCCCTTCAAGTCTTTCATCTGTGACTGGCAGCACGTGGAATGCTCAGGCACGGAGCAGAACTGCTCTAAATACACTCAGTCCCTTCCATTACTAGGAGAGCAGAGGATGTTACTGGGGAGGGAGGGTGATGTACAGGAGGATACTCTCAATTTAAAAAAAAAAAAAGGTAAGTTTAGCACTTCTGAAGTTTCCAGAAATCACAACCTCCATGCAAAGACACCCCTGGATCCAAAGAAACAGCTTCATCAGGGAGAGACCCCTCCCTTCCCTCCACCTTGAGCACACACACCTTATCCTGAGAGGCTTTAACACACAAAGTGCACCCAGAGGTTAGGACAGACCCCAAACCCAAGCAAGGAAACCACCAGAATCCACCCCACGAGGGCGATTTTCCCCCCATGCAAAGCAGGATCTCTGTGAACACAAACTGAAAACATCTGTGCCTGGTGCACTTCTCCAAACTCGACATGCATTTCCCCTCCTCTCCTGCCAGAAGGGCCTCAGGCTCCTCTCTGTGCCCTGCAAAGCCCCAAACATCTGCAGGTTTGCAAAGGGGAAGGTGGCCCAGGGCCTTCAGAGAGCCCCTTACACAACCACAGCACTGACCTGCCACCAGCAGCTGCCAGGAGGGCTCTGGGGAGGAACAGAGGCCACTGCTTTCCACTCCCCAAAACATTTTCACTTCCATTTGCTCACTTGGCACTCAGTGAGTTTTATCCCCAGGTCAGTGCCCTGCAGCCCAGGCTGGCAGGAAAACCTCCTACTTCTTCATATTATAAAACACGGCAATTTCCAGGCCAAATGAGTGCTTTTTGATATCCAAAACCTTCACACACACACAAACACAGATGATAAATCCTGCTGTTTGATAACAACCAATGCTCCAGAGTTTAAGACAATAAACAGGTCAGTTCATAAAAAAGTCCAAGCAAGTAATTTCAGCCATTTCCACCCACTAATCTAACAAAGCAGGTACTTACCCAGAGACGGGACAGCCGGGCCAACCATGCAGGAGAGGCACCAAAATCCATCACGGGGCAGCAGATGGAAGAGAAAGGAGAAGAGAAATTGGTTAATAAGCAATTCCAGCCAAACACAAAACACCCCCACGCCCACCAGGAGAACCCCTGGAGCCACAAAGCCAAGTGCTCACACTTCAATCCACATGAGCCCAACAGCCCAGGGAACTTCAGTGTGGGACTCTTCGCAGCCCTGAAGGTGGAACCGGCCGGTCGCGTTCAGCCACTTCTCAGAAAAGTAAACACCGAGTGGGGAAGGGTAAAAAAAAATAAACCAAAAACATCTGCCCGGCATTACCTAACGCTGATAATACGGCGAGTGGTGACGCAGCGTCCCGTGCCCGCCAGCCCGCAGTGGGTACGGGCTCCGGGGAGTGCAGACTCCGGTGGGCACAGACTCCGGTGGGCACAGCCTGCAGTGCCAGGGCACTGCTGAGCTGCGGGCAGAGCCGGGCTGGAGGAGCAGCGAGCCCCGAGGAGGCTCCGGGCTGGCCCCGTGCGATTCTGTGCCCGTCCAGCCCCGCTGGCCTTACATAACTTCTCGTGCAAACTTCTGGAGGGATGGACACAGCCCAGCGCCGGCTCCACGGGGCTCCCACTGAGCCCTCTAGTGGGGCTTCAAAAACTCCACAAAACGCCCAGAGACTTAATTTAATTAACACTCTGCCAGAGGCCTCTAAACCCTAATCCTCTCAACAAAAGGATCATTAACTAAATGAAGAGATTCAAGAGAGCAGCGGCGCTCCCAGCGAGGCACGGCCGGCTGTGCGCTCTGCTCTGGTGGGCACACACCAGGGCCCAAAATCCAGCGGGATCCTCAGCCCCACCAAGGATCCAGGGACCTGCATGACATGAGTGTGCAACCAGCCACTCCTCAACAGTCACTTTGCCACAGCAGAGAAACACAGAGTCATGGAATGGTTTGGGTTGGAAGGGATCTTAAAGCTCATCTCGTTCCACCCCCTGCCATGGGCAGGGACACCTCCCACCAGCCCAGGGTGCTCCAACCTGGCCTTGGACACTTCCAGGGATGGGGCAGCCACAACTTCTCTGGGCAACCTGTGCCAGGGCCTGCCCACCCTCACAGGGAAGAATTTCTTCCTAATATCTAATCTAAACCTAGACCAGACGAAGAGATTGTCACATCCTTTAGGATGCACCATGACACTGACAGTCCTGGTGCCATCATCTCCATCGAGACTGAAACCCCAAACTGCTGAACAGGGATTGAAGCTGGAACACCAGTTGATTTTCAGGTGTTATTATCCACTGATGTCAGGAGCCTGGATGCAAGCAAAGAGCAGCTCTCCTTCCAAGAGGCAGCCTCAGTCCCTCAGCCCAAGGCTGGGAAAACATCTGCACCTCGCCCAGCTCAGCCAGCAGGAACAGCTCACCCGGGAGCCAGGGTGTGTGTTGGCAGAGGAATTTACATCCTGGCAGGGTGAAGTCAAGGAAAATCCTTCACAGCCAGAGGTTCCCAGCCCACGGGCCACACCCCAGTGTGACAAGAATGAAGATCTTGCCCTTTGCAGGTGGCTCTCTTGCACAGTCACCTCCAGCACGCAGAGGATCCAGAGCAGCTGCAAAGAGCACATCCATGAGACTGCTCATTAGCATGGTGTACAGGAGCAGAAGAGCTTAATTACAGGGCAGGGATCGTTCCCTTTGGGTTCAGATGCCAGCAGGGGCCTCGGCAGGGTTGTGCTGCCCCACAGGACAGGCGTTCCTCGACAGCGCCCGCAGCCTGTGCCACCTCTGCCCATGGCACATGCAGAGCCTGTGGTCAGTGGGATCCCAGCTGGGGCAGTGGAGGGGCTGCAAAGCCTCAAGTTCCAAATGTGGGAACCCAAAATGAGGAAGAATTCAGGTGTTGCTTGTGAAAAAGCTTCCCTCTGGCCACAGCAGCCTGCACGGGTCTCTCTGGAGATGCTACTGCAGCCCACCCATAGGTGCTGGTCCCCTGCTGGGTGTGAGCACCCCAGTCTCAGCAGCAGCTTCTGGAGCTCCAATTGAACAGTTCACCAGGGCAGAGACAGCAGTGGCTGCTGGTGGGGCAGAGTCACACCCCAGAAGCTGCCACAACCTGGGCAGGGCTTTTGGGGTGGCCAGGAGATGCTTTAAGCACCTCCCCAGACCAGACCTCAGCCCACCAGGGTGCCAACCAAGTCTATCACAGACCCTCCATGTCTGGCATTGGATGCTGGAAAGCATTCACAGAGGTTTCCATTTTGGCAAGTCCCTTTGCCCCTTTTCTCCTCCCTGCAGCTCCTTGGGATGTGCCTCTGGGATAGAGCTGACACGTGGTTGAGACCTCCTTGCCCAAAGATGCAGGAATGACTCTTCCCAGAGCTAATGAGGCCATCCTGCTCTGACCTGGGGCATTTTTTGCCACACACAGAGTAAACAGTGCTCTCCATGTTCACCTCCTGGGATAAATCCCAAGAGCTCCCATCTCCCCAGCCCAGGCAAGAACACAGATGGTCACGGAGATTAAAACATGCAGAGAATTAACCACCCCGTGCAAATGAGCTCCCTCATCCAGCCCAGCACTGCCAGGTGGTTCAAGGTCCAGCGCTTGGATCTGATCATCACGCTTTGCTGAGCTCCCACAACAGCCTCATGTCGACCAGGACAGGGGCCAGGGAGGGCAGGATGAAAGCAGTTTGTAGGGAAGGCAGGATGCAAACTGCCTGAGACCACATTCACCCCCTGCTACAGCACAAGGAAAAGCAGCAGCACCAGGAACAAGCCTGGCCAGCAGCAGGGATCAATTCTGCACTTGGATATCTTGCATATTCCCAGGGAGCAAACAGTGCTGTCACCCCAGCCTGAGCCATCTGTGAGTCCAGACACTGCCCACACGGCCCCAGGTGTCCCAGGGATGCCAACAGGCAGCCAGGGAAACCCACACCACCCCCGCTGCCTTTCCTAGAAGGCTGAAGTCTTGGCACCCAGCTGAGGCACAGGATCCACCAGCACAGCACACCGGGATGGGGTCAAGTAACCTTGCTGAGAAAGGCAGGGCTTCTCCAGGCTGCCTCCAGCGAGGAGCTGCACCCCAAACCTGCCAGCAACAGGTTTAAATCTTACTTTATTTTTACTCAAAACCACAAAAAAAATCCTAACACGAGTGCATGTCCTGCTCAGCCACCTCCCAGCTGCCAGTGGGGATCCTTAGGGCCGGGTTTCAGGCCATGGCACCACGCAGATGACCGTGTTTGCTATTAAAAGCCTCCACTGTGCACCCGAGGAAATCCCTGAGCAGCACTGACCCATCTGCCAGCCCGGGGATTGGCCAAGCCCGGCCATACGGCACAGGTTCACCTCCACGTCAGACACGGCACCTCCAGCACAACATCAACAACAGACGCACAAAGTCACGTTAGAGCTCAACGTGGCTCTGGGCAGGGCCAACATCTGCCCTCCCTCCTCATCACTGGAGTTCACCCAGGGGCAGGGAGGTGACTCGGTGCTGCCCTGTCTCATACACAGAGAAAGAGCTCCCCTCCAGTTCTGAAGTGCCCACCAACAGGTCACCCCATCTCCAGGGGTTTTTGGAGAGCAGGTACAGAAATACAAGCCCTTACAGACTGTCCAGTGAGCACCTAAACCACCGTGGCACTCTGAGTGGTCAGCTCACAGAGGTCACGTACAGGCTGTTACACAACAGCTGCCTTAGTGCCCTGGTGATTCTTTGAGGCACCAACGCACCTCAGCTCCTCACACAGAGCACAGCCCAGCACTGACACTGGATTCTCCAGGCTGTGAACCAGCTCAGAGCTTCCCCAACACTGCCTTGTTTGCAACACACCTGCAGGATTGCTGTAAGGTCACTGCGGTCAACTCTGAAGGCTCCCAGTACACGTCAAGCCTCACTCCCTCCCCCTCCTTAAATCCAGCTCAGGTCAACTGTGGCCAGGTGTAATTACCTACATAAAAGGCACTTGGAACCGCCTCTAATAAGAGGATGGATTTGTGCCATCAGGGCAGGGTTGTGCCTCCTCTTCACCTGCTTACCAAGGTGCCAGAACTTGCTTCACATTAAGTGGACCAGCAAGAACTTCCCCTCGTCCCTTGCTACCAAACCTGGCTCTCCCAGGAGTGGCAGGAACAGGAGCAGAGAACATTTTAACAGGATCCATTCGTTTAATTGAACAATGACTTTATTTGTGTTGGCAAAGGGCCTTGGGATGAGCAAATAGAGGAGCAAGAGCAGGCCCTACACCCCAAAGAACTTCCCAGGGGCCAGAAAACAGTCATTGATCCTGCAATTGTCCACAGGCCAGGATGGGCCTGGGGTGGCTCCCACAGGCTCAGGATCCTCCTGTGGGGGTTCCCAGCTGCCCCAAATCACCAGGTAGCAGGAAGTCACCTCCAGAGTCACAGCACAACAGGTCATTCCAAGCTCCTTTCCAGCCTCTTCTCCTAAAATCTGCCAGCAAGCAGTAGGTTTGGAGCCTTCCCAGAGCCACAGGGTCTGACTCCAGGGGGCTCAGACAGCACAAAGCTTTTCTGTCCCAGCACAGACCCCCAGGCTGGAGCCCAGATGGTGCCTGTGTGAGCCCTGCCCGTGGTGCCCCATCCTCATCCGGGAGTCCAGGATTTTCTCGGGGGGCATCAGGAGAGGACTAGACACAAACCATATTAATTGGATCGACGGAGAGTCCTGCAGCCCTACAAAGCTGCCAGCAGCTGCTCAGAACCTCTTGTGAACCACAAAAAATAGTTCCATCTAAGGAGCTGGTGTGGATTAAACGCCACAAACGTCCTTTTCAAATTCCCTCAGTGCAAAGTGCATTTTCCCCCACTGCGGTCCCACAACAAAACCCAGCCCCGGCAGATCAAACCAGGAAATTTAGCAAACTTTGAGCACGAACAATAGAAGGAGGATTTTCCAGACCTTCAAGCTTGTTTGGCAAGTCCCAGATTATGTAAAGCGCCGCTCTGCCATTGTCGGGGAAGCCGTGCCCGGTGCCGGAGCCAGCTGGCACCGCGATGCCTGCCCGGCACTGCCCGTACCCAGCATAGGCAGCGGGGCTTGTGCAACACCACTAACTCCTTCCCAGGCAGCTTCCACTGCAGCAGCCACTGCCTTTCGTTTTACGCCTAATTGTTACGTGATTAATCATCTTCCCAGGCTCCAGGTTTGTTTTCCAGCCCATCCTGCCCAGGCATTTGGTGCCCTGGACAAAGAGCCTCCTTTGTGTTTACAGGACGGTTTTACCGCGGCTGTGCCCAGCGGTGAGGGATCCTTTCCATGGCTTAACTAATCCTTGGCTTTTCTGCCAGTTGGGCCATGCCCGAGGGCTGAAGCGCTTATCGCTGCGCACAGATCCTCCGGGAAAACAATATGGGAGGCTGAACTCATCCCACATTCAGCGTCCAGCTGGAAAAACCCCGTCGGCACCCCCGAGGCAGGCGGGATGGGAGCCGGCATCCCTGGTACCCGGCTCCACGCACGATCCGTGTCCCCTGGCAGTGGCCGCGCACATGGTCCCGTCTTCATTTACCTAATTAAGACTTAATGAAGTGGGGAGATCTATTGTGGGCCTGGCAGGGGAGCAGATGTGCCCCCTGAACCCGAGAAAAGCGCACTGCTGTCTCCAGGGTGAATCAGCAGGAAAAGCTCCGGCTGGGATGCTCAGCCCTGCAAATTCCAAGCCGCGCCGCTCTCTCAGAGCAGGGACGGAAAATGCTCTGGTCATCAGCAGCCTCTAGTGGGGAGAGGTGGGCAGCGGGGGCGGCCGCTTCGGTCGGATCCCAGAGCCACCGTCAACCCACCCTGGCTGTCCCCACCAACGAAAGGGCATAGCCCCGACGCTCATGGCATAAGGGACCTGAGCGACCACAGCCCTGCTGGCATGTCCAGGGTGTGGCACTGCTCGTCCCAACGCACCGGGAGCTGGTCCCGAGCTAAGCAGGGAGAGCCGCCTGCAGACCCTCCCTGTGAATCCCAACTCAGAGCATCACACAAATCACTGCATCGCTCTCCGAACACGCCTCTCCTTCCCAGGCAGCTCACTGAGAAAGATCTCCGGGCTGACGGTGAGCGAGTCCCTCCCCTTCCAAATTACACCTCAGCTCCCACACCTCCAACCGCAGCATCCAGCGTTGCCAAGAGCCAATTATGATTCCAAACTTCCAGCCACCTTGAGCCTCTTCCTGCAGAGGAACACAAAGGTGAAACACTGCTGAGCAGGAAAGGACGATTCCTGCCCGCCGGGGCAGGGACCACCTGCAGCCTGCCCTGCCCTCCGGGGCTTGGCTGGGGAGGGAGCTCAGGAAAAGCCTGTTAGATACTAAATCAGTGACACTTCTTCAGTGCGCCCTGCTCGGAGCACAGCTGAGGTTTTGCTTTCCTTCCAAGCGATCCTCACCCGAAAGGCCCGTGCCCGCCCGGGGGGATGCGCGGTGCGGAGCGATGCGGCTGCCGGCAATTCCAGCAGCTGCCGGCAATTCCAGCAGCTGCCAGGCTGCGCTCCGGGAACAGGGAACCTCAGCCAGCAGCACCGCTGCGGATGAGAAGGCACTTTCTCTCCTCGGCAGGTTCCAAACCCTCTCGGGAAGGCCTGAAGTTTCTCTCAAGCGCGAGTCAAAAACCAAGTGAAGGGAATGGCCGATCACCGCCATGGGAAGCGGTTTGAGGCACCGATCAACTTTTGCGCGCTGCTGACTCGCCCTTGCCATCAGCACGGGCGGCGGCAGCAGCAGCGGCAGCAGCAGCAACAGCAGCAGCAGCAGCAGCAGCAGCAGCGGCAGCGGCAGCAGCAGCAGCAGCAGCGTGTGCCTCAGTGTGGGTGACAAACTGAGAGGCTGCCAGTACCACGATGCAAATTGCTCCACAAGTTTCGGCTGCCTCCTCTCAGGGACAGACACGGTGCAGCTGCATCACCGCGGGCACAGCGGGCACGAGCAGGGCAGTGGCACGGAGGAAGGATTAAGCCAAACACGGATCCTCTGTCCCGTGTCACCTCAGCTGGTGTAGGTGCAAGTCACTCCCACGGACTAAGAGAGTTACTCCGGCGCAGAGGGAGCCCCGACTCCTCTCCCAAAGCCACATCCGTGCCTTTCTTAGAGCATCAGGAAGGGAGGAGCAGAGGGACGGGGAAGTTCTGAGGTGCACCTTGCAAGAACCCAACTCTCTCCCAGGTCTCAGGGCGGCTCCTCTCCCAGAGGCAGCAGAGACGCCCCGCACCGTCAGCCTTCCCTTTGCTGCGGGGCGGTGACAGAGCCACGTGTGAGGTGTGACACTGCCGGGGCCGCTGGTGCTCCCCGAACCCCGGCCCCGCACACCTTGTGCAGGGCACATGTCACCGCCAGCAGCCCCCGAGCCCGCCCGGCCCCCGGCTCAGCCCAGCACGGCCCCTCCGCTCCCACAAACCGCGGAGCAAATGTTGGTTTTCCCCCAAGCAGGAGCCTCGGCGTAAATCAATCCTCGGGCGAGGAGGCGGCTGCCGGCAGCGCCGAGCCAAGGCACACCCCTCCATTGCAACACAGCCCTAAAGATAGCCCGAAAGATTGTCGCTGTCCCCCGCTGTCCCCTGTCACCCCGCCGGGCACCGGGGAAGGCAAACCACGGGCACAGCCCACGGCACGGACCTGCCACTGCCCCTCGTCCCACCACAGGGGCAGGAGGGAGAAATTCGGGAAGGGAAAAGGTTGTAGGAACTGCAAACGCTCCTCTGGGCTGCAAAATCAGCGCAAAACGTCCCCGTCGAGGGGGGAACGTGGCGACATCAATTCCCTCCCAGGGCCGCAGGGAAGTAGATGGGGAGATTTTAGCATTGCACAGGTGAGCGCGACATCGACCCATGTCGGGACAGGGAGCGATGGCAGAAGCAGAACCCGGCTCCTGGACAGGGATCGACGACAGGAGAAGCCCTCGGTGTTGGGACATGGGTGGACGGCAGGAGAAGCCCTCGGTGTCGGGACACGGGTGGACAGCAGGAGAAGCCCTCGGTGTCGGGACACGGGTGGACAGCAGGAGCAGGGCCCTGGCACCCCCAGCTCGGCTTTAGGAACCGTCTCGGAGCGCACAGACAGGGTCTGGGGGACGGAGCTCTCCCGAAGCTCAGGCAGAGCTGCTGCACCCCGGGCACAGCCCCGGCAGCCCCGAACGCTGCGGGAAGCAGAGCCGGATCCCGATGCCAGCGCGGGATCTGCCGCCTCCCAGGGCAGGACACCGGGGTCGCTGCTGCCATGACCGCAGCGTGCAGGGGGGACCCCACTGCCCGAGGCTGCACCCGCCCTTTCCCCTCCACTGCACTGGGGATCACTACGGGGGGACAGGCCCCAAGCACCTCCTGAGTGAGAGCCCAGTGTGGGCCCC
Source organism: Sakesphorus luctuosus (assembly GCA_013396695.1). NCBI lineage: Eukaryota > Metazoa > Chordata > Aves > Passeriformes > Thamnophilidae > Sakesphorus > Sakesphorus luctuosus. Next base: position 118,269 of record VWZD01013186.1, read on the forward strand.
ACAGCCCTTCCACCCCACACCTTCCCCGTCAGCCCCACGCAGGGTCCCTGGGACACCCCCGGTGCATCCCATTCCCCCTACATCCAGCCTGATCCCCCACTGCAGAGCACCCCACGTCCCTTCTGCCCCGTAGGTTTCCTGACAGCACTGCGGGTGCCTCCCTGGTCTCCCGCAGCCCTTGGACACCCCCCATTTCCCCACAACCTTCCTGCCCCACACTTCACCCACAGTGGATACCCCACACTCAGCCTGACCACCTCCCAAAACTCTGAGCGCCCTAAAACACCTCACACCCAGCTTGACCTCTACGTGTGCCCCCGGCTGCCCCAGTCCACCCCACACCCAGCCCGACCCCACTGCGGACCCCCCATCCCACAGCACCCCGTGTCCTGCTGTAACCCCCCATCCCATNTGCCATCCCGGTGCCAGGCCGGACCGACCCCATCCCGGGCCGGGCCGATCCCATCCCGGTGCCCCCCCCCACTCACCGGGGCCGCTCCGCTCCGCGCTGCCTCCACCTGCACCGCCGGCCCCGCCCCCTCTGACGTCACCGCGCTCACCCCGCCCACTTAGCGCAGTTCGCAGCGCCCATTGGCTGCCGCCCCCGCCCGTCAGCGCGCGCCGGGGGGCGTGGCCTCCCCGCGCGCCGCTGCAGTGGGCGGGGCCAAGAGATCCCCTTCCCCAGCGCCCCCCGTGACGTCACCGGCCCATATAAGGACACGGAGCCCACCGCGGGTTCCCCGCACGCCGCGGGGGGGCCCCGAGCGGGGCCGGGAGAGCTCCGGGAACCCCCAGACCCTCCCGGGCGCGGCTTCCGGAGGCTTTGGGCTCGTGTTCACCCGCTTGATTAACTTTTCTTTGGGAAAACCCCCTCCCCGCGGGGGCTGGAGGAGCCGAGGGGTCTCCCCGTCCTGTGCCCACCCCGCGCGGCTGAGGCGTGGCCGATAAAGCGGTTCGTGGTCCCTGCAGTGCCCCAAACGGGGCCCCACCGCCGGGGCACACCCGCGCTATCGGTGCCGGGCAGGCGGTGGCTGCGGAGATAACGGGGGACGGGGGCTGCCCGCGGCCGGGACAGCCACGGAGGGGGCGGCGGGAGGGAATTCGGCCCCGGCACCGGCACGGAACGCCTCGCTGCCCGCTCTGCTCTCCTGGGCTGCCGGGGCTGAGCTGGAGCCCGCGGGTGCTGCCCCGGCATCACTCCCCGCAAGCCGGGGGCACCCAAGACCCCGTCGCACCCTGTCCCGGGACGGTGCCTGGTGCCACCTCATGGCCACCCCCTTGGGGACAGTGGCAGGAATTGTCACAGTGTGTTTGCCACCTGTGTCCCCGCATCTCCCCCAGAGCCCTTCCAGCCCCCAGAGAGTCACGGGCCGGGTCGTGCCCCGGGCTCGGAACGCTCCGCGGCTCTGGAGCGATGGGGGCTTGTCCCCCCCATCCCCTGCCCCTCCCTGGGAGCCCTAAGCCTGCCAGGGGAGGAGGAAGCTTTGGGACAGGGAAGAGCCTCTCGCCCCGCCACGGTGCCGGGATGGGAGGGGGGATCCTCGGGCTAATGTGATGAGAGGGCGATGAATCCATAAGCTGTTAAGCCACTGCAAAGCCCCTCGCGTTCTGGCCCCGTTATCACTGACTTCTGCTCACATCTGCTCCCGGGGTTATTTTTAATCAGGTATTAAGGACTTCTGGGTCCTTCAGCAGGCACAGTGAGTCTTTCCTTGTTCCCCCTCCAGAGCAGGAGCTGCGATTTGTGGGCTGCAGAGGCGCCTGTGAGACACTGAGAGCGGCCTCACTGCTATTTGGGAAGGGGAGAAGGGACCTTCTGGCACCCCCGTCCCTTCCACACCCCGCCACCAGCACTGCAGGGGGTCCCAGCAGGCTGGAGGGGGAGCCAGGCAGGAGCCTCACCTGGAGGGATGAGTTCAGCGATATAAAAAATAAAGATATATTTATTAGCATTGAGTAAAGTGCAATCTCAGCATGGTTTGAGGCTCAGCAGCCGAGGGAACAGCAGGAGAGAAGCTCAGGGAGGGGGAATGGCACGAGCAGGGCTGTGCCAATGGGGTACAGGGACTGTGCAAAAGCCTTAAAAACAGAAACAACACCAGATAAATTATTTACAGTTCAAATCGATTACAGGACACTGAAGGCTCAGGAGCTGCTGCAAGCTGGGAGAGCAAGAAAAGGGGCTGGGCTGGGCCATGGGCCCTGAGCTGGTGTGTCAGGGGAGTTTGGGGGTTCAGGGCAGCAGTGGGGACAGCTGGGACCGTCCCTGGCATCTCTGGGGGTAGATGTGGGGTGAAGCCTCGGGGCTGCTGCTCCTGCTGGAACAGAAATTCATTGTGATTTCCACAGGGGATGACTCAAGTAACAGCATCAGGCTCTGTACCTGGATGTCTCTGCTCAAATCAGCAGAGATTTTTACACAACTGACCAGAGCTCAGCAGTTCCACGGAGCTGTGGAGGTGCAGGGGCTGCACTGCTGCTGGACACCCCACCAGCACCCTCCTGGGCTGGTGGCCTCTCCCTGGAGCTGTGAGCTGGGAATGGGATGGCCTTAATGGCAGAGGCTCTGTCAGGGCCGTGGCCAGGAGGGATTCCCACAGCTCTGTGTGTCACTGAAACGCCAGGAAGGATCTGCCCCATTTACAAACACAAGAATTTTTCTTGCCAGTGCCTTAAACTCCTCAGGGAGGCCCAAGCTGGACAATGTTCCTCCTACTTGCAAACATGCAGAGCAAAGACTCCAAAGCTGAAACACCATGGGTGTGTGAGCTGGTGGGATCTCTCTCCCTCTCCCATCCCAGAGCCATTTGTTAAGAGACCAGGAAGAAATTGTTCCCTGTTAGGGTGGGCAGGCCCTGGCACAGGTTGGGCAGAGAAGCTGTGGCTGCCCCAGCCCTGGGAGTGTCCAAGGCCAGGTTGGACAGGGCTTGGAGCACCCTGGGCTGGTGGAAGATGGCCGTGCCCATGGCAGGGAGTGGGACTGGCTGAGCTTTAAGGTCCCTCCCAAAGCAAACCATTCCATGGCTCTGTGAAATGCTCATCAAGGCACTGGAAGCTGCCCAGAGCAGCACCCACAGGAGACAGGTTTCAGGCTGGCAGCCTGGCCCACCCCCAATCCATGCTGGAGGAGCTCCTGGGGTGTGAAGCAGGAGCTGTACCCGCTCTGCTCTGGGCTGGAGACAGGCTGGAGCCGCGTGGCTTTGATCCACTCTCCCTTCGGCCGGTGGGAACACGGATCAAGTTTGCAGCTCGAGCCTGTTTCTGGCTCCTTCGCTGACTTTTGCACCACCGTGGATGGGGGCCTGGGGGCTGGAANAATGTGCCCCAAGAGCACCCCAAGTCCTCTTCTGACCCCGCACCCCATGACCACACTGACCCACCAAGGGCTCCTCTGGGAACTCCCAAATCCCCTAAAACCTGCCTGACCCCTACACGCCGCCCAGAGCACCCCAAGACCCCCAAGACCCCCGCACCCCATAACCTGCCTGACCCCTAC
>VWZD01013186.1:122857-138704 GCA_013396695.1 Sakesphorus luctuosus
CAGCACTGCAGGGGGTCCCAGCAGGCTGGAGGGGGAGCCAGGCAGGAGCCTCACCTGGAGGGATGAGTTCAGCGATATAAAAAATAAAGATATATTTATTAGCATTGAGTAAAGTGCAATCTCAGCATGGTTTGAGGCTCAGCAGCCGAGGGAACAGCAGGAGAGAAGCTCAGGGAGGGGGAATGGCACGAGCAGGGCTGTGCCAATGGGGTACAGGGACTGTGCAAAAGCCTTAAAAACAGAAACAACACCAGATAAATTATTTACAGTTCAAATCGATTACAGGACACTGAAGGCTCAGGAGCTGCTGCAAGCTGGGAGAGCAAGAAAAGGGGCTGGGCTGGGCCATGGGCCCTGAGCTGGTGTGTCAGGGGAGTTTGGGGGTTCAGGGCAGCAGTGGGGACAGCTGGGACCGTCCCTGGCATCTCTGGGGGTAGATGTGGGGTGAAGCCTCGGGGCTGCTGCTCCTGCTGGAACAGAAATTCATTGTGATTTCCACAGGGGATGACTCAAGTAACAGCATCAGGCTCTGTACCTGGATGTCTCTGCTCAAATCAGCAGAGATTTTTACACAACTGACCAGAGCTCAGCAGTTCCACGGAGCTGTGGAGGTGCAGGGGCTGCACTGCTGCTGGACACCCCACCAGCACCCTCCTGGGCTGGTGGCCTCTCCCTGGAGCTGTGAGCTGGGAATGGGATGGCCTTAATGGCAGAGGCTCTGTCAGGGCCGTGGCCAGGAGGGATTCCCACAGCTCTGTGTGTCACTGAAACGCCAGGAAGGATCTGCCCCATTTACAAACACAAGAATTTTTCTTGCCAGTGCCTTAAACTCCTCAGGGAGGCCCAAGCTGGACAATGTTCCTCCTACTTGCAAACATGCAGAGCAAAGACTCCAAAGCTGAAACACCATGGGTGTGTGAGCTGGTGGGATCTCTCTCCCTCTCCCATCCCAGAGCCATTTGTTAAGAGACCAGGAAGAAATTGTTCCCTGTTAGGGTGGGCAGGCCCTGGCACAGGTTGGGCAGAGAAGCTGTGGCTGCCCCAGCCCTGGGAGTGTCCAAGGCCAGGTTGGACAGGGCTTGGAGCACCCTGGGCTGGTGGAAGATGGCCGTGCCCATGGCAGGGAGTGGGACTGGCTGAGCTTTAAGGTCCCTCCCAAAGCAAACCATTCCATGGCTCTGTGAAATGCTCATCAAGGCACTGGAAGCTGCCCAGAGCAGCACCCACAGGAGACAGGTTTCAGGCTGGCAGCCTGGCCCACCCCCAATCCATGCTGGAGGAGCTCCTGGGGTGTGAAGCAGGAGCTGTACCCGCTCTGCTCTGGGCTGGAGACAGGCTGGAGCCGCGTGGCTTTGATCCACTCTCCCTTCGGCCGGTGGGAACACGGATCAAGTTTGCAGCTCGAGCCTGTTTCTGGCTCCTTCGCTGACTTTTGCACCACCGTGGATGGGGGCCTGGGGGCTGGAACAGTTGTTCCCTTTGAGACCTCGGCTCACTGGGAGCACTGGTGTGGATTCTGGAGAGCACAGCCCCTCACAGAGGGGGCCGGGGCGGCCTGTCCCGGGGCGCGGCCACCGAAGCCCTGCGGAGCCCTCGGATCCGGCAGCGCTACTGCCGCTCGCTCCTGACGTGGTCCCCGATCATCCGCCGGTGGTAGGTGGCCAGGAAGATGTCGTTGTCTCGGGGGCAGTCGTAGTGGCAGGAGCACACCTTGATGAACATCATCTTCCTGCTGAAAGAGTCCCCCTCGGGGCAGCGGAATTCCACGTCGGCCGTGCTGGTGAGCTCGGGGGTGCAGCACCGCCCGTCCGAACAGCTCCCGCAGAACCGCGGCCGGTACGAGCGGGTGCTGGTGCACCCCGAGAACTCGAAGTGGAGGCTCTGGCGTGGCTTTGGGGTCCTCACACACTTCTTCCCTTTCTAGGTGGAGGTACAGAAAAATCAGAGATGAGCAGTTCGGATCTATGTAAGACCCTGTGAGACTGAAAGCAGCTGAGAATAAACAAAGTCTCGGCTCCTGCAGACTGTTGGAGGAGAAATCTCTTCCTGGGAGTTCTCAGCAACTCCCTGGAGGTTTCTCATGAGAACTCCTCAGGTCTCCCACAAGACCCCTGAGGTGTTCTTGAGAACAGTCAGGATGAGTTCACCAAACCGTTGGGCTTGTGAGATATGGATTATAACCTATTAGAGTTTGCAGTTAGGTGGTGTGAGGTTCAACTTAGCCAACTCAGTGTAGCCTTAGCCCTATACAAGCCACGTGTAGTGTGTGATAAATGGCATTCACTTGATCACAATGATCTGTGTGTGGTGTCTGTACTTCTCCGTGTTATTTGTTGTTCACTTTATCTGGGGAGAGAGAGGATGGATTAACATGGACAGGGAAGACCCACCAGGGGCTCTGCTCAGACCCCATTGCTGCGTGACAGGACACAGAGAAACCGCAGACCAAACCCCGTGAGCTGGCACCATTCCCAAGGTCTCCCCTGGCACTTGGGGCGCTGTGCCCCCTCTCCCCAAGCCCCCTACCTTGGTTTTCTCCATGGGGAAGTCGCAGGGCCGGACCATGCAGAGCCGGGTCTCCTTCTCCAGGCGGCACTGGGGGTTGTCGTTGGTGACGCGGGTGGAGATGCCCATCCCGCAGCTCCGGGAGCAGGCGCTCCACGCTGTGGTCTGCACCAGGCAGTTCTCCTGCAGGCTGTTCAGCTGGGGCTGCTGGGCTGGGTCCTCCCTGAACACTGAACCACGGGGAAGAGACACAAGGCGAGGCTCAGGGCTCGGGGCAGAGCGTGGCAGCTCCACGGCCGCTCCCAACCTGGTTAATGTTTCAGGAACAGCAGCAAAGCTCTGGCCCATCTCCTGGCCCCTCAGCAGGAGGATGCAAGGAAGCATTTCCTACCACAGCACAGCTCCAGCCAGCTCTGCCAGGACATCAGAGGGTGCAAGACCCTCCCCACAGTACCACTGAGGTCTCATATCAATGGCTCTGGAGCCCAACACTTGCTACACACATACCAATGCACAAAACCACCAGCTCCAAACCAGCCAGTGTCCCAATCCACAAGTAGTTTGGATCCACGTCTCTTCCCCAGCAAACAGCTCCTGGCCTAATCCCATGTGCCCCAACTCAAAGATAGTTTGAATCCACCCTTATTCTCCAGCAAACAGCTGCTGGCCCCATTCCGGGTACCCCAATCCAGAGGTAGTTTGGATCTACTTCTCTTTCCCAGCAAACAGCTCCTGGCCCTATCCCACCTGCCCCAATCCTCAGGTGGTTTGGATCTTCTCCTATTCCCCATCCAACAGCTCCAGCCCCCATTCCACATGCCCCAGTCCAAAGATAGTTTGAATCCACACCTATTCCCCACGCAGCAGCTCCAGCTCCCATCCCATGACCCCAATCCATGGGTAGTTTGGATCCTCTCTATTCCCCAGCCAGCATCTCCAGCCCCATCCCATGTGCCCCAGTCCAAAGATAGTTTAAACTCACTTCTCCTCCCCATCCATCAGCTCCAGCCCTCATCCCATGTACCCCCATCTACAGGCAGTTTAGATCCTCTCTATTCCCCATCCAGCAGCTCCAGCCCCCATCCCATGACTCCAGCCCATGGGTAGTTTGGATCCTCTCTATTCCCCATCCAGCAGCTCCAGCCCCCATCCCATGACTCCAGCCCATGGGTAGTTTGGATCCTCTCTATTCCCCATCCAGCAGCTCCAGCCCTCATCCCATGTACCCCCATCCACAGGTAGTTTGGATCGTCTCTATTCCCCATCCAGCAGCTCCAGACCCATCCCATGACCCCAGCCCATGGGTAGTTTGAATCCACACCAACTCCCCATCCAGCAGCTCCAGCCCAGATCCAGTTCCCCAGCCCACTCACCCGCCATGGCCGTGCCCACGCCTCGGGCCGTGCCCTGCTCACACACCCACTCCTCACAGCACTGCCCACGGCCCCTCACCCTGCGTGGGCGAGGGCACTGGGGCGAGGGCAGGCGCAGGTCGTCGGAGCAGAGCGGGACGCAGCCCACGGCCCCGTCCAGGCAGATGCACTGCAGCTTGCACGTGGGCTGGAAGCTCTCCCCATTCAGGTAGATCTTGCCCAGCAGGTCACATGTGGCGCCCTCGTGAGCTGTGGGAGGAAGAGGAGGAGGAGGAGGAGTGTAGGGGTGACTGTAAGTGCATCCTGTAAGGAAAGCAGTTTAGAGTTCTCCCTTAAAGAGAGGAGAGCTACCTATAGTATGTGTGGGGTTCTGTGACCAATGAGAGGCTTCTATGTAGGTGAGGTGAATGGGCCAGCCAGTAATGTCATGACATATTGGATGTGAGAGGATATGAAAGGTGTGGATGTCACTGAGACAGAACTACTAACTACTACTAACTACTGTGATCTGAGCTCTGAGGAAACTGTCTGTAAAACTCTCTCTTAGCTGACTCTCTCCTAGATGAAACTATCTTGAACAAACTCTTGTAAGCCTTCTGATCAAACCTTCTGATGCCTGCTGTGCCCGAGCTCTTCTGACCATCATCCACACTGCCCCCTTACTCAGGATAAGGGGACCACAATAAATGGTGACCCCCATGGAGGAGCTGAGCACAAGGCTGAAGTTCTGCCCCAGGGGGACAGAGCCTGCCCTGCTCTGCCATCCCAGTGCGGGATGAAGGAGTTGGCATGTTTAATGTTTGCCTGCCTTGACCCAAGGCTGCTTCTGATATTGATATTTTGGAAGTGCCAGCCCTGCCAAAGCTCTCTGGGAAAATTCCATCTCCACTTGGGTGAACTCTGAGGTGTGACTTGGTCTTTGCAGGCTGCAAAGAGCCCATTCCCCAGTCAGAGCCTGGTCAGTGGTGTCATACAAGACACATCCTTGACATGGCACACGAGCAGCAGTTTTGCTCCTCAATATTCCCAGGAGCAGATGGTTCCCACCTGGCTGATGGCACCTCCACAGGGAATCCCATTTGGGGTTGGTGACCTTTGTGGCCCCTCTGTGATGCACAAATCTCTTCTTCCTTCCAGCCCCAATTTTTTCTACTTCTCTCTCTTTCTGATCTCCGGGTCTCTCATCTCCAGCCCTCCTACCAGACTTTCCCTCCTTCCCAATAAAACTAAAACAGGCATAAAAGGAAACACAACAATATCTGACACAGAGCAGCAAAACCTTCACTCTGCAACTCCCCAGTTCTTACATTTGGCTCAGCCAAAACTTTCCCAGTGGAAGTTCTCCAGCAGAAATCTTTTATTTGATTAAGACTAGGAATGTTTTCAATAGAAACCAACTGAAGCATTTCAGTTTGATATCAAAGATTTCCTTCATGCTCAACCAAAATACTCATGGGACAGTGTCCAGACAGGGAAGTGTTTTGCTCTGGTAATTATTTTAGACACTACAAAGATCAAGATGAAATATTTTGATTAAATGGGAGCAGAAAGTTTTGACACAGCCAAATGAGTATTCTAAATAAGTCACGAAAAGTCATGAGATTATTTTAAGAGATTTTTTTATATATATTTTTTTTAACAGATATTTCTTTCAGCCTGAAATGAAATGTTGAAATCTCAGAGCTGTTCACAGGACAGACATCCTGATTTTGGACAGTTCTCAGCAGCTGCTGCTTTCTGTAATCATGACCCTTAAAAAAAACGAACAAAAATCCATGAAACCTCTACTGGGAAGTTACCAAAGTGAAGGATTCTTGGCTGCTTGTGGAGGCTTCCCAGGAAACTTGATCTATTTTGCCCTTAGTCCTGCTTGCCTGGGGGACAGAGGGAAAGTGTTTGTACTAAACAAAGAGCAAGAGCCTCTTTCCATCCCATCCCATCCCTTGAGGGGACACAAATCCTTCCACACTATTCCTAACTGGATCTGGATCTCAACTTGCAACTCTTTTCAATGCCATTGGGATAAAAATACTCCAGCTCTCCAGCTCAGAGGTTTCAAACCCCTCACTTTTTCCACCAGAGTGGAAACCATCCACCCACCTCCCTCCACACAACATTCAGGATTATTTTTAAACCCTCTCCCTGTTTTCAGCCCGAGTGCTCCCGACCCGCTGGATGGATCGTGCTGTTCCCTCTCCTCCCTCCCCACCCAAGGAATGGCAGTTCACTCCAGGGATTGATGGTGTTTTCCAAACTCAATGGTTCTGTTGTGCCCCTCATTACCCTCCCTGGCCTTCCCTTCCCAACGACCTGATCCAATTAAGGCACTGAAATGATGGCGCCCACTGAGTGAGATGGTTCTTTATTCCCTGGCACTGCCCAACCCAAACACCAACTCCAGCCAAGGAGACTTTTGCCCTTTTCCACAGGGGATATGGCAGAGCTCTCCAGCTCCTCTGCCAGCTCCCTGCACCCACCCAGGCCACCCTACCAGCTGTAGGACTCCCTGCTCTGGAGTTACTACAGGATGGTCTCTGCTTTTCTGATACTCCAAGGTCTCTGCAGGAGGAGAAGGATTCCTCTGAAATATGTGGAGTGTGAGAACATTAAATAAATATACAATAATTTTCCCTCTGAGGGTTCCCTTCCCATCTCTCCTGATATGGCCCTTGGGCTGGTCTCAGCTTTTCCCTTGACTCTGGAACACCTCAGGTCTCTTCTGATTCCAGCACATCTGTCTCACTTGGATAAATGTAAGTCACAAACATTGATCCTTTCCTCCCTCTTGTTCACCACTCCACCTCCCTTCTCTGCCTCCACCTTCCTACAGATCCATGTGGACATCACAAAAACCTCACCCATGGACATTACAGCCCAATTTAGGGAGATATCCCAGGCTGTGTTCACTGGGAGTTTTGCCATGAAAAGCTTGATTTCTCACTTAAAAGCAGGAGGGCCAGTTGAGTCTTCAAGTCTGATTTCCTGCCCAGGGGAGGGGCCATGGAAACCACACAAGGACAGAACAGAAGGTGCAGGTCTCACCTAAGCAGATCCCGCTGCCTCTCTGGATTTTGGAGAAGTCGCAGTAGAGTCCCTTGTGGTGGTCACAGGGTCTGTGCAGGGAGCAGAGCTCTCCCAGCTGCCTGGCACACACCTTGCAGCAGCCACAGCCATCCAACACCTGGCTGGTGCCAGCAGGGCACTGCAGAGGCTGGGAGGGACACTGGCATGGGAACGTGCAGGTCTGGGCTTCCACCTGCAGGGCAAAAACCCACCGAGAGGATGAGTCTGGGCAGGGAGAGGGAAAACACAGCTCTGCCACAAGCACAGACACCCCAGAGAGAGGAGGGAGAGCCCTGCTGAAGCACCCAAGGACTCACAGGACTTTCCTCAGCCCCAGTTCATCTGGAGCTCAAGGAGGGAAAAGATGCCTCTGGGAAGCAGAGCCAAACCCACCAGGACAGGCAGTAGCTCAGAGTCCCCTCTGCAGCTCAGCCCCACCTCCCTGCAAGCAGTAAAGCTTATTAACAGCAAGAAATTCCAGCTCTTACACAGACTCTGCAGCTCTTACACAGCTCTCAAAGCCTCTGCAGCAGCAGCAGCAGCAGCAGCAGCCCCAGCTGGAGCTGGAAAAATCACATGCACAAGGACAGGACTTGCCCAAAGTCAGGCAACAGGACTGTGGCAGTGCTAAAAACTGACCCAAATGCTCCCATTTAGTCCCCTGGATCTCACACTTCATTATTCCAAGAAATGTGCTCACCCCTTTCCCCTTTCCAAGGAAAACACCATAACTAACCTTCCTTAGGACCCTGTGGCTCCACAGCTGCCCCCTTGGCAGCATTTCATGGGCCACCCCTTGAAACCCACCCTTGGCTTTATGGCACTTCAGACACCAAACAGAGGGCAGGCTATGGCTGAGGGGGAATCACTGGCTCTGCAACACCCAGGATGTGTCCAACACCCCAGTCACTGAGTCCGTGCCACCCTTGTCCTGTACCAGCTCAGAGCAGAGACAGCAGCTGTGCCTGGATTTGGGTGAGATGTAACACCCTGACTGTGGGCAGTGTGGGCTCTAAAGATCCTCTGAAACCTCCTCAGAAACATCAGTGCCAACTCCAGCCTGTTCAGCTCCTGCCCACCCAAGTCCCTCCTTGCTCCATCACCACTCCGACCTGCTCAGACACTGCAGGACCTGGCTCAGCTCCCACCCAGGGCTGACAAAACCCTCACATGAGGATGATGCCCCCAAAACACTCTGGGATCCTTCACTGTTGTGACCTGAGTGGAGAGGGAAGCACCCAACTGGTCAAACCCCTCACAGCTCCCCTGGCAGGCTGGGAGAGGGGCAGCCAAGCTGGGAAGAGCTTGAGGGCATCCAGGGAGGGGGACACACATGCTGGAACAGAGGTCAGAGGATAACTCTTTCCAGCTCTGTTTGCACTTGTCACATCCCATCCAGCCCTTGCTTGTGAAACAGCTTCCTTGGATATTGTGTTTGTCACCAATAACAGCAGGAAAACTTTTCCAGCTGTTTTGACTGTTGCTCTGACTTGAGCTCACGTGGGGCCAGAAGGTGCCAACTGCTTTGTAAGGCTGGAACACCCAGCACAGTCCAGTGTGGGGCTGGGACCAGGCTGAGCCTTCCCTCAAAGTCATGGAATTACAGAATCACAGAACATCCTGAGCTGGAAAAGGCCCCCAGGGATCATCCAGTCCAACTCTCAGCCCTGCACAGGCACCCCAACAATCCCACCCTGTGCCCCAGAGCATCATCCAAACCCTCCTGCAGCTCTGGCAGCCTTGGGGCCGTGCCCACTGCCCTGGGGAGCCTGGTCAGTGCCCACCACCCTCTGGGGGAAGAACCTTTTGCTGAGATCCAACGTGAGCCTGCCCTGGCCCAGCTCCAGCCATTCCCTGGGTGCTGTCCCTGCCCTGGCACAGCTCCAGACCATTCGCTGTGTGCTGTCCCTGCCCTGGCCCAGCTCCAGCCATTCCCTGGGTGCTGCCCCTGCCCTGGCACAGCTCCAGCCCTTCTCTTGTGTACTCCCAAGGGGTCAGGCCCCCCAGAGTCTCCCTGCTAAGCAGGAATAAGCCAAATTCCCCTGGATCCCTCCTAGCACAAGGAATTTTGGAGCCAAGCCTCCCCTGCCTGCAGCCCAGCTGTTCCCAGCCAGGAGCTGGCATGTCCTGGGGATCAATTCCCAACCACTGGAGTGCATTAAAAGAACTAAAAATACAGAACTCTTCCCTACTGTTTTTCCTGCAGGCAACTGCTGGAGCTGCCAAGGGCCGTGTCCAGCCCTGGGTGAGTGGGTGGGGGGTCACTGAGCTCACACAGGAGGCAAAGCACTCCTGACACGGGATCTAAATTAGGACGCAATCCATGCACTTAAGGAAAAATAAAGGCAACAAGCATTTTCCAAAGCAGTGTCAGCCACAGGCCATAGAGAGAAACACTCTCAAAATAGCTCCCCTGCTGAAATCCAACCCAAAACAGCCTCTTCTGGGATAACAGAATGCAGTAGAATTAAACCCATCCCTGGAAGTGTCCAAGGCCAGGCTGGACAGGGCTTGGAGCAAACTGGGCTGGTGGGAGGTGTCCCTGCCCATGGCAGGGGGTGGGATGGGATGGGCTTTAAGGTCCCTTCCAACCCAAACCATTCCATGATTCTATGAGTTTTCCTTCTTGCTCTCATTAACCATTGCTGGATATTCCCCTGATAACTCACCCACACAACCCACCCCACCTGGTTTCACCTCCTGCTCACCTTCTGCACTCCCTCATCCTATCACAGCTGCTTCCAGAGCAGAACATCTGGATTCAGCTCCCTGATGTATCACAGACCTGCTGGGTGCCCCTGCACCCACCTCTGTGCCTCATTTCCCCCAGCCCTCAGCTCAGAACCCAAATCCACCCTGATTTTTGAGGCTCCTACAATATTCCAAGGCATTCCCACCAGTCAGCTGGGGAAGGGCCTCCCTCCATCACCCAGGGGGTGTTGGGGTTCCTGTTTGCTGCTTTGATTGCTGAGCAAATCAAGGCTCAGCAATGTGTTATTTATAACAGGCTGTGATATTTGTACCTCCTGCTGCTCTCCCAGGTCCAGGAGAGGAAGGAATGAGCTGGAATTGGTTTGGGCTCAAACACATCTGACATTGAGCATTGAAAAGCTGCCTGGCAAGGGGAACCTCTGGAGCTGGGAACAGCTGGGGGAACATCAATGTTGAACCAACTTCCTCAAGTCCTCTACTCCTCAATTTTCTTTCACATGGGTTAAATGGGTTATATTGGATTTGCATGGAGCACCTTCCACCTGCATTCTTTCCAAGGACTGCTGCTAGGAGTAGTTTCAATCAGTGTGGAAACTGCCCAAACTCTCCCCAGGAACTTCCAGGACTGGAATTCAGGGCTTTGCTGCAGACCCAAAGGTAACACAAAGCCCAACAATTCCACATGACCTGCCCACCAACCTGAGTCCAGAGGGATTCAACTCAGGCAACATTTCATTTCCCTCACTGTGCAGGAGGGGCTGCCCCAAATCCCACTTTTACTTTCACTGAGCAGGATCCTGATGTCAAATTCACTACAGCCTTGGCCTTGTTTCTGTTGAGGTTGGCAGAGCACTCCTGTGAGCTCTGAGAACAGAACCAGGGGCAGAGATCAAGGCTGTGGAGTTAAGAAGGCTCTAAAGCCTGGGCTGACAGCTCTCCCTGCTCCTGGCTTTGCTGGCAGCCTTTGCACCCATCACAAACACTGTGTGGGAAGCTGTGGGACACCCAGGACCTCTGAGTGATGGCCAAGGCACCACAGGAGTGCCAACACTTGGACTAGAGGGTTCCCCTTCCTCTGCCCCATCATGTTCTCCACCTCTGACTCCCAGGTCCCATCTCAGCTGACGAGCCAGAACAAGCTCCCTCCCAGCTGTCAGCACCAAACCCAGTCACCTGGGGGCACAAAGAGGTGAGACTGTTCTTTCTGCTTCATATTCCCTTAAAACCTCTTCCTCAGCCCCTTCAGGAGTGGGGGGACAGGAGGTCCCACCAGGTCTGTGGCACCCTCAGGATTTCTCATTCCCAATCAATGTCCCCAGGAGCCCAGGGAAGCAGCTAAGGGAGTCAAACCAAAGAGGGCTTTTAAAGTTTCTTTGAGCTCATCATTGCACTCAGGGGGCTGGGAAAAGAGAGTTTTAAGCTGAGCTGGGTGTTTGCAGAGAGGTTTGGGAGCTGGGGGTTAACATTGCAAATAAACACCCAACTGGTTCTCCTTGTGCTCCAAGACTGGTGGTCGATAAAGCAGCCAAAACACAGCAATTCATCCTCCAGTTCCTGCTTTCCCTCCATCACAGGCTCTCAAGGAACTCTCCCAGGGCTGTTGCAGCACTTTGTACAACAGCCCATTAAGAGAGACAAGAACCAGTGACCTTTTTCACAGACAGGGAATGGGGACACAGAGACCTGCCCAGGCTGAGCCCAAACACGACTCCCAGAAATCCTGGAGCTGCTCCCACCTCTGAACAGCACAGCAGGCAGATTCAGGAGTAACAGCTCTCATTTCCTGCCTCCATCCACGAAAGAAAGAAAGAAAGAAAGAAAGAAAGAAAGAAAGAAAGAAAGAAAGAAAGAAAGAAAGAAAGAAAGAAAGAAAGAAAGAAAGAAAGAAAGAAAGAAAGAAAGAAAGAAAGAAAGAAAGAAAGAAAGAAAGAAAGAAAGAAAGAAAGAAAAAGAAAGAAAGAAAGAAAAAGAAAGAAAGAAAGAAAATCACGGAATCATTCAGGCTGGAAAAGACAGTCATTGAGTCCAACCAAATGCTCGGAGCTCAAGGAGAGAAAAAAACCTCCCATTTCTGAGGCAGGTTTAGGGAAAATGACACATCCCAGAGTGATATTTGAGGGTCACAGCAGTGGGATTCGCTGTGACTGTTTGTGTGACCTCCAGAATCAGCCAGTGCAAGAACCAAGAAATCCATCCCAAATGGGTGGGTAATCTCAGTTACCCTCAGATCATGGCCCAGGACACATTCCTGGCAGGAAAAGGGCTGGCACACACCTAGGCTCACCAACCAGGAGTTTATTGCCTCTCTCGGCACAACAAACCCCACAAGTGCCCGATTTCCTGACGGATCCAAAAGCACTTTCAGCAATTTAGAGCCATTAATGACTGCAGGGACCTTCCTGTCAGTCCTGGCATGGGAACAGCACACAAACATCCTCAGAGCAATCAGCTGCTCTGTCAAGCACTTGTATTAACAGGAAAACAGGCACAAATCCTGCTCTGGAAATCCTGCAGCCTAACAGTGCCCTGGGGATCGCTGGGTTTGGGAACACAGGGCTGGATTCAGTGGCAGCTGGGGAAGGTTGGGGATGGGAAGGAACTGGGCTGTGACAAGGCTGGAGAAGGGAGTGGAGCACAAGTGCTGTGGGGAGAGGCTGAGGGAGCTGGGGGTGTTTGTGCTGGAGAAGAGGAGGCTGAGAGGTGACCTCAGCACTGTCTGGAAGTGCCTGAAGGGAAGTTGTGGCCAGGTGGGGGTTGGTCTCTTCTCCCAGGCACTCAGCAATAGGACAAGGGGGCACGGGGGGCTCAAGCTCTGCCAGGGGAAATTGAAGTTGGAGAGCAGAAAAAACTTCTTTGCAGAGAGAGTGCTCAGGGATTGGAATGGGCTGCCCAGAGAGGGGGTGGATTCCCCATCCCTGGAGGTTTTTAAGGTGAGCTTGGCCGTGGCACTGAGTGCCATGATCTGGTAAAGGGACTGGAGTTGGCCCAAGGGTTGGACTTGATGATCTGGGAGGTCTTTTCCAACCCAATCCATTCTATGATTCTGTGATTGTTACTCCTTGTAATGACATAAACAGAGTGACTCCCCTCTCGATCCTCTTCTCCCCTTGTAAACCAGGGCTGGCTTTTGGCTCCCGGGAGGAGGATGAACCCAAATCCATTCCCATGTGCCAGGAGCTCTGGGCTGCAGGGATGACACACGTTCCAAGGGGCAGCTCCCACCCAGCCTGCTGGGATTCCACAGCACGTTTGAATCGTTTGCGTCCCAGCCCGGCTTCCCTCGGAAAGTCGGGAGCAGGTGGGAAGGGATTCTCAGCCCAGAGCCCTGTCATGCATCCAAACAAGAAGCTGCAGAGCTGCCGTACGTACCCAGCCAGGGGCGAGGAGCAGCAGGAACACGGTCCAGGTCACTGTTCCCAAGATTCCAGACATCCCGACACTGGGAAGGGAAGGGATTCAGGCTGCCCAGCCACTCGCTCCCGCTTTTTCGGAGTTTCTGGTCTCTTTGGAGCAAGTTGTACATCGGCTTCTCCTTAAATATCTTCTGGAGGGGGCGGACCCCGCGCCGAGGGATGGGCTGGAACGGAGCCCGGAGGGGTGCGAGGAAAACTGCCCAAATTCCAGGGAACACGAGCGGATTCCTGCGGTCCCCGCGGCTGCGGGGCTGCCACCTCTGCCCGCAGCTTGGTTACCTTCCAGGCGGGTAAATCAAACCCCAGGAAAAGCGGGATTATTGGGTTGGAATTTTTACCTCTTTGCAGCTCCCGGAGCAGGAATCCTGTCCCAGCTTTCCTGCCAGATCTCCCCTTTCCCCACCCACAGCCGATCCTGGTCGGCTGCGAGAGCTGAATGAGCAGAGCTTTGTGGGCTCAGTGTTTGAGCAGGACAGAGGGATGGGGCGTTTGGAGCTGTCAGGTCCCACCTCTGTCCCTGCATCACTTGTGCTTTCAGCTCCCAGAAATTAAAGTTTCATGACTCGACCTCCTGCATGAGGAGCTGCGTGTTTTCCCAGGCAATGAAAACCTCCAGGATAAAGATTTTTGGATAAAAGTGCCCCAAAGTTCTTTGGTTGAACCTCGGGATCGATTCAGGATCTCACACTTTGGGGCACGATCCTTTCTGTTTGATGCTGAAACACAGCACGAGGCTCCTGCACAGGCAGCACAACAGAGCGCTGGGACATGAAAGGGTTGTTTGGTGTTTTAAAGGATCGGGTTGTTTATTCCCAAAGAGGAAGCNCAGAGGGCACTCTCAGCCCTCGCTGGCCGGGGTGAGACAGGACAGTTCAGGCACCCAACAGGAGCTTCTGTGCTGCACTTGGAATGGCCTGAGCAAGATGGAGCTGTGCCTCACTCAGGGAGCTTTCCCGGGAGAAGTGGGACTTATTTTGGGCCAGCAGGAGCCCAGGCACTGTCCCACAGAGCTCCAGCACTTGGGCTGGTGGGAGTTGTCCCTGCCCATGGCAGGTGTGGGACTGGATGGGCTTTAAGGTCCCTTCCAACCCAACCCCTTCCAGGATTCTGTGATTCTCTAAGAAGCAGCAGTTGCACCTCGACCCATGATCTTCCAAATTCTGCTTTAACCTCAACCTGTTGTGTGACCTGGGCTGAACTGCTCAGCCACAGCCCTAAATCCCTCAGCTGCCAGGAATTTTGTGGGGAACATTCAGCACTGAACCATCATTTTTGATGGCTGATTAAGTTTTCAACCTACAACAAAAGTAAGGAATAATTTGATTATAAAACATCCTTTCAAAGCTGCTCATCACCATCCACCTGAATGCTTTCACCTTCCCAGAGCAGTAAAGCATCCTGAATTCCTGCTCATCCTTCAAGCCACCTTAGCTCCTGGAGTGTAGGAGCAGCAGGATGTGAAGAAGAAGCATCAGCTGGAGATCTGTGGATTTTGGAAGGTCCCACCACCCACAATCCAAGATTTTTTTAGGTCCCTGGGACAACCAAAGCTCCCCCTGGTTCTGGGAGGTGAACTGTTCACCCCACTGGACATGCCAAGAGGTAAAAGAAGCACATGCAGATTGAATGACTCAGAATGATCAAAGGCAGGAAACACCCAAGTTAGCACCGGTTTGGATCTCCTCCTTTTGCCTGAGCTGCCTCAAGTGAAGGGATGAAGATGTCAACCCTGCTTAAAATCTCCCCCAAGCAAAGCATAGTGGCTGATTAATTCACCTTGTTCCCTTCTCCTGGGTTCGCTCACCCTGCCCAACCAGCACCTTCCTTGAATTCAGAGTAATTAAAACAGAAGACATTTAGATAATTGCTTAAAATCATGTCAGGCCAAGGAATAAAACCAAGGCAAGCACACACACAGTGTTTTGGCTCAGAGGGGTCTCTCCCTGTGGCCTCTGCCTGCAGAAGGCAAAATAAAAAGGTGGGACAAGTGAAATCCTCAGTTCTGTGAGTCCTGGGAGGATTTATTGTGACATGGAAGGGATGTGACACTTGGGGTGGGTGAGGTGGCTGCTGATGTTCTTGGAAATGAAGTAAATATAGAAAAACAGTCTTGGCATCATGAACTGGGGGAGGGCTGGTGCTCACACAGAGAGCTGACCACAAACCCCACACCTTCTCCTCCAGAAAGGAAAACAAATGCCCCCTTTGGTGCCTGATCTTGGCAGGATGCAAAAATGCAGATCTGCAGTACCAGAAATGCAGCAAAGAGGCTCCCAGAAAAGACACTGAACCCAGTTATTGATGCAGGGGGGGCTCATTTTGGATCAGGGGAGCACTGAGAGACACCACTTCCAAGGAAATCCAAGGAAACAGGACTCAGGTGAGCTGCTGAGCCCCTGAACAACCGCAGGATCTGGATGTTTAGACACAACTGTGAGTCACCCCCACGGCCAGGAGGGTTTGTGCCAAGGCAGGGGCTTGCACAGAACTGCAGGAGAAACAGCCCCTGGGAGGAAACAGCTGCACCCACCTGTGCAAGGGATGTTTCCTCGGGTTTTTCCACTTCTTAACTTGCTGCATGCTTAATTATCCCGAAGGAAAACCGCGGGGAGGGAGGGCACGTTTAAGGTGGACCCGGGCAGGGGGATTTAAGGAGGCTGCCTGTGCCACAGGAGTGGGGTTTGGTCCTCCCCACCTGCACAGTCCAGGATGTGCTCGAGGTAGGGGAAATTGGGGGGAAAATGGGCAAAAAAATGGGGGAAATTGGGGGGAAAATGGGCA
>VWZD01013186.1:138783-160028 GCA_013396695.1 Sakesphorus luctuosus
GGCAAAATTGGGGGGGAAATAGGGAAAATTGAGGGGAAATGGGGAAATTGGGGGGAAAATGGGGAAAATTGGGGAGAAAAAAATCACAAAAAAATGGGCAAAATTGGGGGTAAATGGGGAAAATTGGGAGGAAAATGGGGAAAATTTGGGAGAAAAAATCACAAAAAAATGGGCAAAACTGGGGGGAAATGGGGAAAATGTGGGGGGAATATGAGGGAAAATGGGGGGAAATTGGGGGAAAATTGGAGAAAAATGGGGGGGAAATGGGCTAAAAATGGGATAAAAAGGGGGGAAATTGGGAGAAAATGGAGGAAAAAATGGGTAAAAATAAAGTAAAAATGGGGTAAAATGGAATAAAATGGGTAAAATTGGTAAAAATGGTAAAAATTGAGTAAAATGGGTGTGGCCTGGGGAAGAGCAGGGACTAAGGGAGATCTCTCTGGTTGTGGGACATGGAATCACATCACTGGTTCTGCCCACAAACACTCCATTTTCTCCTCCCATTTTGTGGGCACTGGGATCTGCCACCCCCTGAAGGAGCAGCTGCTCTGCCACAGGGACCACAAACTTCCTCCAGTGTCTCCTCAGCTGCATCCCAAAGGATTCAAGGGGGAATTCTCCTCTGGATCCCACCTCTCCAAGGACTTCTGGCATAATCCAAGCTCCCTGCCTTAAAATCCAGCACTCAGACAAAACAGCTCAGCTCAAATCCATCATTCTTCCCTAATTCCCTGCACATCTCCTCAGCCTCAACAGGCAGCAACAGGTCCCTGAGCTGTGCCAGACTGGGAGGACCTGGAGGGGTGGGTGGCCTTCCAGGACTGCTGGGGAGCTCTGCTGAGGGATTTGGGATTCCAACAACATCCTGCCCACACCTTTCCCAGTCAGGTTTTGGAACAATTCCAGCTCACTGCATGGAGTCGGTGAGTGATGGAGGTTGGAAGGACCATCAGGTCACCTGGGCCTCCTGCAGCCCATCCCAACCCAGAGGACAGGGAAGAGGGGCAGATTTTGGAGCCCAGGGCAAGGCCCCCAAGTTCTCCTGCCAGCCTTTCCTGTAGGAAGGAATCTCAGCCCAGGAATCCTTGATCAGCTTTAACTGTAACTGTGGTGCAGCATCACGAAGGGCTGGCACCTTTGGAAAGGCAGAGACTTCTCCCAGCTGGGGGATTGTTAACCTTGTGTCCTAGTTCAGCAGGTGGGACCAACCATCACTGTGTGGGGGATGATCAAAGCTGTGTATTCTACCCCCTCTATTCATTCCCAGGGTCAATGGCCCATTTGCAGCAGCTTCCCAGGGAGTCGTTGGCACCTCCACTCCCAGCCTGAGGGGGTGTAGGTGCTAATGGGCCATCTACAGTTCGAAAATAGCCCATGACTCACAGAGTTAATCACCCATTGTGTGAGTCCCCGCCCCGGGGGAGGGACTGGATGCTCCCTGAAGGTACAAAAAGGGGTGGGTAAGAAGACCTTGGGAACCTTTTGTTGGACCCAGAGGAGCAGCAGGACCTCGACAGGAGGAGCCCACCACTCTGGACCAGACCACAGCCATCACCTGCACCAATGGGTTTGTCACTTCCTTTTGCTTTGGACTTGGGGGAACCACGCGGGTCTCAGCACAAGGGCTAACAAACCCCTTTGGGTTTGTACCCCAGGGCACTGGGTTATACTGCTGGGTTCTGGGAGTTGAAAGCAATTTCCCTTTGTGTCAGTGTATTTACTGTATTATTCTTATTAAATTGTAGCTCTGACTTACAATCTCTCTTGTGTTGAGTTCATTTCTCCTGCTGGTTTACCTCTAAACCAGCACACCCTGGAATGTCACACAGTCACCTCCAAAATTAGCTGCAAACCTGTTGATTAAATAACAGCATCGTCCTCCAAAGGGCTGCACAAACTAAGTCACAAAAATGATTTGGGAAATGTAAAGTGTGAGACTTTCACTTACAAGTTTTAAGTTCCTTTTTGTTACAGCCACACATCTATGAGGTAGATCTTTCTTTTTTTATTTTTTTTCCCATTTTTTTCCTTACTAATTGATATTTTAGAAGTTTTGCATCACAAATGTATAAGAAAAGACAAATCCCAAGCTCCAGGAAGAGCCTTGTGATGGGAATAATGCAACTCCACACCCCTGGGTAAGGAAACCATCAGTGTTTGGAGGATGTCTCCAGGCAGACCAAACTCACCCAAGCTGAGGCAGATGAGATGTTTCATCAGCCTGAGGTGTCCCACAGGCCTTTACAAGAGCAGAGGCTGTTCTGAGATCCAGGGCACTTTAAGTTCAGAGCCTTTATTTTCCAGTTTAGCTTTTACCACACTATCTCTCAAATCCCCTGTTGCTGTAAAGCAAACCCTGACAGATTATTAAAGCTTTTCAAGTGTCGACCATTTGACCCCAGGGATGCAATGACAAGCATTTTCAAATCAGTCTTCCAAAGCCTCACTCTGCTCTTGTTGCTGTTTTAGGGAAGTTATTTGAACCAATAATTTTCAGCTCTATATTTTAAATTGTTTCACCCTCAGCAGCCTGATGTCATCTGGCAACAGAAGAGCCCAAGATGGGTTTGAAGGCAGAATTTAGGTGAAAAATAGTCCCTTGGTTTCTTTCCAAGCTGATCCTGCAGTTCAGCCAGGACTCAGGTAAAAGAGAAGCTGTAGCTGGTTGCATTTCTTTGCCAGGCAAATAACCCCAAATGATCTTTACTCCAGAGCCTCTGGGTGCAGAGTCATTCCACACTGTTCTCCCTGATCCATCATTCTGGAATTTGATGGCACAGACAGGCCAGTCTGCAAGGGCAAGAGGCTCTGTTAAAAAAGAAACTTACTGGGGATTCTCAGATCGTTGCATTTTGAGTCCAAAGTGTCCAGCACTCACAAAAAAAAGGGATAAGGGAAATTAAACTCTGTTCTTCAAGGAGGAAAGGGGAAAAAAAGCTTTTCCTGCCAGGGCAGCTCAGCTGGCACTCAGCACCTTCAAAGCACACAGAGGTTTTCCAACCTGGCATGGCTGTGTGTGCCCCTGGGGTTCCCACCAGCTGCAGGGACATCCTCTGGGTGGGTGATGCTCCTCCTCTGCTCATCCTCATCCAGAGGGACCAGAGAGGGCCAGGACAAAGCTCCAGCCTGTTCCTTCTGCCCCAGACAAGGAGGGCTGGCAGGGCCCTGGGGAACCCTCTCCTAGAACAAAGGAAACACAAAATCACTTCCAGCTCTTCTCAAAGTACTGTGGCAGCTCAGTGTGTGCTGATCCTGTGAGGAGAACCTGGAGGAGCAAAAGGAATGGCAGGAACACCCACTGGGGTTGCTCCCTTCACAAGAGGAACATGGCAAAGAGCCAGAGATGCTGTTTGAAGCCCCAGGTCTTTCAAGGGGATCTCACAGAATCACATGGAAAGGACCCACAAGGATCTCTGCAGAGCCAGAGGGGAATCCCATGGACCAGCCTCATTACAAGGATATAAACCCCTTTTCCATCCTTCCCAGGAACTCAAATCAGAGTTCACAGAATCACAGAATGAATTAGGTTGGAAAAGACCTCCAAGATCATCAAGTCCAACCCTTGGGCCAACTCCAGTCCCTTTACCAGATCATGGCACTCAGTGCCACGGCCAAGCTCAGCTGAAAGAAAGAATCTTGTGGCAGAAAACCTGCCCACAACTAAAAGATTTGAGGTGCAGAAAGATGAGGTGAATTTGACCTCACTGAGGTAAGGAAAGGCAGAACTTCACCCTGACCATTCCTGTGGCAACTGCACAGCAATTCTGCCAGTCCCTGGTTTCACCAGAGGGCACCTGGAACTGGCACTGGGCTCAGGGGGGTGTCTGCTGCAGGATGGTCCTCTGAGGCCACACAGGCACTCCTGCTCTGGTCAGTTTGAGAGTAACTTCATGGATACTCATCCCACAGGTCCAACAGAGGGTTAGGAGGTGCAGAAGAACATCTACAGCAGCATTGTTGGGTTGGCAACCCTTCTGTGCTCCCAAAGGTGACTGAAACCTCCTGCCTGGGCAGGGCAGCTGCTGCTTCAGCTGTGGTAGAAGGGTTTGTGTTCTCCTGGCAGGGTTTGGGCTTTCCCCAGGGCATGGAAGGGAGAATGAAGGCATTTCCCTGCCCTTTCCCTGCAGAATGGAGAGCCAGGACCTGCCCCTGCTATCCCAGTCCCAGGGAAGTGAAACAGCCATCAAAGTGTGTGTTTGAAAGATATACAAGGATAGGAGGGAAGGTCAGGGCTCTGCAGGGATTGTGTCTTCCTTCCACATCCTTTCCAGGCAGATATTCACTCCATAAATATCCTGGGTTATGGCTGGGCCTGGAGTTCAGGCTGAGGTGACCAGGCTGTGCTCAGGGACGTGTGTGTGGTTCCTCTCCCTTCCTGGGGGGAAGCTGGAGATTTCTCTGGAATTCAGGGAGCTAAACCAGCACTGCAAAACAGCCTCGGTGTGTTTAAGGAGGGAAGGAAAGCAAATCCATCCGTTATCAGGGAATCTGGAGCTTCACTGGGAACCTGAACCTTGAGCAGAGCATTGCAGGGGCTGGGAGGACCACACCAGTTTGCACCAGTTTACACCAGCTGAGCATCCCACCTTGATTCCCTTTGGGCTTCTGGTGTTCTGGGTAGTTCTGGGAATAATTCCTGGAATTCCCAGACCCCAAACTCCACCCAGCTCAGCACTGGATCTGGATTCCTTCTGGCACTTGGGGTTGTTTTGTTCAAGGTCCTGGCCTGCCTGAGAGCTCAGAGCCAGCAGAGGAGCCTCTGCCACCATTCCCACATCCCAGCCCTCTCCTGGAGGACCATCCTGCCCCTCCTCATTCCCGTGGGATACACCTGGAGCTGCTGTGCCTGTGGTAGGAGGAATCAATGCCCAGTTACCCCACAGCAGTCTCTGCCTCTCTGCCACCCCCGTGGCACAACCAACACCCTCCCTGTCGGGGCTCCTTCTCTGTTTACAAACTGAAGAAGCCCAAATTCTTGTGTTCCCGAGAATTTCCGCTCAGCTGTGGGTCACATTTGAAGAGTCCTCTGGTTTTCTTCCCAAATAACAAATGTTTGTTTTGCTGGAGAAAAAAAAAAAGCAGTGATCCTGTTCCACATGAATGGGTGTAAAGCAGGAGGAATTCCACTGAGTCCAAAGGGCCAGGAGCAGGGAAAACCCAGCAGGAATAATTTCCATGAAACCCACATTGCTCAACTCCTTCACCCCCCACTGGTTTTGTTCCCTTCCCACCCCTGCCCAGTCTCCCTGTGCGAGGGAACGTCGTGGCTGGGATGTCAGAGCAGTTTTCACTCACTGGGTGTTTGGCTGTTTTAAGGACTCTGTGATGTTTTCCAGATGCTGGAGGACCCAGAAGAAGGTCTGCTCTGCTCTTGTTCACACAGCTATAAATCCTGAGTCACTCCACTTCCCTCACCAGGCTCCTGCCAGATGCAGAGGAACCACATCAGCCTCCAGCCTGGAGCTGCTCAAAGCAAACTTTCCTAGGGAAAGGCTTTTCCAGTGATTAATGACAGGCAGCCCAACAAAAGAGGGGCCTTGGGACACATTTCTCTAAGCCACAACAATTCTCACTTAAGCAACTGGGACTTTTTTTAAGCCCAAAACAAGACCCAGAACTATTTAGTGTGTTCAACTGACCCAGTTTATTTGTTTTTCTCTTTAGAAGACACGAGTTTACTGGGAACATGAATGGAAAGGTCCTGTTCACAACTTGGGCTTGACTTTGCCTGGCCTAAAAGTCACTTGGGTTTAAGACAACATGAGTCAGGCAAAAAAAAAAACAAAACAGTTCCCACAGCCCCAGAAATCGGGAATTGGAGGATCCAGAATGGCCTTTGATGAAACTGCTGCTGCTCTCAGGGGTGTCAGGAGTCCAGGCAGAGTCAGAGGGGCTTTTCTAAGCCAGACTCAGGTGTGGCTTTGAGATCCACCCCATAACTCAGGTCTTTGGTTGTGTGCAATGAGGTGCAACTGCATTTTACTTTGGTTTCAGTGGGCCAGTCGTGTCCCCAGTGGCAGTTTGGGGTCTGAGGAGCACTGGTGGGAAAAGGTCTTGCAGGAGAGGCCTTGTGATCCTCCCCCAGGGTGGCTGAGGAGCAGATCTCCATGCAGAATGTTCATCTTTGCACACTCATCCAGCTTCTCACAATGGGGAAGTGTTTGGACAAGACCCTCAAGCACATGGTGGGATTTTTGGGGGTTCCTGTGCAGGGCCAGACCTTGGCCTTGATGATCCTTCCAACTCAGGGGATTCTTTGGACTGCAAGATCCATTCCAAGACCAGTTGCACACTTTTCCTGACTTACTTAGGTTGGACACAGAGCAATCCTCCTGTTTATGCCTCTTCTGAAGTGAATCAGGGACGTTTGTCTTGCGTTGATCCCAACTCCCAGACAAAAGTTATTCAATTCTTCAAATAGCTCCCAGATCCTGTTTACAAATTCTTTCATACTTTAGATCAGCACGAGCCAGGACACCTTTTGCTGCTCTTGTAGTGCAAGGCAGCTGTAAACCCAGTTTAATCAGCCAGTTAAAGTGGATTTGCTGGTGCTTTGGACTCAGAGAGCCAGAGGGTCTGGGTGAATGCTCCCTGTGTGTGGCACATCTCAGATGGACCCTCACAAAAGTGCAGAGAGATGGGGGACACTTTATAACCTCCCCCTTCTGTAATTTTATTGAAACCAGTTGGATTGGGCACCAGTGGCAAAGTGATGATGGTCTGTGCTGGTTTTGTCCTGACAGTCAAAATGGTCAGTAAAAGGACTTTTCCCTTTGAAGGTGTAAAATAGATGTGGGGAAACCCCCTGAATTTTAGACACAAATTCAACCTCTTCTATCAGGGCACATTAAAGTCTTTTTCACATGGCTTGGTGTTTCCTGGTGTCAGGGTGGACAGCCCTGGAGCAGCTGTTGGGCTCATTAGCTCTCAGACATGGAGAATGTTTGTCCTGGGAACTGTATTTATAACCCTCCGAGGCAAACACAGCCAAGAGGTTTCAAAACACTGGGCTGGGGTGATGTCTCTGCTCCCACTGCAAAACTCACTAACCAGTCCCTGGGATTGCCAAGCCAACAGGGAATCCAGAGCAGGTCCAGGCTTTGCAGGCCAATCTTGCTGTTGGTAAGGGCAAGGTAAGAAGAACTTCCTTGAATTGACACTCTGAGGTGTTTCCTGGCCAAGGCAAGTGAAGGAAGTTCACACTCTTTTATTGAAAGAGTTGAGGGGAGGCCTGGTGAGAGTTTCTAAAGGGTTTAAATGCTGCAGGTGCCAATTTCCCAGACTTGTGGAACACCCTGACATGGAAGAGACCCCCAAGGACCATCCAGTCCAAGTCCTGGCATTGGGAATGTTTTAGCTTCAGGCTCTGAGAACCACAGAATGTCCTGAGTTGGGAGGGACCCCCAGGGATCATCCAGTCCAACTCTCAGCCCTGCACAGACACCCCAACAATCCCACCCTGTGCCCCAGAGCATCATCCAAACCCTCCTGCAGCTCTGGCAGCCTTGGGGCCGTGCCCACTGCCCTGGGGAGCCTGGTCAGTGCCCACCACCCTCTGGGAGAAGAACCTTTTCCCTAAAATCCACCCTATTGGCACCGCCCAAACCATTCAGATCTCCTCAGTGCAAACTTACTTGAGAAGCCAGAGAAGAAAAGGATTCCCTGCAGAACCATTTCCCTGCATTTCCTTTGCTTTCTCTGAGATCCAGGGATTTCAAACCCTGTGGCTCTAAGGAGGTTTAATTTCAAATAAACTGATAGTATCTATTTTGAGATCTCCTGGCAAGTTTTATGGTATCACAGGGTTTCCTAAGAAGTTTTCCCAGTGCCTGAGAGCACAGATTTCCTTCTCCTGCAGAAAAGCTGCAGCAGTTTAGACATTCCTCTGCTCCAGGTGCAGTTCCTGCTGCACCAACACCATGGGATGATGGAATGCACTGTCCAAATAAAGGGAGCTGCCAGGATTTCCAAGGAATGTGGAATGGCCACATTGGAATGGGAAGACTCAAAGACCACCCAGCTGTGCTGCAGTGAAAGAGGTACCATCACTTCCATGAGATAATTCCCACTGAATGTTCCAAGCTTGATTTGCAATCACCCAAAATGGTCCTGTCTCTTCACCTCGGCCTCACACATTCTCCTTTTGGTGCTTCTTGACTGATTAACACCATCTATGACTTTTAAACTCAACTGGAACTTCCCAGGGTTAGCAGGAATGGGATCAGATGGGAACAATCTGCTCCCACGTCCTTAGGAGGGATGTGAGTTGTGCCGAGTTTGGGAGCAGAAGCCACAATAAATTATAAACTAGACAGGTTATAAATTCCAGTGAGGGATGCTGGGAAAGCCTCAAGATGGAAGACAATAAAAAACAGAATAGAAAAGTCTGTTTTGAGGAAGTGCTGGATGCAGCTTGATGTGCTCCTGGAGCCCATCTGTGGATCTGTGTATTTTCACATCAGCACCTGCCCAAGGTGCCCCTTCCAGAGGAAATTTCCATGGACACACAAATTTGCAGCTCCGTGAAAAACCCTTTGCTGTGTCCCTGGGATGCCCCTAAACCATAAAACAGGATTTCAGAGCATGGCTAGAACATCTTTGCAGAGAGAGTGCTGAGGCATTGGAATGGGCTGCCCAGAGAGGGGGTGGATTCCCCATCCCTGGAGGTTTTTCAGCTGAGCTTGGCCGTGGCACTGAGTGCCATGATCTGGTAAAGGGACTGGAGTTGGCCCAAGGGTTGGACTTGCTGATCTCGGAGCTCTTTTCCAACCCAATCCATTCTATGATTCTGTGATCTTGTCCTTTACCAAGCTGGTTTGTAGAGCTCAGGTGTGATGGGAATGACACGATTACTTTGTGTAGTCCCTCTGGGAATTACATCCCAGGATTTGACAGGCTTAGGCTTTGCTTGGCAGGTTCATTTTGACCACAATTAATTGGCTGCTGTGGATATGGACAGATCTGAAAGAGGTTTACAGTGGGGGGAAACAACACCATGCCCTCAGGTCCAGGACTCTCCCAGTTATTCCCACCTCCTGCCTCAGTTTAACTTCTGGGAAAGGAAGTCCATGAATCCAAGGAAACAAGTATTTCTCTCCTATCTAATGCCTTGAGACTCGACATCAGAAAGGAGCAGGAAGGGAGCACCTGCCACAGCATGGACAAGGCACTGCAGCCTGACCTGACTCTTCCTTTCACTCCTTTAATCCCGAATTCCCTCCCTGGAGCCACCCTCAGCCCCTCAGGGCTCCCCTCTTTACCCTCAGCCACCTCACACAGCCCTCACTGTGCCTGAAACACAAATCACCTTGTGGCAGAGCCAACAATGGGACTCACAAAGCAGAATTTCATGTGAGAGAGGCCAAGCCTGCTCCAGAGTCACCTCTGATCATCCTCAGCCTTTTTCTCTCTGCATCATTTACTGGTTGCACTGGTGGCCAAAAAATCATGCTGTAAGTTGACTTTTGAGCTGAACTTCTCCTCCCTTCTCACCTTTGACTCAGATGTCAAGAATTAGCCCCACACTGACCATGTACCCACTGGGGATGTGGTGTCTTCCAGCTGCTCCTTGCAATGTTTCAAAGCCTGGCCACCAATCCCACGGGAAGAGCTGCCTCTCCCTGAGCTCAGCACCCAACAGAAGGATCCAGAGGGTAAAAGAGGCCACACAGAGCTGAGCCAGGGGCACAGGGCAGCCCCTGCCTTTCCATGGGCATGGACAAGGCAGACATTCCAGTGATCCTGGAGAACAGAGGAGCATGTGTTTGAGAGCATGTGTTTCCCTGCTGTCAGTGATTATCCACGGCATTCCCAACAAGGACCTCCAGTCTCTGGCAACATCTGCCTCAGGGTTTCTCCAGGGGCTGTTTTTAGCTTTTTGTTTATTTGGACAAGTTTGTTGCTTGCCAGAAATGCTCCCCCCAAACCCCCCACGCTCTGCTGAGCCAGAGGGCAAGGCCCTTCCATCCCACACAGGCTGTTCCTCCCTCCTCCCTGGAGCCAGCTGCTCAAAGCTGAGATCAGACAAGAGATTTCACCCCCATTCCCAGCTGGGGAACACCAGGATTGCTGTCTCAAAGCCTGGCAAAGCCAGTGCCCTGCTCCTGGCAGGAACCACCCACAGTATGGCACAGGGATGCCCTTCCACAGATGGATCTTTCCAGCCACATGGTGCGTGGATAAAAGTTTCCTTTCCATGCAGCCAACTGAGCTCCTGCTGTCCAGTTGTGTCCCCAAACTCCCCAGTACTGCTTTCAGGGTGATGTGCTCAGAGCTGAGTGAACTCTTGAGCTTCCATGTGGAACAAAAAGGGCAAAGACCCAAATTCAAAGATGTTGCAGGTGGTTGGAAAAGCCTCAGGTGTGGGGTTTGCTCGAGAGCCAGAATTCAACAGAGGTCACACAGGATCTGTTCTGTCCTGAACTGTGTGGGCACTTGGCACTCACAGGCACTTCCAGGCAGGATTCTGGATTTCCAGACCTGTCCATAGTCCAGGACAGGATCCAGCTCTCCTTTCCCATGTAGGAATGCAGGACAAAGCTGAGGCAGAAATCAAGGAGAGCACACAACACCCAGTGGTTCCTGCCAGAGAATGCCCATCACCCTGAGTGTCCCCTGAGTGTTCTCACCCTGCTCCAGAGATTCTCTGGTGCTTTTAGGTCTTCACTTCATTGCAGCAAAGAAATTAATTAAACATCAAAGGAGGAAACTCTGTGTAGATCTGTGAAAAATAACCCACTGGGTCATTTCATGGAACTCAGGAGTCCTGTTTCCCTGTTCACCAGTTTGAAGTGGCTCCATGCACCTCCATAAGCAAAACCTTCTAATGCAGAGGTTTAGCTCCAAGAACAGCACATTTTGGAGATCTGGGGATGTCCTGAGGTGCTGAAGTTGAATTCTAAACATCTCCATATGCATTATTTAGGTAGTAATTTATCATTAAGGAGCACTGCCCACACTCCATAGGCTGCAGTTGGATGTATTCCAGGAATATTGACAGTTCCAAGCCTTAGCCCATTGGGTGAGACCTTAACTGCTATCAACAGATAACTGGGGATAAACCACCAACAGAAGGATCCAAAATCTGATCCCTAGGGAACACACACATGCTGGAAGCTCTGGTGCTGCCAGTTCATTCCCAGTGACTTCCCAGTCACTCCCAGTGACTTCTGCAGGGATGCTCTGAGGTCAGGGCAGGCTCCAGGGCTATCAGGGTGGCACAATAGTGAGCAGAGACATCAGAGGAAAGAAAACCTCCTTAGGGCTTGAGTTTGGTCCCAGGAGGGACCTGCAGCTGCTCTCCCAGCCATTATGGACTCACCAAAAAGAGATCCAGCCGGATCTCAGGGAAGGAAATGCCTCTGATCTCCCCTCCCCAACCCCACACACCGGGAGGGGGGGTGAGTAGAGCCAGTGCACAGCCCAGGCTCCCACCAAGGGGGCTGAGAGAGCACCCCCAGGCTTGCCCACGTCCTTTGGGGTTGCAGGTTCTCTGCCTCTGCCCTGGGAACCACCAGCTGGTGGCCAGGGGGGCTGCTCAGAGCTCCTGCTCTGCTGGGGTTGTTGCCCTGCATGACAAACACCAAGCCTGCAGTGAGGGAAATTACATGTTGGTCTTGTTTTTAAAAGCATTAACATTTAGGGAAAACAAGGAACTTGTACCACTTTGGGCTAAATCTGAACAACAGAGAAAATAAATCAGAACAGGCTTCGTGCACAAACTCCTCTGTGAAGAAAGTTGTTTACAATCCATGTTATGCTCCAGAATAAAGCTGGGATAAACAATCTTGAACTTTTACTCTTCTCTGTCCTTCTTCCTGGGAAAAAAAGGCTTTTCAAGAGAGAACCAGCCCAGCATCTACTCACTCCATAAGCCCTGCTTAACTCCTTGTGAGGATCAGGCGTTGTGGGTGAGAGAATTCTCCCCATCCTGTGCCTTACTCAGCTGTGTGAATGTTTCCCAACACTCCTTCCCTTGCTTTGCTAGACAAAATAACACCTTTCTCCAAAGAGAGCAGAACAGTTGCCCATGTGCCAGCTACAGATCCCTCCTGGCCAAGCACCAGCAGCTCCAGCAGGAACCAGGAGAAGATGAAATCATTAGTTTGCAGGAAGGGCTTAGCACTTTTAAAACTAGAATTTCTGAATCCTTGTCCTCCAGAGGTTTTGAGAGAACACCTTTGTAAGAGTCCCAGCTAAAACACTGTTACCTGTTGGACTATCACTCACAGACATCCAACATTCCATCCAGGATGATTCCTGGTTCTTTTCCTATATTAGCACAAAGAGGTGCCACTTCAAGAATGAAAAATCCCACACTAATTTTTGAATGTGCAGGACTCATTAATAAGTCCCACTCCTGGAATGCAGGAATGCCAGTACTTCCCAATCCCCACATCGCCCTTTTCCCCTACAAATCCAGAGCCAGCCTGTGAGCTTGTGACAACATGACAGAGCTTTTATGCCCAAGGAATAGCAGGAATACCCACCAAAGACACAAACACCCAACCACCCCTGCAGCCAAGACTCACTTTGAGGTCCTCATGACTCAAAGAGGAGCCCAAGAGAGCTCCTTTGGGTCTGGCTCAGCCTCCAGTTGCACAAGTGTTGGTTCCAGTTGAAGCACTGGTTTAAGCATCTCCCACATCTCCACCCCTTGTCACCTCCTCACTGTCTCCACAGCTTGTTTCTCCCACTGAAATACGGATTAGGGAACCAACCTGAAATAAAAATAACATAAAAGAATGAAAATATTAGAAAGGGGGGAAGGATTTTGTCCTGTTTTCTTTTGGAATTGAGATACACAGATATGTAAATGGGATGAGAGAGGGGAACAGTGATGGTGGATCAACCACAGCAAGGAGAACGTGGCTGTTCTGGGACAACCAACCACAGCAAGGAGAATGTGAGTGTGTTCTGGAACAACCAGCCACAGCAAGGAGAATGTGAGTGTGTTCTGGGACATCCATCCAGAGCAAGAAGGACATGACTGTTCTGGGACAATTAGCCACACCAAGGAGAATATGACTGTTCTGGAACTTCCATCCACAGCATGGAGAACATGATTGTATTCTGGAACATTCAGCCACAGCAAGAAGAATGTGACTGTTCTGGAACTTCCATCCACAGCAAGGAGAACGTGGCTGTGTTCTGGAACTTCCATCCACAGCAAGGAGAACGTGGCTGTGTTCTGGAACTTCCATCCACAGCATGGAGAACGTGGCTGTGTTCTGGAACTTCCATCCACAGCAAGGAGAACGTGGTTGTGTCCTGGAACTTCCATCCACAGCAAGGAGAATGTGGTTGTGTTCTGGAACTTCCAACCACAGCAAGAAGAACGTGGCTGTGTTCTGGAACTTCCATCCACAGCA
Source organism: Sakesphorus luctuosus (assembly GCA_013396695.1). Classification (NCBI taxonomy): domain Eukaryota; kingdom Metazoa; phylum Chordata; class Aves; order Passeriformes; family Thamnophilidae; genus Sakesphorus; species Sakesphorus luctuosus. The sequence goes on from VWZD01013186.1 coordinate 152,154, forward strand.
AGGAGAACGTGGCTGTGTTCTGGAACTTCCATCCACAGCAAGGAGAACGTGGTTGTGTTCTGGAACTTCCATCCACAGCAAGAAGAACGTGACTCCATCCTGGAAATGTGCTGCTGCTGAAAACAAATCCTTGTGAAACCCAATCCTGCCCCAGTTTGGAGCTATTTGTTTTGCACTGGAGACTTGAGAGCCTGTCCACTGCTGCCTGGGAGCCTCCCCAAAAGACAAATCCCACTTGGCTGCCCATGAAGCTCCAAGGGATCATTGTCCTGCAGGATCACCACATTCTTGGGTGCGCCTCCGATGCTTTGAATAAAAACAACCAGAAAGTCTCAAGTGGAGAAATAACTGGGTTGACAGAAGAAGAAAAACACAAACCTGTTAATGCAACCAGTGCTATAAATAACCTTTAAAGACCAAGGCTGAGAGCTGGGTAAGGCCCACAGGAAGGCGAGGGGAGAGCTCCAGGTCCTTGTGGTTCAGGAGAATTTCCTCTCCTGTCCGCACGTTTCCTGTTCTCCGGGGAGGGAAGGAGGGAAGGAGGGNTGCTCACCAACCACAGCATCAGCTGGAGGAATGGGTGGCTGAGCAGCTCTAACACTGACAGAAGGGGATTTAGGCACAGAACCACTGGGAAACCCAAGCCAAATCAGGTTCAGGGCCTTGGGAATACTGGGATAATTCCAGTGAGGATGTGCAGGTTAAATCTGCTGCTTTCCCAGGCAAACTGCAGCCAGCAGGGCCAGGGGCATCTCTGTCCCACCCAGAGACCATCCAGTGCATGAACCAACTGGGCTGATCATTCCCCATCTGTGATGGAACCTGCTGGGAATGGCTGGAGCTGTGCCAGGGCAAGGACAGCACCCAGGGAATGGCTGGAGCTGTGCCAGGGCAGGGACAGCACCCAGGGAATGGCTGGAGCTGTGCCAGGGCAGGCTCAGGTGGGATCTCAGCAAAAGGTTCTTCCCCCAGAGGGTGGTGGGCACTGACCAGGCTCCCCAGGGCAGTGGGCACAGCCCCAAGGCTGCCAGAGCTGCAGGAGGGTTGGGATGATGCTCTGAGGCACAGTGTGAGATTGTTGGGGTGTCTGTGCAGGGCCAGGAGTTGGACTGGATGGTCCTTGGGGGTCCCTCCCAGCTCAGGATGTTCCATGATCCCACCTCCCTGTGGAACTGGCCAAGGTCCATGGCAGGATCCCAGTGGGAGGGAGTCCTGTGACCCCCCTCTTTGCACAGCCCAGCCAGAAAACACCCCCCTCATGTTCTGTTCAACAGCAGGAAAATCTCTGGAAGTCACAAATCCAATTAGATGCCCACACGTGGATTTGGGAATCTGGGCAATCAGGCTGGTCAATGTTTAGGGCTGGATTTTTCCAAAGCAGTTCAACACATCCTTGTGAAAATCCCTCCTCCAGCAGTCAGGACCTCAAGGTGCTGTGGAAATGCTCTTTAATTAGTGCGAGCCCTTTGTGAGGGCTTTATTTANAAATAAAATAAAATAAAATAAAATAAAATAAAATAAAATAAAATAAAATAAAATAAAATAAATTGCTTTATTGTTTAAATAAATTGCTTTATTTATGTTTTATTTTATGGCTGCAAGGCCAAGGCACAAACAAGGCAATGCCTTTCCCAAGGTCCTTGGCGTGTCAGTGCCCCAGCCAGAACAGACCCTCCTGCTCCTGACTCCCTGTCCCTGCCCTAATTACCAGAAAATTCCTCTCCTCCATGGCACAGCCAACTGGTTCCAATAATAAATCCAAGCTGTTGCAAAGATCAAGCCCATTTTTTCACCGCTTAACCCAAAAAAACATTTAATTTTCAAAACACAGGTTTGGCTTTTCACCAGAGAAAGGATTTGCTTTTCATTATTCATCCGGTTTTTTTGTTGGTTGGGTTTGGGTTTTTTTCCTCTCTTTTTAAAAGCCAAACATTCAATCACTCTGTTCAATACAGAGTTCCCAGGCCAGGAGCACTGCAACTATCGTTACCCCATAAATCTTCATTATTCTTACTATAAATACACCCCTGTATTTTTCATTTTGTTATTTTTATGACTAAACATGGCACCTTTAGCAAACCTCAAAATTATTTCCAGAATTAAGAAGCCTGAATCGAATCCTGTAGTCCTGATTTCTGAGAAGAAACACTTTTTTTTAAAAAAAAATTGTGACATTCCTTGGGATGTATCCAAAACAATAACACTGACCTATGGCTTTTCAGCACTGCTTTAGTTATGCCAGTCTGTGGTGGTAAAGATAATATTGTTTTACTTAGACACTGTCAGATTGTTATAATGGTACGTTATGTTACCTATTCCTATAAGGGAATAAGCCAAATCAGGATAAAATATATATATTTTTAACGTCTGCCCACTCTAGATATGTCAGAACAAAAGATTTGTGAAGGAGCTTTAATATTAACAGGTACTTCTGGCACGTACAGTAAATCACTGCAGGGCTAAAAAAGGGCTAAAAAAGACATTTGTCCTTTTTTAAAAGTGGCAAGATATTATTTCTGCTTTTTCTTTTCACATGTTTGTTTTCCTAACCTGGAAATTCAGACTCTGTGGAGGCTGGAAGATTCTCAGATGAGTAGAAAGCAACTGAAAATAGTTTTATCACCAAGTTTATGAGTGTAAAGACTGAGCTGTTGAAAGGAGAAGCAAATGCTAATTAGATCCTTAAACTCTGTTTCTCATTCCTCATTTGGCATAAATGAGTAATTAACACTGTGGGGGAAAGGATGTTTTTGTTGAAGAACTGAATCTCACCAGACTCCCACTAAATCCCACCTTGTCCCAGAACCAGTAACTCACTCTAAACAGGAAAAGCAACACCACTCCATGGAGAACCAAAGAGCTTTGGGGCTTCCAAGCAGTCCAAAATCCATCAGGGAGAGCAAAGCTGTCCCCCCTGGGCAGCAGTGGTGGCCCCATTAGAATCACAGAATGGATTGGGTTGGAAAAGACCTCCCAGATCATCAAGTCCAACCCTTGGGCCAACTCCAGTCCCTTTACCACATCATGGCACTCAGTGCCACGGCCAAGCTCAGCTGAAAAACCTCCAGGGATGGGGAATCCACCCCCTCTCTGGGCAGCCCATTCCAATCCCTCAGCACTCTCTCTGCAAAGAAGTTTTTTCTGCTCTCCAACTTCAATTTCCCCTGGCAGAGCTTGAGCCCCCCGTGCCCCCTTGTCCTACTGCTGAGTGCCTGGGAGAAGAGACCTGTAGCAATGCACTCTCAATATATGGCTTGGAGAATGTCATGCCAGAAATGGGCTGATGAAGAAAAGCAGCCATCCACTGAGAATGCTTTAACAACTGATGGTTTTAGTGTAGTTTTAATGTACTGAATGTAAAACTGCCTAGTCACTGTCTTCTTCCCAGAAGCCCTCTACCAGGCCAGGGGGCTGGGACACAGATAGTGACCTCCTGTTATCTGGAATTCTCTCCCATTNACCCCCACCTGGCCACAACTTCCCTGATGTGGCACTTCCAGACAGTGCTGAGGTCACCTCTCAGCCTCCTCTTCTCCAGCACAAACACCCCCAGCTCCCTCAGCCTCTCCCCACAGCACTTGTGCTCCACTCCCTTCTCCAGCCTCCTTGCTCTTCTCTGGCCCCGCTCCAGCCCCTCAATCTCTTGCCTCAACTGAGGGGCCCTGCCACAAAAAAAAGAAGGAAATTAATTGTTTTTCCCTGGATGCTTTTTGATATGGACACTGTGTTTCTTTCATCAAAGCCAAAGAATACCTGGAAAAGTCACTTCAGAGCCTTGTTTTGAGCAGCATCAGAAGTGTTTGCACTGAGCCATGAGCTGAACACTTTGGGAGTCACACAGATTCTCACTGATGGGGTGGAAAAGCTCATGTATTTATTTTATCTTAAAACATCCCACAGCTGACTGTCTACAGCCTAAAAACAACCCAGCAGATCCCCCAAGAGCTGCTCTCAATCAAATATCCAGACCCAGGATTAAATCTGTCCCAAAGGATCCTTATGGAGGATGTAAACAAACAAGCCAAATTATTCCTGTGAATATCCAGAACACTCTTATTTGACCAACTGGCATTTTCACTCTTATTTGACCAACTGTCATTTGCATTTTTTGAGGGTGAATTCCCTGTATTACCAAGGCAGAAAACAAGAAACAGGCTTCTTTTTGCCCCTGTATGACCTCCACAATCTGAGATGGACCTTGGCTGAATTCTGGCTTAGTGAGACTTGGCAGTCTGTGATTTCATCCCTGTGGGCACAGATGAAGCCTCCAAAGAAATTCCCTCTGAAGAGGGAGTGAGGACATCCCTCAGCAAGGATATGAAGTAGATAAAACCTACAGAGGAACAGGGACTGACTGATGATGTAGGAATAGGAATGCAGAACCAGCAAGGGGAAAACTGGCAGCCCTGGGAACAAACTTCTCTGGCCCCACTTGCTCATTGATGTGTGCAGTCATTCCCCACACTGACTCTGTGTTGTTGCTCACAGCTCAGAAGCCACTCAAGCTGGAAATATATCCCTTTAAAGCAACAGGAATGGAGTGTCCTTGTCCTATTTGATCCTGGCTTTGCTGGGGAATCTTATAAAACCCACAGAGAAATATGAACATGGGGCTGTCACAGAAGTGACTTCAAATACAAGAGTGGACATGAGGTCTCTCCCACTGCACTGTGTTGTTATACAACAGATTGGGTCTGGATAAGAAAAAAACACATCAATAATGAGCTTTCACTGCCACTTCTTTCAAAAATACCACTGGTAGCCAGAACTCGGTCAGAAATTATTTTTATTTGCTTTGAGATCACGATAGAAACAGCAAGTTTTATTAATAAATAAATAAGAATGTCAAGTCTGCAATGATTTGTAAATATCCCACCAAAAATGACCCCAGATGTCCACATCACTTTTAGCTGCATTGTCTTCCTAAGATGAGAAAATGTGTTTGATCAAATGTTAAGACATACCATCCCATGCAATAATGGAAAACAGATTTCATGGCATGTTTTCTCCTGGATTACTACAATTACTTTCAGAATCTCAGAAGCCATTCCAAACTCAAAGTTTTGATTTTTTTTTATTTTATTTTATTTATTATTTCAATTATCCCTGGCCAAATTCATCCCTGATCTCAGTCCATTGGCTACAACTGCTTAAGACAGAGGATGGACTTGGCACCTGTGAGACCAACAACAGGGAAGGCTCCAACACAGTAACATCCAGTACTCAGGGCACAAAAACTTTTTGAGACAGTTCCAAAACCAGCAAATTCAAATTAAAAACTCCCAGGCCAGATTCTCATGCTCAAAACCATTAATTTTATAAGCTGAGAGGTAGTGAGTGACCCTTAAGTCCAATCAAAGCTACTGAGGACCAAAGAGCTCTGAAGCTCCCAGGATTGGGCCCTTCAACAGGCTAAAGCTCCCAGTGACCAGCTAAAAAATGGGCTCAGGGATCAACCCCACAGTGGATTCCAGTAAACACTAACTGGAGTTTACTCAGCAGTTTCCAGGATGAAGTTCCTAGACCCAGAAATCCCTTCTGTCCCAGCAGAGGGAACAAGGGGCACAGATGTTTTGGCTGCTGACACCCACACACAGGACAGAGGAATCTCCATGTCTTCCTTTCATGGCCTCTTTGCCAGTTTATAAATTTTTTAAGGGGGGAATAAACAGCTTTTCAGGTAATAACATTCTTCTGGCAGTGTTTTTGCCCTGTCACAAGGTTAGGTGCATAAACAGCAATCACTTCAGATAAACACTGAATATAAACTTCTTACCTTCTGCTGGTCCAACACACTCACATGATCCTGGCTTCCTTCTGCATTTTCATTGCCCAACATCCATCTCTATGGATTATCCCAGGAAAAGCAAGTTCTCTGTTACTCAGCTGGAAGGAAAAATAGAAAAGGGGTTATTAAAGGCACTGGACTCACTTCATCAAATGACAAAGAACAAACTACTGGCTTTGAGCAGTTGTAAGTAATAACAGAGGATGAGTGACAGCTCTGTGGACTCTGCAGAGAACTCTGTGCCAACCAGTGGATAAATTGCCATGTTGGGGGAAAAAAAACCCATCCTGGAAGCTGACACCTGAAAGGCAGACTCAGCAGGGACTTCAGAGGGTGAATTTGCAAGAGACAACATGTCCAGAGACACAAAAAGTGCCACTTGACAACCCAACATCTTTATTCAGCTCAGGTATCAGCTGTGGGTGTTGCTGGCTGTCTGATTTCACACCAGATTTTACAGTGGTTTAGGGAAGAGCTTGAAAAAATGAGCACCTGAGAGTGCTCTAAGGACTCAAAAATCAGAAAATAAATAAACTGTGAGCACGTTTTGAATCTTATGCCTTGCACAGCCAAGAGCTGATGCTGCAGCAGGATGGGAGATGCAGGAATGTAGGAAGGATCGATGTTCACCACGTGGAAAAGCAGAGCCAAGAACTTTTGCTTCCACTCCTGGTTGGTTTCACTCTAACGAGGATGCTCCGAGATTTAAGCAGAAACACACGCATCGTTTAGGAAGGAGTTCCAGGATTGGATTGGAATCCCAATTCCAGCACCTGGAAAAACCCTCCCCCGACACCCGATGGGCTGGTGCTGCCCCCGCATGGGACGGCACCGGCACTTGGAGCCGCATTTGGAGGCAAAAAGAACCGCGAGGTTTTGGAGTGTCCTTGTCATCGCCAGCTGGATTTATGGCACGGGCAGAGATTCAGCCCATGCCCAGCGTTCCTCTGCAGGGCACGGGGCTGGCACGGCACGGCTCGCATGGCCAGGCACGGGCGAGCCTAAAATCACAGAATCACAGAACGGATTGGGTTGGAAAAGACCTCCCAGATCATCAAGTCCAACCCTTGGGCCAACTCCANGCAGGATGGGAGATGCAGGAATGTAGGAAGGATCGATGTTCACCACGTGGAAAAGCAGAGCCAAGAACTTTTGCTTCCACTCCTGGTTGGTTTCACTCTAACGAGGATGCTCCGAGATTTAAGCAGAAACACACGCATCGTTTAGGAAGGAGTTTCAGGATTGGATTGGAATCCCAATTCCAGCACCTGGAAAAACCCTCCCCCGACACCCGGCGGGCTTGTGCTGCCCCCTCATGGGATGGCACCGGCACTGGGAGCCGCACTTGGATCGCCCCGAGCCACGAGGCAAAAAGAACTGCGAGGCTTTGGAGTGTCCTTGTCATCACCAGCTGATTTATGGCGAGCACAGCCAGGGATTCAGCCCATGCCCAGCGTTCCCTGGCAGGGCACGGGGCTGGCACGGCACGGCTCGCATGGCCAGGCACGGGCGAGCCCAAAATGCCCACCAGCAATCCTGCTCCGTCCTGCCAGGGGGCTCGTTTTTCCCAGAAATTGCCACCCTTGTTGTGGAGTTAAAAGGAGAGGTCGGGAGGATGGCACAGTGCCCAAACCTGGTGCCCCCGGGGATGGATGTTCTGCCCCCGGGAAGAATTTGCAGTTTAAACTCAGAGCCCCAACTTTGGGATTTGGGGCTTCTCATTCAGCTTCTGCCCGAGGGGATGGAGGGGAGATGGGATTTGGGCTCTCCCAAACATCCCCATCCCCAAAAACCAACTCCTCAAATTAACCCAAACACTCTTCAAGTTACCCAGAACCCTCTTCAAGTTGGCCCAAACCCTCCTCAAGGAGCCCCAAATCCTCCTCAGATTACTCCAAACTGTCCTCAAATTACCCCAAACCATCCTCAAATTAACCCAAACCCTCTCAAAGTGGCCCCACATCCTCTCCGAATCACCTCAAACCTTCCCCAAATCACCCCAAGTCCTCCTCAAATCAGTCCAGACCCTCCCCACATCACCCCAAACCCTCCCCAAACCCCCCAAATCCCCCAAACTCCCCAAATCC
>VWZD01013186.1:160380-181078 GCA_013396695.1 Sakesphorus luctuosus
CTGACACTGACCGGCACCCTCACACTGCTGACTGACACACTGACACCACTGACACTGACCGGCACCCTCACACTGCTGACTGACACCTTCTCACTGACTGGCACCCTCACACCCTGACACTGATTGACACCGTGACACTGACTGACTGGCACCCTCATACTGCTGACACCTTCACACCACTGACACCCTCACACCACTGACTGACAGACACCCTGACACTGCTGACAGACACTCACATCACTGGCACCCCACTGACTGACAGACAGACACCTTCACACCACTGACACCCTCACTCTGGCACTCTCACGGTGACCAACTGATGCCCTCACACTGCCTGACACCTTCACACCACTGACACCCTCACTGCTGACTGGCACCCTGACACCCCTGACATGTCACTGACTGACAGACGCCCTGGCACTGACTGGCACCCTCACTCTGACACTCTCACACCAACCAACTGACAGACAGTTCATACCACTGACACTCTCCCTCTGCCTGACTGACACCCTCAGACTGACCGACAGACACCCTCGCACCACTGACTGACACACACCCCGACACTGATTGGCATCTTCACTCTGACAGCCTCACACTGACTGATTGACACACCACTGACACCCTCACTCTGCCTGACTGACTGACACTCTCACACTGCTGACACTCTCGCTCTGGCACCCTCGCTCTGACTGACTGATACCCCCACACTGACTAACACCCTCACACCAGCTGACATCCTCGCTCTGGCACCCTCATTCTGACTGGCACCTCACTCACACCCACTGACTGACACCTCTACACCAACTGACATACTCACTCTGAAACCCTCTCACCGACTGGCACCCTCACACTGACTGTCTGACACTGTCACACCAGCTGACTGCGACCCTCATGTCGCTGGCACCCTGACACTGACTGGAACCCTCACTCTGACACCTCACACCGCTGACACTCTCACTGTGACACCCTCACACTGACTGGAACCCTCACTCTGGCACCTCACACCGCTGACACTCTCACTGTGACACCCTCACACTGACTGGAACCCTCACTCTGGCACCTCACACCGCTGACACTCTCCCTGTGACACCCTCACACTGACTGGAACCCTCACTCTGACACCCTCACACTGACTGAGTGACACCCTCACCCCACTGACACCCCCACTCTGACCCAGCCTCACAGTCTCTCACCCACTCAGACAGGTGTGTAAACTCCCAAACTGACTGATCCTCTCCACACACACACTCACAGGCACAAACCCCAGCCCAACAGGCACGTTTATGAGCAGTTACCACCTCCCAGACACAGTTCCCACCCCCCAGGGTGACCCTCACTGCCTGCCTTCAGCCAGGTCACAGCCACACTGGTGGCACTCCCACTGGTGTCCCTGGTGGGCTGGCACTGACAGGTCTCACACTTCATGCTCTGAGAGGCACTTACACACTCCCACACTCACAGCCTGTATCCTTGCCTGCTTTGAGGATTTATCAGCTGGTTTATCTGCTCACCTGCTCGTGGGCTCTCACACATACTCACACTTGTAGGCACCCACATATTTGTGTGCACCTCTCTTCCTTGTCACGTTCTTGTCCCCTCTTTCTTGCACACACATCCCCTTCCAGCCCCTTTCCCACAGCTCCCACCAGCACAGTCCTGCTTGCACACCCGTGTGTTCCTCATGTGAGTGTCCCTCACCTCTCAGGTGTGTGTGTTTGTACACACACAGCCCAGCACCCTCAGAGGATCCCACTGGGTGCTTCTCTCCCACTCACACCCTCAGCACATCCAGCTTACCCTGGCATTGCACACTCTCACTGACACATCAGGCTCATCCCCTGCCTCTGCTCATGCCAGCAGACCCCCTGGAGCCTGCTCTTTCTCTTCCCCACACAGAGGATTCTCTGCCACCTCTCCACCATAAGCCCATCTTCTTCCATCATCACCCCTCTCACGAGCAGGATTCTCTGTGAATCACACACAGCCATACCCAAGCAGCCTTTACAAATCCAGGTTTCCTGCACACCCCTCCCCAGGATCACCCTGCATGGCAGAGTGGTGCTGCCTCCTGCTCCTGGCACATGTGACAGAGTCAGCTGTGCTTCTCACTCACCCCCACGGGGCATCTGCTGCCTTTGACACGTGTGAGTGCAGCGTGGCCACCCACCTTCACACCCTGCACCTTCTGTCACCTTCTGCTACCTGACAGACACACAAACACACCCCAGGGCTGGTGGTTACTGTGGTGGTTTTAGCGACAGTTACCAAAGGGCCACCTGCTTTACTCACAGAGGTGTGTAGACTTATATACATGGAACTATGTGTATTTCCTATGTATATTTTACAGCTCTGTGTTACACACAGCACTCCCCATCAAAAAAACCCTTAATTTTGGTTAGTTCCCTCCTCTGCAGAGAGGTGCCCTGTTTCCTCAGGCCCTTCATCATGCATGTGGTCCAAATTCCAGCACTATTTCATGCTCACCAGTCCTTTACACCACACAGACACAGCTCTCCAGCACGTTCAGTGCCACACACAGTGACAGTGCCACCCTCCTATGTCACCCCACACGGTCAGTGCTCCCGTGGGCAGGGCGAAGCGGGACGCGATCCCAGGGCTCCCCCCGAGGGCTGCCCTGCTATCTCCGGGGTTGTGCGAGGCAGACACGGCTCTGCAGCCCCTGCCCCTGCTCCAGGGGGGCTGTGCCACCTGCCTGCTGCCACCCAGGGCTGTGCCACACCTGTGTCCCCACAGTGCTGGCCCAGAGAAGGAGCCCAGCACCTCCTTCTGCCCCGCTCCCTGTAGCGAACGCTCAGTTTGTTGCTGTTTGTTTCTGAGTGGCTTTTGTCCTTCTGTGAAGCTCCCTGTTCTCTGAAATTCATGCTGTCTCTTGGGTTCCACTTTGCAGACTGTTGAGCCTGGTTCATGCATGCCTGCTGGTTTTGAGTGGCATCGACCCTCTTAAATGAGTCTTCTTTTTGAAGTGTAAGGGTAAAATCCTTCTCAATAATGTTTTAACTGCTTAGGGGGACATTGACACATGTATTCTCTTTTTTGTAAATGCCCTGATCTAACTTGGGTTCTTTTTTTTTTTTTACTTTTATAGCTGGAGCCGTATATGGATGAAAACTTTGTTTCAAGAGCCTTTGCCACCATGGGAGAGCTTGTACTGAGTGTAAAAATCATTCGAAACAGGTTGACAGGGTAACTGTTTATGTTTGTTCTCCCAGTGCATTTGGATTGAAGCCTCACCATGGTCCATCCATGTCAGGGTGATTTTCCCTTGGATCTTTTCACCATTGCTGCCACCAATATGGGAATATTGATGAGTGCAATGGAGAGGGCACTGCTGGCTCTTCAGCCTCCCCTCAACAGACAAGGTTTGGCCCTCATCCTGAAGTGCTCCAGCACTCAGTTGGAGCAGTGTTTGTATCCCATTCCATCCCTCTGGGAATTGCACCTCCCAGCTGAAGACTTTGCTGACTAGTCTGTAGTGCAGCCACGTGGTGCTGGCAGAGGTGGAAAGTCTGGCTTGGAGCAACATGAGAACCTTTTGAGTCCAGCTGGAATTAAATGGGTGTGCAGAATGAAGTAGTTTCATTCTAATTCATTATTCCTTTAAGTGGTGTAACTTCATTTTGCACTTGTTTAAACTTGGGTGGGAAAACTGATGGTCAAGCAAACTGTGAGCAAAACCATTTTGTGTGTGCTTATGTTGACCTGACTTATGGTAAGTAGGGGCTATCCCTTTGCTTGAGATCCAGGATTTCTACCTTCTTTTTGATAGCTGATGTTTATACTTCAGAAAAAAACCTGTTCTAAGTATTGCAACGATAGCAAATTTCCTGCCAATTATTTAAAACACAAAATTACTCCTCAGATGTGTTTTAATTGTATAACCTTCTCTCTTCTCTCCTGTGTTGTGTGTTCAGAGTTCCAGCAGGCTATTGCTTTGTAGAATTTGCAGATCTGGCTACTGCAGAGAAATGTTTACACAAAATCAATGGAAAACCTCTTCCTGGTGCTACTCCGGTGAGTCAGTGGGATCAACCCATGGAAAACCAAAACTGGGAAGGGACAGACAGTGTAGAATCTGCAGTTTGAATCATTACAGACAAATTTAATAGTTGGCTAAGTGGGATTCTTCTTTCTTTAAAGTTTTAAACATAAAACTATTAATGTTCTCGCTCAGAAAAATTGTTGAGAAAAGTCACTGATTCCTGTGTGAATGTCTGGATAAAATCCAGGTGGAGAAATCTTGTGGAGTGGGGTTTTTTATTTGTGAGCCTTTCTGCTGTTACCAAGTTGGACTAACGAGAAACCAGAGAAAAACAAGGAAAAAATTAGATTGAGTGTGGGGTAGACCTGCCACAGTCCTTCCATCTCTCTTCATTAGTAGATTCGTGGAGTCTTAGAATAGTTTGGATTGGAAAGGACGTTAAAATCCATCTCATTCCACCCCCTGCCATGGGCAGAGACTCCTTCCCCCAGCCCAGGTTGCTCCAAGCCCCATCCAACCTGGCCTTGGACACTGCCAGGGATGGGACAACCTGAGAATTCATGTGTGTGTGTCATTTCATATGTACAAGATGAACTTGCAAGTTCACACTGAGTTTTGGGTAACTTTTAAGCTTTTTTTGTTTTTTTTTCTTGGCCCTTAGCAAATAAAAGTTATTCAAACCTCTTTACAGTGGAGAAGGAGCCAGAGCAGTGGATATTGCAGTACATAAGTAATATCTCCTGTAAATGAAAGCTGGGTAGTTGAGAAGAAGAGGAGGAAGAGTCACAGGGTCTAATTTTAGGATGTTGACTCAAATGTAGATTAAACTGGGATGGCTGACACAGCTGTCTGTTGTACCCACAGGAGTTGGCTGCAGGACCTGGGGTGACTGGTTCATAAAGCAGCTCTAGAATCACCTCAGTAATGGTGTGATACACAACGTGGATGGATTCCCATTTCAGTGTAGTTAATTCCCACTGCAGGAAACTGGGAAGTTCAGGTTGAGCTGTTTGGTCAGCGTTCGTCCCGTAAAAAGGAGCCCATGAGAGGCCTGGAGGGATTTGTTTCATGTGTTTGCCCTGGATCAAAACTAGCATGGCCAGCAGGCCCAGGGCAGTGAGCCTTCCCCTGGATTCTGCCTTGGGGAGGCCACACCTTGAGTGTTGTGTTGAGTTGTGGGCCCCTGAGTTGAGGCAAGAGATTGAGGGGCTGGAGCGGGGCCAGAGAAGAGCAACGAGGCTGGAGAAGGGACTGGATGTGGCACTGAGTGTCCTCTTAAACACCTCCAGGGACAGAGAATCCGCCACGTCTTGATCCAACCCCACTGTGATCACCAGCCCAGGGCACGGAGTGCCATGGGCTGGTGATCCCAGTGGGGTTGGATCAAGGGTTGGACTTGATGATCTCAGAGGTCTCTTCCAACCCAACTGAGAAGAGAAGAGCAACGAGGCTGGAGAAAGGACTGGAGCACAAGTGCTGTGGGGAGAGGCTGAGGGAGCTGGGGGGTGTTTGTGCTGGAGAAGAGGAGGCTGAGAGGTGACCTCAGCACTGTCTGGAAGTGCCTGAAGGGAAGTTGTGGCCAGGTGGGGGTTGGTCTCTTCTCCCAGGCACTCAGCAATAGGACAAGGGGGCACGGGGGGCTCAAACTCTGCCAGGGGAAACTGAAGTTGGAGAGCAGAAAAAACTTCTTTGCAGAGAGAGTGCTGAGGGATTGGAATGGGCTGCCCAGAGAGGGGGTGGATTCCCCATCCCTGGAGGTTTTTCAGCTGAGCTTGGCCGTGGCACTGAGTGCCATGATGTGGTAAAGGGACTGGAGTTGGCCCAAGGGTTGGACTTGATGATCTCGGAGGTCTTTTCCAACCCAATCCATTCTGTGATTCTGTGATTCTATGACTGAGACAAGCTGATCATCCTGGGTGCCTTCTGTAGTCACTGGAGAGACAGAGCAGGAGTGAGATGATAATGGAAGTTTGGTTTTGGGAATACCCATCTTTCTCCCCAGTTTCGTTCCAAAACGTGTTGCGTAGGGGGGTGATTTGCATAACACACAGAGGGAATTACAGATGCCAGGCAGAGATCCAGTGCAGCCCAAAATCCTGCACTCAGCAGGCAATGCCTGGCTCATCCCTCACATTTAGACACTTTTGTTTACAGAAAACTGAGCATGGCTCACGCTTTTCTTTATTTATTTTTAAATACTGAATCAGCCAAAGGAATAACAGAGAGTCCTGGTGCTGGTGCTGCCTCTCTTTTCCAGAACTGGTGTCCCCAGTTCCCATTTGATTGGAACCACTCTCAGGTGTCTTGTTGATTTTAAACCCAGAATTTTTGCAGTGAAGTGTGAGATCCAAAGTAAAAAAATGGAAGTGCTTCAAATTGGAATCAGAATTTTGTGTTAGCTTGGGAATGATCCACAAAAAGTTGTGTAGCACTGTGCTCCAGTGAATGCAAGTGTGCAAGGAACAGGATTATAGCCCAGAGTAAAGTCTGGGCTCCATTTCCCAAGAATTATTTATTCTATCTTTGAGGGAAGGAAATCCATCATACAAGGTCCGGGAGCACACTGGGCTCTTCTGTACTGAACAAATGTCCTGATCTCCAGGGAATTTCTGATCCTGGTCTGAGATGATTTCTGATCCTGAGATCAGCCCCTGATCCTTAGGGCTGATCAGAAGATCAGCTGCTTTTTAGTTCTTGGTCTGGGCTCACATGTGGGTTGGGCACAAGTTGGTGAACTCTGGTAGGATGTGGACAGGGAGTTCCAGTTGTGCCAGTGGGCACAAATCTGGGCTATTGGGAAGCTTATTTTAAAAATAACATCAGATACAAAATTTAGGGAGGCCTCCAGTGTCCAATGACAGGTAATTCTTTCAAAAAAACCTTAATTTTGGATCTTACTAAATAAGCAAAGTATTTAGCCATGTGTCCAGACTGGGATTGATTTTCCAGTGTTTGTGTTAAATCACAAATGTCCAATAGCTCTGTTGTCATTTCAGTTTAAGACCTTAAAATTAGGATAATTTAATATTTGTTATCAAGTACTTCTGTTTAGGTTCTGATTTTCATTATCAGAGCTGTATTGGCGTAAATAAAAACACCCTTGATGCCTTAACTGGCTGGTCAGACAGCACTGAACATCTCTCAGCATTAAAAAAGTTGTATAAAATCAGCTGATTGTGGGTTTTTTGATTGTCTAAATTCAAATGACACTTCAATGTCTGGGTTCATTTTTGCCTTGTTGCAGGCAAAGCGATTTAAACTGAATTATGCAACGTATGGAAAACAGCCTGATAACAGGTAAGTGCTCAGTGTTTAATTACTCATTTTGCCTCTTTATCAATTGCCTTGCAAAGAGCATTCAAAACATAAACCCATGAGCTCATCACTCAAAGGGAGCAGAGCTTGGGCTGCCAAGTTTGTGCTTTGCCTTGTGTGTGGGTTTATTTTAAGGTATTCAAACTTTGTAGCATCAAATTATCTCTAGTATATCATAGTTTGAGATCAGGAAGCTCAGCAGGAGCCAAGAGTGTGCCCAGGTGGCCAAGAAGGCCAATGGGAACCTGGCCTGGATCCAAAGTAGCGTGGCCAGCAGGCCCAGGGCAGTGAGCCTTCCCCTGGCCTCTGCCTTGGGGAGGCCACACCTTGAGTGTTGTGTTGAGTTCTGGGCCCCTGAGTTGAGGCAAGAGATTGAGGGGCTGGAGCGGGGCCAGAGAAGAGCAAGGAGGCTGGAGAAGGGAGTGGAGCACAAGTGCTGTGGGGAGAGGCTGAGGGAGCTGGGGGTGTTTGTGCTGGAGAAGAGGAGGCTGAGAGGTGACCTCAGCACTGTCTGGAAGTGCCTGAAGGGAAGTTGTGGCCAGGTGGGGGTTGGTCTCTTCTCCCAGGCACTCAGCAATAGGACAAGGGGGCACGGGGGGCTCAAGCTCTGCCAGGGGAAATTGAAGTTGGAGAGCAGAAAAAACTTCTTTGCAGAGAGAGTGCTGAGGGATTGGAATGGGCTGCCCAGAGAGGGGGTGGATTCCCCATCCCTGGAGGTTTTTCAGCTGAGCTTGGCCGTGGCACTGAGTGCCATGATGTGGTAAAGGGACTGGAGTTGGCCCAAGGGTTGGACTTGATGATCTGGGAGGTCTTTTCCAACCCAATCCATTCTGTGATTCTGTGATATTGGAAGTAGAAAATCTGTAGATGAGACTTTACTGTTTTCTTGCCATGTTACAAATTCAGACACACCCTGTAAGAAATGAGATAAAGTTTTTATCTTTAAATAATAAACACTGTTGAGTAGGATGGTTGTGCTGCTTGAATAACTTAAAAATACGCATTTTAGTTTAGCAGCTTAACTGGTGGCACTTTAAAGTCTCCATTAAATAGTCTTTTAATATCACTTTTCTCCACAGTCAAATATTTAGGCTAATTGGTAACTGTCACTCAGCACATCTCTTTATTTGTATGATTGTACTTAAAAAGCTTTCTTTTTGATCTCTTTAGTCCAGAATATTCCCTTTTTGTGGGAGACCTGACTCCTGACGTGGATGATGGGATGTTGTATGAATTTTTTGTTAAAGTTTATCCATCGTGTAGAGGTGGAAAAGTTGTTTTGGACCAGGCAGGAGTATCCAAGTAAGTCACTTTTATTCATTTTTTCCTTTCACTGCACATGCAGCAACAGAAAATCTAAAATGCAGCAAGGGGGAAAAAATAACAGTCTTATCAGCTTAGATTGTAGTAATCTTAAAATACAATGTTCTTGGCCATTCTGTCTGCAGTTTCCTTGGGTTTGGATAGTCACCATGGGGGTATTTTCCTTCCTCTGTCAGTGTGAGGCCCTTTGTGTGTTACTGCACTTCCTAAAATGCTGAAAAATGCCTTAAGTAATCTGGAAACACTCTCCTCCTGGACTCTCAGGTGGAACTGGGCTGTTATTTAGGCTATTCCTGTGAGAGCCTTAGAGGTTTTTATTTCAAACAGGGTAGGGCACACTGAGCTGTGATTCACTCTCAGGTTCTCAGTGCCTGCCTTGTTTGTCTTGACTGGAAATGTCTTGCCAAAAGCAGATACCAGAAAGTTGGATTTCAAAATGAAACATTTTCTAAATAACACAAAATTAAACTCTGTTTTCCTAGAGGATGGGGCAGTTGGTGAGAGCCCAAGTTTCCAAAGCAGAGCTTGGCTTCAGTGGAGCACATTATTCTGCTACAGTACCTGCTGGCATGTTGGGATAAGACCAAGACTGGTGTAGATTTTCCCACTTTCTCACAGGAAGCTTCTCAGATATGTTGGTTTGAAGGACTCTCTGGGGGTCTGTGGTCCAGCTCCAAGCAGGACCAACACTAGATCAGGTCAGCCATGGATTGAGTAGCCTGGACAACCTCCCAGGATGGAGGCAGTGCAACCTGTCTGGGCAGCCTATTCCAGAGCTGCACTCCCTCTCCAGTCATGAAGTTCCTCTTCATGTGCAACCTGAACCTCTTGCAGAGCTGCTCAGTCACTGTGGCTGCTGGGCACTTGTGCTGTCAGTGCCACCTCACCTGGGACTGGCACTGCTGGGGTGGGCTCTGGGTGCCTCCTCCTCAGTGTAAACCCTGCAGTTCCTGTTTGGCTGCACCTGCTGCTGTCTCTGCCTGCAGAACAGGTGTTGGGCCTTTAGCTGGGCTTTGGGAACTGTTCCTAAGTGCAGAGCTCAAGGAAAGGGCATTTATGGTGTCTTGGGAAGTGGGAAAGGAGCAGAGACTGGGAAGAGCAGGGCTGTCTCCCCTGGCAGTGCCAGCGTGTTGCTGCCAGGGGCTTTGTTGGGACTTGTGCAGTTACTCAAAGCTGAGGCAGCTGCAGGTGTCAGGATGATGTGAGAGAGGAGCTTTGGGCTGGTGGACGTGCCCAGTGAAGCCCTGGCCCTTCCAGCCAGGGCTGGTGGATCAGGAAGGTCTCCTGGTGCCAGTGCTGAGCCTGCTTCTCTGCTTCCTGCTGAGGGTGCAGGGGTGGGGGCTTTTCCAAACTGCAGGGACAAGACAGATGGTTGCCAGGGAGGTCCTGGCCACAAAGAAATGATTTCTTGGTGGGTTTTCTTCTGCTCCAAAATCTGTTTTAGCCATTGATGTGGAAAATCTAAGTTTCTGGAAGAGTTGGAAGAATCACTGTCTCCCTTGCTGCACCCACCATCAATTCCTGTACTCCACATCCAACTCTTTATCTGTCTCTCTCTATTTTGGAACTGCCAGTCTTCCCATTTTCCCTTACACACACCTGGTCCCATCCAAAAGGCTGCAGGAGTCTTTGTGCCAGCTTAGAAACTTAATTGGTTTTGTGTGTGGACACCTTGAACTGACTTAAGAGTTGACTTGCACTGGATTAATTTGCCACAGTCCTTTGGCAGAGGGCAAGTTAAACAGAATGTGGGCTCATGTAGAGTCTTGCTCATGCTTAATAATCCAGATAAGCCTGAGCTTTGATGTGGTATTTTTGTGACGAGGACACATCCATACCTGTGTGTTTGTATAAAAATAAGATACCTGGACTTGTGTGTGGAGCTTGCTGTGCAAGATGCTCCATTTTCTGGGGCACAGACTGCTCTGGAGTAGCTTCCAGTGGGGACCTCCCAAGAGTAGCAGGTGATGCTGCTTTCCAAATAACACCTCACTTGGTGTTTAGGAGTTCCCACAGAATAGATAATCCATTGTAAATTTACACCCTTGCTTACGGCTCGTTCTTTTCTCCAGCTAGACAAGCCTTTCCCTCCCAAACTCCTTCCTTCACTTGGATGGATTGTCCTGCCCTCCCACACCTAAGCCTTTGATCTTTCTGCTGCGTGAGGCAGCCCAGCCCATGCTGGAGCCTGGCACTGCCCTCCTGGATGCTGTTGCATCGCTGCTGACTCACTGCAGCACCCAAATCCCACGCCAAGGACCGCTGGGGATGGAGGGGGTTGGTGTTCCCAACCTGCAGAGCTGCCACACCACAGTGTCCCCTTGGCCAGGGGTCCTGGCTGTGCTGTCCCTGTCCCAGCTGTGCTCTCAGAGCAGGGTTTGGCTGTTTGAGCTTGTTTTAAGACTCACTGTTGGGAATGCTGTTGTTGGGAATGGCAGAAAGCCTATTTGAATATATTCCTGTTGAAAAAGGACTTGATTGGAAAATGTATCTCATTGATCCTGAGATTGGCTCAGCTGGTTAAAAAACTTGATTGTAATAATGCCAAGGTCATGGGTTCAATCCCCTGTGTGGGCCATTGACTTAAGCGTTGGACTCGATGATCCTTGTGGGTCCTTCCAACTCAGAACAGTCTGTGTTTCTGGGATTCTGGGGAAAAGCAGTGTTTTCCTTCCCAGTGGGGCAGTTTGGGATACAGACAGTGTCTGTGTCTTGTCAATCCTGTGCTGACTTGCAACTCTTGAGATTATCAGTATCCTCCCAGCAGAGATTTGGGGCTTTACCACTGTCTGCTCATGCATTTCGACATGGCTTGTGTCAGCTCCCTTCCAGCTCCCCACAATCCACTGGCACAAGAGCTGCTTTATGTTTGTCAAGCCACTGAAAGCACCAGTGGAGCTTGGACCTGTGGCTTCAGGCATTTTGGAAAAGCAACTGAAAGGCAGAATCATTTAATCTCTCCCAAAAGCAGGGACAGCAACCCTAAAGAACGTGTTTCCTTCACCAGGTTTCCCAGGCCCAGTTCAAACTGCACCGTGAATAGTTTTGAGAACATGGCATGGTTGGTTTGGGGTTTTTTTTGGGGGTTGGTTTGATGTGAGTTATTCTGTGTCTCTGCAGGGGTTATGGGTTTGTGAAGTTCACAGATGAACTGGAACAGAAGAGAGCACTGACAGAGTGTCAGGGAGCTGTGGGGTTGGGCTCTAAGCCTGTACGATTGAGTGTGGCTATACCAAAAGCGTGAGTATAAGAGCAGCCAGGTGTTCATTGTTGAGGCACCACATCTATTTTTAAATGTCTTTTAGTGGTTTGGGTACATTTCCTGGATGTTTCCATCACAAAGTGAAGGAATGCCCCTGAATAAGGGGAGTATCAGAATGCCCAGGAGTTCAGAGAAATTATAACATTGGCTCAAGACTAAGCATTTTACACTGTTTGTAATTATATACATTATAAAATCCACTCACATGTACCCACACTGTAGTTAAATATGATTGTTTTTAAAGTGTATGTTCCTTTGCATTAAATTGAAATAGCCTAAATCTGCTTATTGATGTCTGGATAGCAAAGCTCAATTATCTTGCTAATTCTAATATGATGTCTACTAAATATAAGTCTTTTGGGGCAGGGATTAACTTTTTTTTCTGTGTTTGTTCAGAACCTGATACAATGAGATCCTGGTCTGACTTGGGGCTCGTAGCACTAGGGTAATACGAATCATAGTAATTGCTCCCTATTTGAATAATATTTAGATTTTCAGTGACCTCAGAAGTCTTGGGGGGAAAAGGAAGAGAAAAGCAGAAAAAAAGGGGTGTATTGTGGTGAGAAGACTGATGTTTCCTTCTTTCTACTTCTCACTGATTTCATCACTAGACATAGCTGTATGTGTGACATATTTTCATTTTCAAACAATATTTGTCATCTCATTTCAAATCTTGAGAGTCAGGTGGGATTCCAGGTTCCTTGGGAATGCTGCCACTTCATGGCAAGGAATGGGAATTTTAGTCAGCTCACAGGGTACTTAAGTTTATTTTTTGATTACTTGTAATTCTTTTTATTTCATGAACTCTTCCAACCCTATTCATTGAAGGCCACCCAGTTCAGTGAGAAAGGGGACAAGTCATTACTTGGGTTTCTCTATGACAGTGGCAGAAGGAAGAGGGTTTTGTCCACTGTTATTTAAGAAAACTCATTTTTTTTGCAAGGCATTAAGTCTTTAACCCTTCATGTAAAGCAAGACTCAGGAAGCTGCACTTTACTTAACTTTATCCTATTTATTAGAAATAAAAAGGGGCCCAAGAATCTGGATTATGGTTCAGGATTGTTCTAAACTCAGGCTTGTAGTCCTGAACTCTTCCCTTCCCAAAGCCAGGAAGTGCCACCAAATTGACTGGTAAAGAATGAAAGCAATGTTTATTAATGAAGAGGAGGATGAATACAGGAAAGGGTGTTAAATTTAAACCACTTCTTTCTTTATGCAAATGTATGCAAATGATCAATACTGCTGCACTAAATAGTGAATATATTTTCAAGACTGAACTTTGCATGTTAGACTAAGCCTTGTCTATGTACCAGATTGTATCTTAAGCTATTTCACTGCTTTTTTCATACTTGTTCTGCACTATTTGCAACTCACTCCTGCTTTATTTTTTTAAGTAACCGTGTGAAACCCATGGAGTACAATCAGATGTACAACTATAATTACAACCAGTATTACCAACAGTACCACAACTACTACGCCCAGTGGGGGTACGACCAGAACACGGGCAGTTACAGCTACAGTTACCCCCAGTATGGCTACACACAGAGCACCATGCAGGTAGGGCAGCACAGGAGCACCCCAGGGCTTGGGAATGCCCTTGGGAATGGCTTTGGGAATTCCTTGGGAATGTTTTATCTTCAAGCTCTGAGAACCACAGAATGTCCTGAGTTGGGAGGGACCCCCAAGGATCATCCAGTCCAACTCCTGGCCCTGCTCAGACACCCCAACAATCCCACCCTGTCCCTGTCCAAACCCTCCTGGAGCTCTGGCAGCCTTGGGGCTGTGCCCACTGCCCTGGGGAGCCTGGTCAGTGCCCACCACCCTCTGGGGGAAGAACCTTTCCCTGAGATCCAACCCAGCCCTGCCCTGGCACAGCTCCAGCCATTCCCTGGGTGCTCTCCCTGGTCCCCACAGAGCAGAGATTGGAGCTGCCCCTCAGGAGGAGCTGCAGCCCGCAATGAGCTCAGTTCATCTTCCACCTCCTCCAGGCTGAACAGACCAAGTGATCTGAATATATACCTCTTAATAATGAGCTCTTAATACTATGTAGTGTTTAGTAGAACCTGGTGTGTCCTGTTGCCTCATGTGGGGTAAAATTTTACCCTTACGCTGGGGCGGGAAAGGTCTGGAGGGCACAAGGAGTCTCTTAATACATTTGTCAGGGTAGAAGGGTTCTCTTGGTGCAGGCAGTGCTCACACAGCCTTCTGGGATCCTTCCCAAGGCTTGTTTTGAAGGCTAGAACACATCAGAACAGTCACCCCACTTCACCCCAGGAATCACAAGAACTGCTGCCTCTGTCAGAGGTTGAGTGTGGGATCTGCCCCAAGGAGTGTTGGGAGTGGAACACAGGCTTATGTGTGAAGAATTCTGTTGTAATCACTCCAGTATAAAAGGCAGTCTCTGACAGTACTAATCAACAGGTGATGCTTGTAAAAGAAAAGGCAATTATCTGCTGTCCTAAGGGGTTTGTTTCTCCTTGCAGACATATGAAGAAGTTGGGGAGGATGCATTGGAAGGTAAGTTTCTCAAATTCTATCCTGAAGTTGTCTTCTCTGCACTGATCAGAGACAGACCTTCTCAAATTGGCCCTGATTTCATTGTGGGACATCCCTTTACCTTTGTGTAAATCTGGGAATTTTGTCTTTCCCCCTGCCCTGCAGATCCCACGCCTCAGTTGGACGTCCACGAAGCAAATAAGCAGTTCATGGAGCAGAGCGAAGAGCTTTATGATGCCTTGATGGACTGTCACTGGCAGCCTTTGGACACTGTCTCCTCAGAGATCCCAGCTGTGTTATAGCCTCGTTGCTGAGGCACTGTGTGTGTGGAATATCCCACCAGTGCACTCCGGACTGTTCCGCTGCCCCCGGATCCGGCGGGAAGCAGGAGGGGCCCTTTCCCCACCCAGGCCTGGGACTCAGAGTACAGGAGGACTGTGGCCCTTCTCCTGTACAGGAGTGTCATAGGAGCATCATGGTGACCTTTATTCATGGTGAAAACTAGAACTGCAACAGTTTTATTCCTTTTTGTCTTGAAATGAACTCTTGATACTTGTTGGGAATTGTAATTTATAAACTTTCGACGATGGCACAGGGGAGAGACTCGACTCCATCCTACAATAAAAAAGTTGGTCTTTTAAGTAAAATTACCCTTTACATTTTGGTTCCTGCCCATTTTGGTTCCTGCCCATTTTAGTTCCTGCCCATTTTGGGTCCTGCCCATCTGTCTGTTTTGCTGCTCATCCAACTGTCTCAGCCATGTGACCCAACGCTCGTGAATGTGTTACTTTTGAAAAAAGATCATTGTTGGATACCACTAAAATGTCTCAAAAGCTTCCTAGTGACTGGGTAAGGTTGCTGTAACTTGAGCATGGGATGAAAGGTTATGTTCTGGTTAACCTAAGCTGTGATCTTGAGCTAGAAGGTTTGGTGTTCTTAAGCAATCTACCTGAATAGCACTTTGGAGAGCAAAGACAGGAAAGAGTGTTATAAACCCACAAACCAATGCCTTTTACGTGGTGGTCTCTTGCACACCTGACTTTCTTCTCCACCTGTGTATGAGGAAATTATTCCCCATCAACCAAGCAGTTTAAAAACACTTTTACCAGCAACCATATTTAAATGTTATATTGTGTATCATGCCTTTATTTTTTTATCGTGGACACACCTTGATGGTCTCATTAAGATGTGGAGATTTTGTAGCGTCTTCCACTGTCCTGTCGGAGGGAAACTGAAGATCTTGCAGCAAAAACGGGTCAGAGCAATCTCACTGATGTATTGTGCAACAAATTGTTGTGAACCTGGAAGGCAATTTTCTGCTGGATGTTGTATAAACTGGATGGACAAGCAATATAAATAAGCTGATATTATGTTGCATTAGAGGTGAAAGTGAAAATAATAGCACTTATGTACATGTTTTAAGCCCTTTTCAGGCTTTTGTGCCTTAAACTCTTGGAGAAATAGGAACAGAGAAACTACCTGTAATAAATGTCTATCCAAGGAATAGTTTGGTAACTGAAATTGCCACTGCAGAGCGTTTTGTTGCCTCCCTGCCCATGTTGATGCAGAGATTTGCCACAAAATTTAAATACTTTGATAAAGCTACTTCTGCTACACTTTTGTTTTGTGTCCATAATTATGATCTATTTGTTAGTCTGTGTTTTTTTCTTAACAACTGCAAGTGGGAATGTGAGGGACTGGAGTCAGGTTATCCCTGAGCAAGTGGAGCTGCGGGACTGCTGGATTCCTGAGTTTCTCATCTGTGGATTCTTCCTCCTGCTGTGCCCCTGACTGTGCTGCTGGCAGTGTCCTCACCTTCAGATCCTCTGAATTTAAGGAAAGGAATGTTCCCTGCGAGTTCCAGAGGCAGCAGGAGTGGAAGAGAGCAGAGCTTTTGGATCTTCTGGTGCAGCTGCTGAGCTCAGAGCAGCCCCTCCTCCTGGGAAGTTCAGTAGAGTGGCATTCCAGAGGTGATGTGGAGAAGGGGGTTTATGTCCTGCTGTTAAACACTTTCTAGATCATTCTGTTACTGTGCTGCCCTGTGTGCCCTTCCTCCTCTTTTGGAGCTCTCTTTCCCCAACCCCCCAAATTTCAGCTTTTTAATGCAGCCCTCTCAGTTTGCTCCAGGAGGTGACCTGAAGACACACTTAGTTATCAGTATAAATTAACTCTGTTGCTCTCAGTTGTCCTGTGGAGCATTTTCTAATGCCTGGATAAACCTTCTCCATCCAAGCCTGTCCCTACAGGAGAGAGGAGCAGGTTTATCACCTCACACAGACAGCAACCCTGTGAGAAAGTCCTTTTTGCTCTCTGTGTTGCTGTGAGTGCCCCCCACAAAGCAGGACTCCGAGCCAGGTTGACATGGGGTAAGATAAAAAGTAAAGATCCTTTAATAACAGGCTAAGTGCCCACAGGAGTACATGATGACATGCATGTATTCAAGCTTTGATTTCCATAGCTTTTATAATATGATCCCTCCAATCATCACTTTACACATTTCTCAGTCCAGCCCCAGTCCCACCTCTGGTCCAACCCCCTGGAATTGAGGCTGGGGTCGTCAAGACCCTCTGTCTTCATCAGCTCCTCTTCCTCGGCACACAAAGGTCCTTCCAATGTTCTGAGTTCTGGGTCACTCTGACCTGTGTTTATGTTTTGTTCTGTAGGCCTTTCTGATAGTCCTCAGCATTCTACCTTGAAGAGAGTCTAAACAAGATTAATTAACTAAAGGAATTTGAGCTACTGATAAATGCTGAGGGTACATAAACAATGAACTTGGGCTGCCAGAATATTAGCATATTAAATCTACATTTGCTACAGTTACTGTGTTCCTAAAATCTATAAAATGTGAAAATCAAAAACTAAAAACCCCTTTGGCATCACTGCTTTTGTTTCTGTAGTGGGAAGCAAAATGGTAAACATTAGTCCAAGCCATCCTAACCTCTGATTCCTGGGAGAGCTGGGCACATCCAGCCCCTCAGGAGGAGCAATGTGGGAGCACAGAGGCCAGCAGGGATGACCTGCTGACGCCTGTTTACTGGTGCTGCAGAGCTTAAAATAGCTCCTGCATTTCCTTTTCAGAGAGGTTGATGTGAGGCTCAAGGCCACGTTGCCTGGAGGTGTGAGCCAGCCTTTTGGGGTTGTTTGGGAGAATCTCAGCCAAGGTTCTGTGGAGCTGTTAAATCTGTGTGGTTTTTCTGTGCATCACTTACCCACCTCAGTGTTCATTTTCAGCTCCAGCCGTTATTGCAGCTTCTGAAGCACAGAAGAGGCTTTTATGTGGAGCTACAAAACAACCATCACCTGGAATTTGTAGGGCTTGTGCTTTGGAGTCCAACTCAGACAGAGTGTGGGATTTTGTTTCTCCTGGATGGCTACAGGGAAAACCTGGATTAATTACCATTTAGTGGCACACAGGATGAAAGACAAGCACTCCGTGTAATAAGGTAATTCCTGCTTTTATCTCTCTGTGCTAAAGGCAAGAAATCCCAGGCAGGTGATACCACAGCTCCCTGGGATTATGTAATCCCTGAAAATTGCATCCAAATCTGCCTCTGAGATTATGAGCCGCTCTGCCTTTCAGCAGGCAGGGTTTGGAGCAATTACAAAAACAACTCAGGCATCCTTGTTGAAGATGAGATAATCCAATTTAGATGGAAGTGCAGGGACTCAGATTCCCATTTGAATTTCCCAGTTCCCCAGACTGGGAAAAGTTCCACAGAGCTGGAGGGACGTGGATGTGTTTGGACTTTCCAAAGGGTGAGCTCTGAGCTTGTGGCATGGCCTGTTGCCATTAGCCTGTGTTTAATTAAAAGCCTGACAATACATCAGGGATAACTTGGGAGAGATCCTGACCTGCTTCCAAAGGGATGAGGAGTCTGGGAGCATTTCTTCAGCAAGTGTGGGGCTGGGTGAGGGGGCTGACAGGGCCTGATGGTGATGATTTTTTTCCATGTGAGTCTGACTAGACAAAATTCCTGCTGCTTGGATCAGGTTCAGGAGACGGGTTCATATCCTGCACTCTGAGATGTACCCAACACCCTCAGGAATTTCTCTGAATCCCTTCTGAGGAGCAGAGATAAACATTTGACTCTGATCTTTCCGTGCTGGGTTTCTCATTACTGCCTTGTTAATCCCCAGCTCCTGCTAAACAAAGATCTGAGAGGAATTTTTACCTTCCAGCCTCGCTATCTCCCAGTGCATCTTGTAAAGCCTACTGGATACACCAGTTTCTGGATTTAACTTGGGATTTGCTTAGACATGAAATTAATTCAGTGGCAGGATAGGGTATGAATTTGAAATGCAATAGCAGGAAATGTCACTGACAGAGCTCACTTTCCCTTTTTGCCTGGTAGAAAACATCTCTTTTTTTTTTTTAATCTTGCTTAGCAGTTATTCCCAGGCAAACTGGTTTTTCCAAGTGCATTCAGTTTTGTGGGAAGGGTTTTGGGGTCCTGCTTGGCACACACTCTTTTTTTTCAGGCACAGGGTGGGATTGTTGGGGTGTTCTGTGCAGAGCCAGGACTTGGACTCTCATCCTTGTGGGTCCCTCCCAGCTCAGTATTCCAAGATTCTGTGACTCCAACATGACCCTACTTCTGCTGTGAATTTTCCAGGGAAAAAGCAGTGATGGATAACACAGTGAAGGTGACAGAGGTTGGAGCTGGTCATGGCCAGAGGTTGGTTTGTCCCCTGTGCACAACAAGCCCCCTGGATCAGGAATTCTCACCTGCTTTTCCTCACTGATGGTTTTCTCAGAGCACATCCCTGTGCATTGCCTGCTCCCACCTGTCAGGTGATGGGAATTGCAGCCTCTTCCAGTGTTTCCTCCCTGACCTGTGCTGTGGAAGAGGCTGGTGAGAGGTTCCTGGGAGGTTTCCTCGGGGATGCAGTGGGATTTTCCTGCTCCTCTGGGATCTCCATCCATCTCTTTGGGGCTGGGGGTCTGCTGAGCATCCAGTGCTTTTCACTGTTGCTCTTTGGGGATTCTCCCAGTTTAGCCTCTTCCCAAACAAAGTTTAGCAAGGTGTGAATTTTTGGGAAAGGTTTGGGTTTTTTTTTTTCCTACAGTGATCTCCCAGTTTCTGCCCTGCCCCAGGGTTTGACAGGATGATTTTCAGGTTCCTTTTGCACAAGTGGTTGTGCCAAGGAGACTCCAGGGAATGCCTCGTGACTTGGCAGAGCAGCTGGGAGATCCAGGGAGGAGGAGGATGGAGCAGCTGCTGGTCCCCTGGCCCTGCCAGCTCTGACAAGGGCTGTCTGTGCAAGGGTTTGGCCACACCAAGTTTGGGGCTCATTTCCAGACTTGGCCTTAAATGGCTGCCAGGTTTATTTTGTTGCTGATTTGACATGTTTGGGGAGGAGTTACCAGCTGGAAAAGGCCATTCCTGAGCACTGGGAATTTTTCCATTACTTAATTTTGCTCGGAATGGATTAAAAACTGACTGTTGTCCCCCATCCTTTATGCCCTTTCTCCAGGACTCAGGCAGGGAGCATTCCTGGGCTTTTCCAGCTGATTTCCCACATTGGCTGTGCCTTCAGCACCTGCAGCTGCTCAGCACTCCCTTCCAAGCCCTTGGCAGGTGCTCCCATTTTAAATCCTTTCCATGGATTTTGGATCATGAGCCAGGAGCCTGACAGAGGTATCATGTTGGCAAACAGACTTTTGTTTCCCAGAAACTTCCCTGAGGGTGGGGTGTTCCCCCCAGGTTCCAAAAGGGAAGAAGGGGTAGGGAAACTGCAGCTGCTGCTGCCTTCAACTTTTCCCAGAGCAACCCCTGCCGTGCCCCTTGGGTGGAGGAAGAGAGAGGAACTGTCCTGGTGCCACCTGGACTGGAGGGGCTTTGAGGTGGGGAGGGGGAGCACAGCTCACAGGCTGGGAATCATGGAATCATGGAGTGGTTTGGGTTGGGAGGGGACTTAAGGATCATCCAATTCCAACTCCCTGCGGTGGGCAGGGACACCTTCCACTAAACCAGATTGCTCAGCAGGGTGGGTTTGTCCTTTGGGAAGTGGGATGGGATGGGATGGATGGATGGATGGATGGATGGATGGATGGATGGATGGATGGATGGACTGGGATGGGTGGATGGAGGGATGGATGGATGGATGGATGGGTGGGTGGGTGGCATGGGATGGCTGGCTGGATGGGATGGATAAGTAAGTGGATGGATGGATGGATGGATGGATGGATGGATGGATGGATGGATGGAGTAGGAGGGATGAAGCGGGACGGTTGAATGCTGGGTGCTGTGGGCAGCGGGAACTACAACTCCCAGAAGCCTCTGCTGCCCTGACAGCCAATC
>VWZD01013186.1:181371-209517 GCA_013396695.1 Sakesphorus luctuosus
CGCTACCGTACTATAAAAGGCGGCGGCGCGCCTTTTTCCGCCTCTCTCGGTGATGGCGGCGGGGCGGGAGGTTGGAGTGGGGCCATCGGTGCTCATCCGCCCTCATCCACCTTCATCCGCTCGCCCCGCGGCCCTCCCGCCGCTCGGCACCGGCGTCCCATGCCCCTTGTCCCGCTAATGGCGCTTCGGGGCGCTCCGATGGCCGCGAAGGGCAGCGCGCCCTTGATCCCCGCCGGGCCCGGGGGTGAGTGAGGGCCCCGAGGCCGAGCCGCCCCTGTCCCGGCCCTATCGAAGCTGTGTCTGTCGATGCTGTGGCAGATGCGGTCAAAAAGGAGCCGAGAGCGAAGGGATTTTCCCCGACGGTCGCCGCTCAGTTGGAGCTTCCGTAACTGTCCGGCAACATTTCGGGAAAATACACGGCCTGGGTGGGGCTGGAGGGAAGCGGCGGCCCCAGATCTGCTCCTGGGGGCCGAATTGCTGCACGGAGAAGTGGGAGGGGGAGGGTGATCCCGTCCTTGGGTTGTTTTAAGATACTTTGTATACCTTGAGCTGAAGACTCTGTTCTTTCCCAGCAGCATCGGGGCGTGGAAGGTGATCCCGGAGTGTGGGATGGCTGGTGACAGACTCAGCCTGGCGGCCACGGGCAGGTGAGATGGGCGGCCTCGGGAGTCTCCCTTGGCCTGGGAATTTGGGCGAGATGGGCAGCCTCGGGATTCTCCCTTAGGTTGGGAATATGGGTGAGATTGGCGGTCTCTGGAGTCTTCCTTAGACTGAGAATTGGTTTCGTGGCCTCCCCGGGCCAGAGAGGGAACCAGCAGCGTTTCCTGCCCTCTGCTGGCATATCCTTATTCCAGGGATGTGGATCCTTTACTGGGCCCTGCAAACTCCTCCTATTTCTTGCTCCATCGAGCGCTGCTCACTGGGCCTGGCTAGAGGCAGAAAACTGGGAATTAACCCTGATCCAGAGCCAGTCGGTCACTCTGTCCCAGACTTTCCTGGCCGAGCTCCGGGTGTATCCGCATGTTTATCCAAGAGCTGTGGCCCCACGCAGTGGCTGCGGGTCTCCAACAACATGCCAGAGCAACGGGAAGGTCTTTGACTGCTGGGCCTTCTCTGCCCGTGGCTGTCACTCACCCCTCCTATATATTTTCGGGAATTGGGCAGTTCCTTGCTCTTGGTGTCAGGGTGGGATGAGTCAAGGGTGTGTCCACCTGCTGCTGATTTTGTGATGTCCTGCAGGATTCCTGGATGTTCCAGGGCTTGCCTTCCAGAGAGACAGACCCCAGGTGAGAACGTGGTGTCTGTGTTGGAGCTCTACAGCTCATCCCTCCATCCCTTTCCCATCAGATCTGAATACCGATCTTGTGGTCGAAAAAGGAGGAAGAGTAAAAATTCAGGCTGGTCGAAGGGCTCTCTGCAGGTGTGTCCTGTTGGAGAGGGGCACAGCTGGGAAGACAGGCTGTGCCAGCCTTGCTGCTTGGGAGGGGTGGGTGGGAGGGAGGGAAGCTCCTGCTGGGACAAGGGATGAATGTTGGGCTTGGGTGGCTGGAGTTTATGTGGAACAGTCTGAGCCATGGATTTACCCATTGGCTTTAGGCACTTACCTCTGGCTTCTGTTTTTTCAGGAATTCCTCCAGGAACTTGTGAATCCCAAGGGATTCTGTTGCTTCCTGGAGGGCCTGAGTTGTGGGGAAGCTGCAGCGTGGAGCAAGTGAGTGTCCTCTGGGGCAGTAGGTTTGGATCAGACAAAGGGAGAAACATTGTCCACTGTGAGGGTGGGCAGGCCCTGGCACAGGTTGCCCAGAAAAACTGGCTGCCCCATCCCTGGAGGTGCTCAAGGCCACATTGGACACCTGGTCTAGTGGAAGGTGTTCTGCCCAGGGCAGAGGGTGGCACAAGATGGAATTCAAGTTCTCTTCAAACCCAGACCATTCTGGGATTCCCTAGTCTGGCATGGGGTCTGTAGGACAGGGAAAAGTTCAGCCCAACTGTGCCTGTACTGGAAGTGTCCAGTCCTTCACCTGGACTGTGCAGGAGGGAATGGCCAACCTCGTTAGGGAGGGTTTTAATTGGGCAGGTTTGTTCCCTGTGGCAGCACCGCCTGGTCTGTGATGACTCCTGTGTGTGGAGACTGTTGGATGAGTCCTGCGGATATGGGGCTGAGGCCAGGCATGAGCCCCCCAAACCCCCTGTGTGGGGTGGGGAGGGCACAGCCAGGAGCTCCTGAGGGCAGGTAGAGGCTGTCACTGAGCCCAAGTGGACTATTTATCCCTTTTTTTCAGGTCTAAGCCTGCAGTATATTGAGCCCATTGCTGAGGCATTCCTTGCTGCATTGCTGAACTGCTTTCCCAGCCCTCCAGGACTGGGAGCTCTGCACAGCCACATCCCAGCTCCTTCCCCAGTTCTCTGGGTAGGAGCAGCCACTCCGGCGCTCCACTCACCTGGATTTCAGGGAGAGGGAACTGCCTTGGCTTCAAGTGCTGCTCAGGATCCCGTTCTGACACTGCGTGGAAGAACAGTCCCATCTGTGGAGTTGAGTTCTCAAGAGTGGAGTTACTCAGTACTAGTGGATATTAAATCTTGGAGGGTGAATAAACACAATTTGCTTGAAATCCTTGCAGTGTCTCCCGTGTTTGGGGTGTGTTGGGATGGGGTAAGGCCAGGGCTGGCTCTGAGCCTGGCAAGGGTGGTCCATGCCAGGGGATCTGAGTGTCCCCTCCCAGTGGAGCTCACCCGTTCCTGTCCCTGCTGCTTCACCCTCCCTGGGAGTGTCCCTGGAGCAGCTCGTACAATTTTACGCTTCCCACCACCCTTGGATGGATCTTTGGTGATCCCAGTTGCCTGTTTGAGAACAAACAGGGATGTGTGGGGCAACAACAGCTTCGGAGTTGGAGCTGGGTGGTCATTCCCTGTCCCTGCAGGGCTGGGATCTGGGGGGTCATTCCCTGTCCCTGCAGGGCTGGGACGTGACAAAGTCCCCTGGGGTGACCGGGATGTTTGCCAAGAGCACCTTTGTCCGGGAACACGGAGCCGGTGCCTCTGACCCCTTTTCCGTGCAGGAACTCCAGAGCCCCTTCCCTGCGGAGCCAACCCCTCCCAGGATCTCGGCTTTCCGGGGGTCACCAGCGTGACTGTGCGCTGATAACCTGGCTGTCCCTTTGTCACCAGTGCCAGTCTTGTGACAACGCCAAACAACGCCCCGAGGGCCGGAGGATGAGGACAGAGAAGCTTCTCCCTCCTCCCGGGCACGGTTTGTTTGTCTGCCCGGGTTCCTGCGGGGCCAGAGCCGTCCCTGTCCCCCGGTGGGGAGGGGACAAGGGTGGGAACCTGTCCCTGTCCCGGCCAGCGCGGCGGGTCGGGCTCCAGCCGGTCATGGGGACGGTGACAGACCCCGCACAGGACCCCGACCCCGAGGGGCACTTCCAGTTCCGCATCATCGTGCTGGGGGACGCGGCCGTGGGCAAGTCCTCGCTGCTGCGCTGCTTCGCCGAGGGGCCGGGCGGGGGTCCCGGCGGGGCGGCCACCCCCGGCCCCACCGTGGGCGTCGAGTTCTACAGCCGGACTGTGTCGCTGCCGCCCGCGGGCACGGCCAAGCTGCAGCTCTGGGACACGGCGGGCCAGGAGCGCTTCAGGTGAGCTGGGCACGGCGACACAGCCCCCACGAGGGACCCCAGACCCAGCCGAGGCGTCCCCTCCGCCCCAGGGCGGGTGTGACTGCCCGGAGGCTGCAGGGACGGGCAACGAGGGCTCCCTGCCCTGGTGATGCTTTAGGGGACAGTGAGACCTTCTGCTGAGCTGGTTTTGGGGGGCAGCCAAGGGAGCTGGGCTGGGCGCTGGTCCTGGGCTGCTGGTGGGCTGGAGGATTTCCTTCCTGATTGCATCAGTAGCTCCTGGGAGTGTGAAAGAGCCTTAAATGGGGCTCAAAGGGCTGAAGAACCAGTGCTGTGGCTGGATCAAAGATTCCATCATCTCCTCATCCATCCCTTGGAGACTTTTGGGGTCCCAGGGTTGGTCTGGCAATGCCCTGGTTTTGTCCAGTGCTTGACCTGGAGGTGCTGCCCCATTCCTGCTGGGCTGTTGGGGGGCACAGAGGGACTCCAGAGCCTCTGCAAAACCACACGGGGCTCCTCTGGAGCTCCCCAGGGTGGGGAGGGCAATACTGAACAGAAAAAGGGGGTGTAAACAGCTCGTGCAGGTCTCCCTTTCCCACTCCTCAAGCCTCAGCTGGCACCCAAAACCACCCCCAGCCCCATCCCAGGGATGCCAACGCGGGGGCTTCCCAGATCCCCTTGAAATTCTCCCCCTGGTTGTGCCCAGATCCATCACCAGGTCCTTCTACCGGAGCGCGGCCGGGGTGCTGCTGGTGTTCGACCTCACCAACCGCGCGTCCTTCGAGCGTGTCCCCGAGTGGCACCGCGAGGCCGCGGGGGACGGGCACCCTCCCACCTTCGTCCTGGTGGGACACAAGTGCGACCTGGAGGCCGAGCGCGCCGTGTCGGCCGAGGAGGCGGCACACCTCGCCGCCAGCCTGGGCATGGCCTTCGTGGAGACCTCGGCACGCAGCAACCTCAATGTGGAGTTGGCTTTCCAGATGCTGGCGGGGGGCATCCAGCGGGAGCTGAGCCGGGGGGTCCTCGCCCCACACCGGGGCTGTGATGGCATCAGGCTCATCCCCAGCCGGAGCCGCCGCCAGCGCCCGGCACAGGGGGAGCCCCGGCAGCTCTGCCAGTGCTGATGGGGATGGTGGGATCTCCACCTGGGACCCTCCATCCAAGACCCTCCACCTGGGACGCTCCACCCAGGGCCCTCTATCCAAGACCCTCCACCTGGGACGCTCCACCCAGGGCCCTCTATCCAAGACCCTCCACCTGGGACACCCCACCCAGGACATTCTACCCAAAACCCTCCACCTGGGACACCCTACCCAGGACACTCTACCCAAGGCCCTCCACCTGGGACACTCCACCTGGGACTCTCCATCCAAGACCCTCTATCCAAGACCCTCAACCTGGGACCCTCTACCCAAAACCCTCCACCTGGGACACCCCACCCAGGACCCTCTATCCAAGACCCTCCACCTGGGACACTCCACCTGGGACCCTCCATCCAAGACCCTCCACCTGGGACGCCCCACCCAGGACCCTCCATCCAAGATCCTCCACCTGGGATGCTCCACCCAGGACTCTCCCCACCATGCAGATGTGTCTGTCTGTGCCCAGCACCCTCAGCCCCTGGCTGAAGCAAAGGGCTGTATCCCCACCCAGGTTTGGGTTTATTTCGTCTCAGTTTGGAGCTCTGAAAAAGTGATGCTCTGCTGGAGGAGTTTGTAATAAACCTGAGGGGTTTTCTACTCTAAATAAAGGATGTGCTGAGCACTGGACATCGGGTGGGGACACAGCACTCAGCAGGTGGCAGGGGGGATGCTCTGCTTGGGAAAGAGGGTTGCTGGGGGGTTACAGACCCCCTGTCCTGTGTGTGAGTCACTTTTTGGGGCCTCCTGTCCCTGGGAAAATGGGACCAGGAACCCCCTGAGTGCTTCCATCTGGATGGAACCAAAATAGAGTGAGTGAAGGGGCTCCAAAGGGGCCATCCCTGGGAAAATGGGACCAGGAACCATATCCAAGTGGATGGAGCCAAAATAAAGGGAGCAAAAGGGCTCCAAAGGGGGCCACCCCTGGGAAAATGGGACCAGGAACCATATCCAGGTGGATGGAACCAAAATAAAGGGCGCGAAGGGGCTTCATAGGGCCCATCCCCAGGAAATGGGACCAGGAACCATATCCAGGTAGATGGAGTCAAAATAAAGGGAGCAAAGGGGCTCCAAAGGGCCGCCCAGCACCCCAGCCCAGCTCTGGGAACGCCTCGTGGGTGGGTGGAGGAGCTCCCTGCCTGCCCAGACTCGCGCCCGGGCGGGGTTGGCGGGCCCGGCACCGGCGGAGGTACCGATGGAGCCGCGGTGGCAGTACCAGTTCCGGGTGATCATGCTGGGGGACTCCACGGTGGGCAAATCGTCCCTGCTGAGGCGCTACACCGAGGGCACCTTCCTGGACGCCGTCAACCAGACGGTGGGGGTGGATTTCTACGTCCAGTTTGTGGAGCTGGAGCCGGGGCTGAGGGTGAAGCTGCAGTTCTGGGACACGGCCGGGCAGGAGAGGTTCAGGTGGGTCCATGGGGTGTGGAGGGCTGGGGGAGGTGGGTGTACCACCCTTGGATTTGTGATCCCAGCCCTGGGGAGGTCCTGGATGGGGTGGTGTTCCCACTGGTGTCTTTCATGGGGGAGCCCCTTGTGTGAAGAACCAGCCAAAGCCAAGGGTGTTCCCTGGGAAAGGAGCATTTGCTCCAGCTCTAAAGGGGGTGTGGGCCCCCCTCCAAGCCCCCCCTCTGTCCCACAGCTGCAGAGGGAATGAGGAAGAAGCTTGGGAGCCCACTGGGAGCTGGGCAAAGTGTTTCCCAAAGTGTTTTCCAGCTGAGCTGCCAGGAGCCCTCACACCTCACTGTGGAGCTGCCACTGCCAGCTGGGTGGCTGCTGGGGACAGAACTGGGGAGATGTGGCTGCAGAGATGGGAGAGCTCCAGGGCTGTGGCTACAGGGATGGGAGAGCTCCAGGACTGTGGTTGCAGGGATGGGAAAGCTCCAGGACCATGGCAGCAGGGTTGGGGAAGCCCTGGGGACATGGCTGCAGGGCACAGGAGCCCTTGGGCACTGTGACTGCGGGGCACAGACGAGCTTGGGTGGCCAAGCAGGGACAGAGCTGCTCCTGGAGCACTGACTGACACAGCAAAAAGGTCGATTCTTCACCTTCTCTTGGTGCTTTGAGCAATTTTCTTTGGATATTTGGTGAGGATAACTCTGAAGTGGAAGACAAAGCAGATGGAGGGCAAGAAAATAGAGGGAAACTTTTCTGATAGCAAACTCAGAAGTTAGCATTTGAAAATCTACAGCTGTGTGTCCTTGAACTCAGCCTTGAGAAAAACCACAAGAATAAATGCAAGAGTATGAGAAGTTCCTCAGTTTTGGCAGAAGGGGCTGCCAACTGTATTTAATTCTTTTAGTCTTTAGTCCTGCATAGAGCCAAGGAGCTCCACTGGGACCGTGCAGCTGAGGAGAAAGATTTGGGGTTGGGCTTTTTTTTTGCTTTTGAGAGGAAACAAAATGAGTTCAGCAACACAGTCCAGAGAAGAGCAACGAGGCTGGAGAGGGGACTGGAGCACAAGTGCTGTGGGGAGAGGCTGAGGGAGCTGGGGGTGTTTAACCTGGAGAAGAGGAGGCTGAGAGGTGACCTCAGCACTGTCTGGAAGTGCCACATCAGGGAAGTTGTGGCCAGGTGGGGGTTGGTCTCTTCTCCCAGGCACTCAGCAATAGGACAAGGGGGCACGGGGGGCTCAAGCTCTGCCAGGGGAAATTGAAGTTGGAGAGCAGAAAAAACTTCTTTGCAGAGAGAGTGCTGAGGGATTGGAATGGGCTGCCCAGAGAGGGGGTGGATTCCCCATCCCTGGAGGTTTTTCAGCTGAGCTTGGCCGTGGCACTGAGTGCCATGATGTGGTAAAGGGACTGGAGTTGGCCCAAGGGTTGGACTTGATGATCTGGGAGGTCTTTTCCAACCCAATCCATTCTGTGATTCTATGAACACGCAGCTCATGGCCAGGGCTGCTCTGCTGCCAGGGAAGGTGGCACAGGGCATCCTGGGGGGCTGCTCACCCCCCTTCTTTTGGCCCTCCCAGGTCTGTGACTCGCTCCTACTACCGCAACTCCGCCGGGGGGATGCTGCTCTTCGACCTGACCAACCGCGCGTCGTTCGAGAGCGTGCGGCGCTGGCACCGCGAGGTGACGGACACGGTGCGGCCCTCCCGCCTTGTCTTCCTGCTGGTGGGGCACAAGAGCGACCTGGGCGGGCAGCGCCGGGTGGGCCGCAGGGAGGCCGAGAGGTTGGCAGCGTCTCTGGGCGCTCAGTACGTGGAAACCTCGGCCAAGGACGCCTCCAATGTGGCACTGGCCTTCCAGATGCTGACGGTGGCCATTTACCAGGCGCTGCTCACCGGGCGCTTGGTGGCCACCGGGGCGTGGAACGGAGTGAAGAGCAGCGTCCCCCTGCCCGTGCCACCCAGGGACAGTGAGCCAGACAAGGAGGAGAAGAGGAAGAGGTGCTCCTGCTAGAGGTGGGGGCACTGCAGGGCAGGGACACGCTGGGATGTGCCCACTGCTGCACATCCAGGCTTGGCAGGATTGCTGCGATTAACAGGAAGAGTAATTAAGCTTTTAAGGCTCAATATCTGAGATCTGGGGTTATTGTGGCAGTTTTCAAGAGGACAAGAAAATTATGTAGTGGTAAAATGAGATGAGTGTTAAAAGGACAGGAAAATAAAGTAGTGGTAAAGTGAGATGAGTGTTAAAAGGACAGGAAAATGAAGCAGTGGTAGAATGAAATGAGCATTGAAAGGACAGGAAAATAAAGCAGTGATAAAATGAAATGAGCATTCCAAGGACCCCCAGGCATGCTCGTCCTCTGCACATTCCAGTGGCAAACATGTCCTGTCCCTTCAGCTGCAGGAAGCCCTCAGTGCTCCCTGGCTGCTGGGGAATTATTTTGTTACTGGGGGGCTGTGCAGGTTTGGTCATCACACAGTGATCCCACATCAGTGGGAGGTGGAGATGGAGCACAAAGGAGCATTAAACACCCCTGGTTGTTCCTCTGCCTGCCTGTGTTTTCCTTAGGAAGCAGCAGCTCCAAGGCTGTCCTTGGGAAGGGTGAAATCCCCAGGTGGGACTTCAGGACGTGGTGTCACCCCATTCCTTTTCCCTCCCCTGTACTGAGTCAGGCAGGCAATGGATATTACACTTGGCATATTCCATACAGAGTATTCTTGGAATGGACCCACAAGGATCAAGTCCAACTCTTAAGTGAATGGGATTGAACCCACCCCCTTGGTGTTCTCAGCACACGCTCTAACCAGCTGAGCTCACCTCAGGGTCCCCAATCATAAAGCCCTAAACTCTTTAACTGTTCCCAAATGGAATTACAGGTGATAAATCTATTACGTAACTCAGATAATGGACCTGCCACTGTGGCTCAGGGCCTGCCTGTTTGAGTCCCCTCTGAGGAATTAGCAGTGCCCACTTTTCCTTTTACATTAACCTTCATACAGTATGATTTGCCCAAAAACCATTTCTACAAGGGTGTCCTCACCCCCCAGAGAGGATCCAGGGGTCCTCCCCTATCCTGGATCCCACCTCAGATCCCTGTCAGTGCCCAGCCTGGTCACTCAGAGATGAGCACCCACCAGACAGGCCCCAGAGGCTGTTTGGGTCTGTGCAGCTCCCCGGGCTCCTCATCCCACAGTGACATGAGAGAGGAGGGAGCCTGAGCTGGTTCTGGAATCACTTCACCCACAGCCCTGACAGCTTCCCTGGGCAGGGGGACTGGCCTTTTCCCAGGCAAGGAGAGAACCAGATTAATAATTTCTTTATTCATGTAAAACAAACGCAAGTATTTATATAAACACTGACATTACAAAGTACTGGAGAGCAGGAAGGAGGAAACAAAAACCTCTACAGATGCTTCTAATACTGTCCCACACACGACCAAACGCTCTGTCCCTTGGGTAATCGATCACCTGTACGAGAAACCACTTTCAAGTCACAAAGAAAAGTCTCTGCTCGAGATACGTCGCGCTCCGAGGAGGAACGAGGGAAGGGGCACAGAGTGTGTTTTTTGGCAGATCTCCTCGTAAAGTCAAGATATTGCTGCACCATTAATAAAAAATAGATGCTTCTCTGGAAAGCATTAAAAAAAACATCCCAAGGGTGACATCGTGGAGGCTTCAGTGGAGAGGCAAATATCCCAAACTGCGCTGGCGGCGGCGCCCGGCTCTGCCCAGGGGCTACTTCTTGGTGGTTTTGCGGATCAGTGCCATCCTCTGCAACAAGGGAGGGGAAAAATGTGGGAAGCTGAGCAGCTCAGAGCAGGTGACTGCACTAAGTGAGGCATCCCTGCTGCTCCTGACGCTGCCTGACCTGCTCCCACACAGGTCTGTCAGGTCTGGTTGAATCCTAATGGGGTCCCAGGATGGAGCCACAACAGGAGAGGGAGGTGTCTGTGCTGCTCCACTGGGCACCCCAGGGCAGGGGGACCAAACTCCACCTCAAGGCCCCCCCCTCTCTGCCCAGTGGGAGCTGCAGCATCACCCAGGAACACCCCAGCTCTGCAGGGCAGCTCCTTCCTGGCTCTGACTGTGCACTTCAAAAGCGTTGGACTAATTCAGTTTAAAGGGTGTTTTCAGTCCCTCTGCACAAAGACAGAGACAATCTGCAAGGAGCAGCTTTTGTGTGTGCAGCTCCCAGCTGGTTTTCACTCTCCCAAGCTGGGCTGCCCCTCAGACTGTGCTCTCAGGGCACAGCCAACACCACAGAGGAGCCACAGCAACCTCACCCCTCTCTGCACAAACAGGCCAGGAGGCCCTGGAAGTCATTTCAAGCCCAAACCACTTAAAAGGCGCCACAACTTCACCATGCCAGGAGCCCACAACCCCCTGCCTGTATTAGCCATGTGATTCCCAGTGCTGTGAGGGCTCCTTTACCTGTTTGTGAGCTTCTGTAGTGCAGGCTTTTTTGTAGGGCCTGATTTCTTCCGAACCAAAGCCCGGGATCCACATGTTCCACTGGCGCTCTGCAATCACAGAAGGCTTTGGGTTGGAAGGGACCTTAAAGCTCATCCATTTCCAATCCCCCTGCCATGGGGAGCGATGCTTTCACTCACAGCTTTCCATCCCAACACCACAGCCATGCCCTGACTTCAGGGAGCGCCTCTGGGTCTCAGCTGAGGGGAAAAAAAGTAGGTAAGACTCACTCACCGAGGTGCAACTGGACATCTTTGACCTCGAGGGTGTTGGACTTGCGGTGCCGCGCGAGCTGGCAGGCGGCGGTGACCACGCTCTCGATGAAATCATCGGCGATCTGCAGCAGCATCTGGGGGGGACAGGGGGCACAACCAGCCTGCTCAGCTCTAAGTATGTGGGAAGGATGAAAATGAGCCCTCAGAGGTTGGTGTTTTGAGTCACGGAATGTCCTGAGTTGGAATGTTCTGTCCATGAATGTCCAAGGATCATCCACAGACAACCCAACAATCCCACCCTGTCCCTGTCCAAACCCTCCTGGAGCTCTGGCAGCTTTGGGGCTGTGCCCACTGCCCTGGGGAGCCTGGTCAGTGCCCACCACCCTCTGGGGGAAGAACCTTTTCCTGAGATCCCACCTGACCCTGCCCTGGCACAGCTCCAGCCATTCCCTGGATCAGAAATTGGAGCTGCCCCTCAGGAGGAGCTGCAGCCCCTGCTGAGCTCTGCCCTCAGCCTGCTCTGCTCCAGCTGTACAAGCCAAGTGCCCTCAGCCACTCCTCCTGACCCTGCATCATCTTCATGTCCCTCCTTTGGACACTCTGTAACAACTTTACATCTTTTTTGTAGTGCCCAAAACTGTATTTCAGGAGTTTTTGCTACAAAGCCTCTTTGGCACTGGGATGCAGAAAGACAAGGATGGCTGCAGGAGAACACACCCTCAAAGGGCCACTAATCCAAGGAAAACCCCCAGCTGGCTCCTTCTGCAGCCCCTGCCATGGGCTGGGACCCACCTCCTCCACATCTTCATCCAGCTGCTCGTTGGGATCCACCTCACGCACCAAGTCCTGCAATTTCTTCTTGGTTAAAACCTGAGGGTGTGGGAGAAGGGGAAGGATTTACTGCCCTGCTCCAGCAAAGCAGCTGCCCAGGGAGCACAGCCACAAACACAAACACCTCCTCCCCTGTGCCCTGGGGCCGGTGACACTGTTGTCACAGTCTGTCGGCTCAGGAATGGCAGAGATAACAACTATCAGGTGCTACGGAGTCATTTTGGAGCACCGGGGGTTGCTCTGGGCAGAAAGTGGAATGCAGCAGCCAGGATAAATGTCTCCAGCACTGAACTGGCACTAAAATGCTGCTGGCAAGGGGAGAAAAGGCAAAACTACAAGTTTTAAAATGCAGATAACAAGTGTAAGCAACACATCAGTGACTAAAGTTTGCTCAGGGCACGAGGGAGGGAAGTATTTCCATGGCTCTGGTGCTTATCAGCTTTAGTGCCTCACATGGAAAACAGGGATAGGGGAGTGCTGGGTTATTCCAGGGCAGCAGCCAAAGGTGGCAGGGAGAGGAAACCACACGGGGCTGAACAACAGGATGCTGAGTCTTAAAAGATATGCATGGAAGTTGTCAGCCTGGCTGGGTGAACCGGGCACAGGTGGGAAACTCCTGCCTCTCTTGGTTCCCTCCCTGCTGTGCCTGTGTTTGTGTCAGGGTCTGGTGCAATCATGGAATGGTTTGGGTTGGAAGGGAACTTAAATCCCATCCAGTTCCACCCCCTGCCATGGGCGAGGAGCACGAGCACAGGTTGCTCCAACCTGGCCTTGGACACTCCCAGGGATGGGGCAGCCACAGCTTCTCTGCCCAACCTGTGCCAGGGCCTGCCCACCCTCCCAGGGAACAATTCCTGCCCAATATCCCACCTAACCCTGCCCTGTCACTCCAGCCCCTTGGCCAAACGAATCTGGGCAACCTTTGCCTCACCAAATCTAAACCCCATTTAAAAAGAATTTCCCCTCATCACACCCTCTCCCAGTACACCTTTTCCTGAGACTCCAAAAACCTCCTACACCCACAGCACCCATTCCACCAGCCTGGAAGCATCTGGAAGAACTCCACAAAGAAGTTCTGCTCCCTCAGGAACTGATCCTTTAACAGACACCAAGTCTTTGCTGGTGATTTAAGGAGGGAGAACGAAGCCACGGGCAGGGCTGAGCACCATCCCTGCTGTCCTGGGGCTGGGGATGGAATCACCTGGTTGCTCTCAGGGCTGAGTCTCCCTCCTCCACTGGGTGTTCCTGGCATCTTGGCCACGGTGGTGCTGTTGGCCATGGAGCTCTGAGGAGGGGTGCTGGCTGGCTCTGGCTTGATGGAAGAGAAGTTGGAGAGGTTGATCAAGGTAGAAGGGCCAAACTGGTTCATAATCTGCTGGGCTTTAGATTTGAGGTCATAAAGCTTGTCCAGGTCCTGCTTCTTCTTGGGGTTGTGGGGACTGAAACCAATCAACTGGAAAAGGAGAAGAGAGGCAGAGTTAGGGACAGAGAGGGAGTTCAGGGGATGAACAGGGCTTTGTCCTGAGGGAACTGCAGTGTCCTGGAGGTTATAGAAGGTCAGGAGTCTCTGGACACAGCAAGAAGGGAGAAGAGGAAGTTTAAATAGAAAAGAAAACCTTCCCTGGTGTTTGGAAAATGAAGTCTCCCAGCAGTGACAGCAGCACTGACCCACCCACCCCTCAGGGCCTTCCTGAACCCATTTCCCACAAACCCCTCTGAGGAACAGCCCACACAGGGCAGATCCAGCTGCAGGACGTGGCTCATTCCCAATGCAGCAGCAGCACAGGATCCCTCAGCCCCACACTCCAGGGGCCCGAGGAGCAGGCAGGGCTCAGGGCTCTGCACAGAGTGGGGGGCTCATTTTTTGGCAGCATCACACCCCCAGCCCAGCCTGCAGTGACCCCTCCACGTGGGACTGAAACAGCAGGTTCATTT
Organism: Sakesphorus luctuosus; assembly: GCA_013396695.1. Classification (NCBI taxonomy): domain Eukaryota; kingdom Metazoa; phylum Chordata; class Aves; order Passeriformes; family Thamnophilidae; genus Sakesphorus; species Sakesphorus luctuosus. The sequence continues at coordinate 194,966 of VWZD01013186.1, forward strand.
TGGGTGCTGAGAGCACACTCTGGGTGCTCAGAGGGGGAGGAACACCTGTGTGCCCACACCTGCCCCCTGCTCCTCCTCCACCAACAGCCAGAGGAAATGCAACTGGGATTTATGGAGCTCTTAGAGGTGAACCAGGAGTGGGCTGTGGGTACTGGTTACACAGAACCCTCCAGGTGCCTGAAGTTACTGAGTTGCTGGTCACAGGCTGACTGGCACCCTCTCTATTCCATGGCTGGCAGGCTCCAAATGCCAAGCTGGAGGGCTCCAAATGCCAAGCTGGAGGGCTCCAAATGCCAAGCTGGAGGGCTCCAAACCCCAGGCTGGATGAAGTTTTGCTCTGTCCTCACTGCCTTGGGACAGGAAACCCACCCAAACCCTGCACCTCCCACTGCCCCCACCCCCGTGGGCAGCAGGGATGGGCCTGTCACAGGGAAGGAGAGTTTAGGGCATGGTTTGACTGCAAAGCTCCTGGTGGGGGGCACTGAGGTGGGTGAGAAGCAGCAGCACAGGGTGAAATCACAAGGAAACAAGATTTTATTTAACCAGCTTTACAGGATGTTCACACACAGTGTCTTCTCCCTGAGCTCCAAACAGACATTTCCCCTCCCCAGAGCAGGCTGGGTTAGTCTGGATTAATTAAACCCACACCAGAAAGCACATGGGAACACTCAGAAGCAGCTGCTTTAGTGCTTCACTCCAAGGCACACTCATGCATCTGCAGCCGTAGTTTATACCCCAGACACCCTTCTGCAGTGCCCTCAGCAAGTTCCCAGCTCAATTTTAACTGAATTAATGATGAAAAACCACGGCACCAACACCCTGAGCCCCCCTGGCAGAGGACTCAGCACAAGATTGGGAGGGACCTTCAGCCTTGGTTTAAGCTGGGGCTGATCTCAGGCTGTTCCCCTCCCAGATCCCCCCAGCAGGATCCCTGCCCACCATGCAGGGCAGGGAGCACCCAAATCCTGGGGGAAAACCCTCTGGGCAGAAGCCCTTGAGCAGCACAAAGTGGTTTTGCTGGTTCATTCCTGGATCTTACCACGTGCCACTAAGATCCCTGGACACAAACCCCACGGGATGAGCAGGTTCCCAGGGCAAACCCCACATGCCAGGCCCGTTTACTTACAGCTATCTGAGTGTCTAGATCTTTAATTACATCAGCAACTGCTGTGGGCCCAGAGGGTGCAGAGGCCATGGCCCAGGGAGTCACCAGCCAGCAGGACCTACTCTGGCCTCCTCCTCTTCCACACAACTCCCAATCCTACAGGAACACCAGATATTTCTTTTTGTATCACCCACCCTACACAAGGTGCTGAGAGGAAGCAGCTTCCCACGTTGTCCTCACTACAGGGCCGGGGGTTTCTCTGCCACATCTCACAGTTGCTGCTGCAGAGGAGCATCCCACTGAATCCTAAAGAAAAATATGGCCAAAATTCCCCTTTTTTTGCCAGGAAATGCAGGATTCTGGTGCCTGCTGATGTGCATATGAGCCCAGGCCCCACAGCAGCAGCTCCCTCCAGGAGCTGAGTGACTCTGAGACTCCTTCAGCTCTGGGACAGCACTGGGTTCAAGCTGTAATTAAAATCCATGTTAATGCCAAACAGGACATTCCCTGGAGTGCTCAGGGGGCTCCCATTCCCATCAGTCAGAATGATTTTCACCGAATATCTAAATACAGTCACAGAGTCACAGACTGGTTGGGTTGGAAGGAATGATAAAGAATATCGAGTTGCACCCCCTGCCATGGGCAGGGACACCTCCCACTATCCCTGGACGCTCCAGCCTGGCCTGGGACACTCCCAGGGATGGGGCAGCCACAGCTGCTCTGCCCAACCTGTGCCAGGGCCTGCCCACCCTCACAGCCAACAATTCCTTCCCAATATCCCATCTATTCCTGCCCTCTGGCAGTGGGAAGCCATTCCCTGTGTCCTGTCCCTCCATCCTTGTCCCCAGTCCCTCTCCAGCTCTCCTGGAGCCCCTTTAGGCTCTGGAAGGGGCTCTCAGGTGTCCCTGGATTCTTCTCTTCCTCAGGTGAACACCACCAGCTCTCAGCTCTCATCACCCCCAGAGGCACCGCCGCGAAGGGACCGAACCCCCGTCCCGGTACCGAACGTCCCCGCCGGGCGCCGCGGGGGCAGTGCGAAGGTCACCGACCGTGACCGCCACCGCCACCCGCCGGCGCGCCCTCCCGAAAGCTCCCTCACGCAATCTGCGGGCGCAGCGGGCAGTGTGGAGCACCCCCGGAGGCTCCGTGAGCACCCCCCGTGAACCCCTCCCCGTGAATCCCCTCCGTGAACCCCCCGTACCTCCCCATGACCCACGGGCGCTCCGAGGCCCCGCCGCGCTCCCTCCGCCGACACCGGGGCGGCGCTTCCGCTTCCGGGCGCGCCGCCGCCGCCACCAATCGCGAGCGCGTCCGCCTTGCGCGCGCGCCGCCGCCGCCGCCAATAGGGNTGCCAGGAAATGCAGGATTCTGGTGCCTGCTGATGTGCATATGAGCCCAGGCCCCACAGCAGCAGCTCCCTCCAGGAGCTGAGTGACTCTGAGACTCCTTCAGCTCTGGGACAGCACTGGGTTCAAGCTGTAATTAAAATCCATGTTAATGCCAAACAGGACATTCCCTGGAGTGCTCAGGGGGCTCCCATTCCCATCAGTCAGAATGATTTTCACCGAATATCTAAATACAGTCACAGAGTCACAGACTGGTTGGGTTGGAAAGAATGATAAAGAATATCGAGTTGCACCCCCTGCCATGGGCAGGGACACCTCCCACTATCCCTGGACGCTCCAGCCTGGCCTGGGACACTCCCAGGGATGGGGCAGCCACAGCTGCTCTGCCCAACCTGTGCCAGGGCCTGCCCACCCTCACAGCCAACAATTCCTTCCCAATATCCCATCTATTCCTGCCCTCTGGCAGTGGGAAGCCATTCCCTGTGTCCTGTCCCTCCATCCTTGTCCCCAGTCCCTCTCCAGCTCTCCTGGAGCCCCTTTAGGCTCTGGAAGGGGCTCTCAGGTGTCCCTGGATTCTTCTCTTCCTCAGGTGAACACCACCAGCTCTCAGCTCTCATCACCCCCAGAGGCACCGCCGCGAAGGGACCGAACCCCCGTCCCGGTACCGAACGTCCCCGCCGGGCGCCGCGGGGGCAGTGCGAAGGTCACCGACCGTGACCGCCACCGCCACCCGCCGGCGCGCCCTCCCGAAAGCTCCCTCACGCAATCTGCGGGCGCAGCGGGCAGTGTGGAGCACCCCCGGAGGCTCCGTGAGCACCCCCCGTGAACCCCTCCCCGTGAATCCCCTCCGTGAACCCCCCGTACCTCCCCATGACCCACGGGCGCTCCGAGGCCCCGCCGCGCTCCCTCCGCCGACACCGGGGCGGCGCTTCCGCTTCCGGGCGCGCCGCCGCCGCCACCAATCGCGAGCGCGTCCGCCTTGCGCGCGCGCCGCCGCCGCCGCCAATAGGGAGCGTGTCCGCTCTGCGCGCGCGCCGCCGCCGCCGCCGCCAATCGGGAGCGCGTCCGCTCTGCGCGCGCCAAGGCACTCCCGCCAAAAGGCGGTGGGTGCCTGAAGGGAAAGGGAGGAGGAGGGTTTCCCAGAATGCCCCGCGGGATTTGCATATTGCGCGCGGGCCAAACGGCGGGAGAAACAGCGCGTTTTTGAGGTGAAACACACCAGAAATTGCAAAAAAGAGGAATGAAATACGTGGAGAAAAGAGGGAAAAATATAAATGCAGGTATTGTGACGGGCGGTGAGCGGCGCTGCTCGCCCTGAGGTCGGGGGTGCTCCAGCGCTTTCCGCTGGGGGTCGGGCGGCAGCGCAACCTTTAAAAAGGGCTTCTGCCGTGCGTGGCACGGGGGGGCCTCGCGCCGCCCTCGCGGAATCGACATCAAGAGATTTCGGAAGCACAATTTTTGTGAGAGTGGGAGGCCGGTAACCGCCTGTTCCGGCGCCCCGGAGAGCTGTGTGTGTCAACGGCAGAAACTGGAGAGGGTCTGGGGATAGTCCGCGGGAGAATCGCATGGGGCTGGTGTCGCTTTGTGACTCCCACCCGGGATTGGTGTCGGTCGGTACGTCCTGCGATGGTTCTTTGCGTGGGGCGGACCGTGCGGTACCCGCGGGAAGAGCGGGGCGATATCGGTGATCATCCCGCACGTGCGAGTCGGTGACTGTGACAGCCTGGACGTTAAGGGATGGTGGTCGCTGTGACACCCGCACCAGCGGGAGGAGCGGGAGCATCGCCGTGACACCCCGTACGTGTGGGACGGTCATTCTGACAGCCTGGACTGGCGGGCGATGCGGACGGTCGTTGTGACACCCCGGCCATGCGGGATATCCCAGACAGGCAGGACAGTCTCTGTGATACCCTGTGACACTCCAGCCATGCAGGATGGATGGTCCCTGTGACACCTCGACCATGCGGGATGATCCCAGACAGGCAGGACGGTCCCCGTACACCCCGGTCATGCGGGATGATCCCAGACAGGCAGGACGGTCCCCGTGACACCCCGGCCATGCGGGATGATCCCAGACAGGCAGGACGGTCCCTGTGATACCCCGGCCATGCGGGATGATCCCAGACAGGCAGGACGGTCCCTGTGACAGCCCGGCCATGCGGGATGATCCCACACCGGCAGGACGGTCCCTGTGATACCCCGGCCATGCGGGATGATCCCAGACAGGCAGGATGGTCCCTGTGACAGCCCGGTCATGTGGGATGATCCCGCACCGGCAGGACGGTCTCTGTGACAGCCCGGCTCGGCCGGATGGTCGCGGTCGCGGTCACAGCCCAGACCGGCGAGAGCAGAGGGACCATCCCTGTGCCAGGACAGCCGCTGTACCACTCCAGCGGGCAGACCAGCGCTCCAGATGCATACATCTAACTGTATAAATATATATAATATATGTATTTAAATAGGATTATTCTTAAAAAAAGCTCTCGGGGGCTGCGGGGAAGCTCCCTGCCCCGCACACCCTCATCCCCCGGTACCGTGCTCCCCCTCCTCACAAGGCTTCGTGATACACGTGTGCGAGGGGACAGTCCCCGTGGGCCCCCTCGGGGCTGCCAGTCCGCTCGGCCCCAGCCGGCCGCTCCCCGGGCCGCGGGGCGGGGGTCCGGTACCGCACCGGGAGGCCCCCGGGGGGCCCCGCGATGCCGCAGGGGCTCCGGCACATCCCGGGGGGCTCGGGCTCGCCGAAGGGTGTGGCATACTCGGGCTCCGGCGGCAGCGGCTCCGCGTACTCGTGGCGTTTGCCCGGCACGTCGTAGTGGCTCAGGACCAGCGGCAGCGTGTACCCCTCGTCCAGCAGCGGCTTGAAGGTGGAGGGACCCGTCTGGCTGCTGGGGCTCACCTGCACCAGGTCTGGCTCGGCGTACTCTGAAATGTGTGGGGCTGCAGTGTCAGGGGGTCGTGGGTGGGATGGGTTGAAAAGCTGGGCACAGTCCGACCCCCAGGGCTGGGAAAAGCTGTGCCAAAACCAGGGGCAGGATGCCCACCCCATGGATCCCACATCCCTCTGCCACAGCACACAGCAGGGCTCCTGATTCCACCTGCCCACCCTCCAGTGCCCACAGCTGTGATTGAGGTGCTGCTGCTGCTATTACTATTATTATCATCATTATTTATATTCGTTGTTTTCATTATCATAATTATTATCATTATTATTAGTTATTTATTATAGTTATTAAGTTATTCTTTATATTTTTACTGTAGTAATTATTATTTAATATCTATAATACCTACAATAATTATAATAATGATAATAATAATAATCATAATAATGATGATGATGATCATCTGCCCCATCAGGGTCTCCCTTTGGCACAGGGCCACGATGCAGGGGGGTCAAGGGGGTCAAACCAGAACAGGAAGGGGTAGAATGGACAGCCCAGGGTGCAGTGGGGAGACAGAGCTCCAGCTCAGGCTGAGGGACCTGTCCGTGCCCCAATATCCCTGTTACCTGGGGAATGGTTCTGGCTGAGCTCCCCTGGTGTGGGTGCCGTGGGGAAGGAGGCCAGGCTGGGGAGCTGCAGGCTCTGCAGGGAGCACACCTGGCTCGGCTCCGGCTTGGGGTACTCTGGGCAGGGAGCAGAAACCCCTGGTTGTCACAGGCTGTCACCTGGACAGGTGCCCCAGGAGTGGGACAGCTCCGGGCTCAGCAGCAACACCAGTCAAACCAGCTGCACCCCATGGCATGGCAGGACCCCCGATTTTGGGGAGGGGTTGGGGACCTTTACCTTTTGTGATCCCACAGTTCAGCTCTGCTGCTGATTTCCTGCCAAGGGGAGAAGCAAGATGGGGTGAGGGGTCCCAGGTACCCCGTGCCCACCATCACCCACCTCCTTGCACCCAGTGAGGGTGCAGCTCACGTTCTGGGCAGGTAATGCCAGCTAAAAGCAGAGGGCAGGATGGGACCCACCTCTTCCTGTGGCAGAGGAAAACCAGGAGCAGGAGGATGGAGCAGAGGAGCACAAAGCCACCAACGAGCAGCATCACCAGCAGTGTGGAGTCTGGGGAGGGAGGGCAGTGTCAGCCCCCCCGGTGCCCTGTTCCACCCCTCTGCCAGGACCCCACCCAGGGCCACCAGAGAAGGAAAATCGTCCTGTTGTCACTGGAATGAAGCCCCAGTGACACCTGGAGCACCACAAGACAATGCTGCACCCCAAGGATAGCCTCCTTGGCACCCACCTGCCTTCTCTGGGTCCAGGGCGATGCCAGGGATGGGAGTGCGAGTGGATGGGCGGCTGGTGGGGACAGAGAACTCCTTGGGGACACTGGGCACTGTGGGGCAGAGCAAGGACTGTGACTGTTGGACCAGCACTGGGTGTGCCCAGCGAGGCAGCAGTTCCAGGGGAGAATTTTTGGGATGTGGAGGGTGTGAGATCCTTGGGAGGGGCTCACCGTAGGGCCGGGGTGCACGGACCCGAGCCAGAGGGCAGCCCAGCAGGGCCACCTTGAGGGCCACGCGCTGGTGCCACCTCTGGGGTGTGACACGGACGTAGCGGGCAACGATAGGGGGGATGAAGGCGTTGGAAACCTCCCCGTGGCTGTCGGCATTTCCCTCAAAAACCTGGAGAGGGCGAAGAAGTGCCAAAGGCCGAGTGTCCACAGGCAGGGGGGCTCAGCCCCACTGCTGTCCCCTCCATGCCCACCTTGTCCTCCTGGCCACCGCTGGCCCTGTAGGGTTTCCAGTTCTTCCCGTCACGGCTGGAGGAGACCCAGTAGGATGTCACGTAGTAATCGTGCTGCTCGGAGGAGCCCTTTGTGATGATGCCTGTGGGTGCAGGAGGGGTCAGTCACGGGGTGTGGGGCTGTGGAAGAGCTTGGGACAGAGCTGGAATAATATAATATAATAATAAATAACCCCATCTCTGGGATGCCCACGCCCCAGCTGGGAAGGGACTAGGAGGGCAGGACATCACCTGGCAGAGGGAGGAGGGTTCCTCCGACCTAGGGAAGGGGTTTGGGTGGCAGATTCCAGCGTGGGACCCCCCTGCTCTGCTCCCAGGAGCCGATAACCTCCGGCCCCGGCTGCCAGCCCCGCATTCCTCCCTCCTCCAGCCTCTGGCCGGACAATGTGCCCATTTTCCTGGCCGCGCTCGCCGGCTGCCGGCGCACAAAGCCCTGCTCTGGGCAGGCTCCGGAGCACAAAAGGCGCTCGCTGGCACCAGATGCAAGAGCATAATATTAACTTGTTCGTCCCAGAAACTGCTGTGGATGAGGGGGGAGGAAGGGACAGAAGGGGGACAGCCAGGGGGGTTGGTTTGCTCTGCATCCCAGTAAAACCATGGCATGAGGAGCTTCAGTGCACCCCGGGAGTTATGGGGGTGAAGTTTTGTGGGGATCAGTGAGGCTGGCACTGTGTCATGGCAGGGAGGACAGTGGTCAGTGTGGCATGGGGACACGGGCAGCTTTGTCCCCCTCACCTGTGACATTCCTGCGGGTGCCCAGGTCCAGCTCCAGCCAGGCGGCCTCGGCTCCGGGTTCGGCTGCCCAGGAGTGGCCAGTGGTGCCAAGTGCTGCCCGTTCAGCCACCCAGGCCCTGGTCTGGCCCAGCACATCCACCTCGTGCCAGCAGGACGAGGCGTTGAAAGCGGCCACCTCCAGCACATCGTCACAGGCTGGGGACAGGAGATGGCAGGCTGGGAACCTGGGCCCCCCAGCTAGGCATGGCACGGGGGTGGCACTGGGATTGGCAGCCAAAATTGTGCCTTCATTTCAGGGGGAATGGGACAAAAATACCTTTGTGGAATATGAGTCGCTTCTCCGAGAGGGATCCCCTGTAGGGAGGGAAGAGGGGGGAGCATCAGAATGGTGAACAAACCCAGGGGGTGTTTGAAGTCGAGGGGTGGCAGTTCCTTGTGACAGCACAGGTGGGTCCCACAGCCAGGGGTGGGGAGCAGCCCCTCCTCACCCACCTTTTGGAGTGGAGCCCGTTGGCAAAGGTCGACTCATAGAGGGTGATGCCCTTCTCCCGGGACAGCGTGACCTGCCCGCCCAGCTCATCGGCGATCACCCCGGCGTGCACGGCGGCCTTGCACAGCACCGAGGTCTGTGGGGAGCAGGGGGTCACAGCAGCCCCCCAGGGGCACCCCAAGGCCCAGCCCACCCCCCGGGGGCTGCTGAGGGCGACTGGCTGGGGACTGTCCCACACTCACGTCCCGGTAGCCCTGGCTCGGGTTGCCCCAGATGTCGCCGTGGATGTCCTTGCAGCCCGCGGGGCAGTACACGCTGAAACACACAGTGAGAGGGGCTCAGGGCTCGCTCTGCCCCTCCTCACACTCCCTCTGTTCCCCATCCCATCACAGCTGCACCCCAAGAGCCCTGGGAGAGGGGTGGGGATGAAACCAGTGCTGATGGGGACTGCCAGGGTGGGGACACCAAAGCAGGACCACTCACCCCCCGGCCACTCACCTGACGTGCTCCTGTGTGTAGTGGGTGCCTCGAACCAGGCAGGAGACCAGGTCTGTAAGGCAGGGACACCTCAGGGTGGGGGACCCCCAACCACCCCACAGCACTCATCCACCTCTGCCCCAGAGAACCCCATTCCTGTGCCTTTCCCACCCGAATCCTGCTCTACATTTGGGGTTTGACCCCACATATCCATGTCTGGAGGGGAAGGGAGGGGTTGCCCCTCAGTCCCTGCAGCCATTGGCCCCATGCCACCTCTGTTTGATATTGGGGTGCCACCTGACCTGGGGGTCCAGGGTGCTGGAGGGATGTCCCAGCTGTCTGGGAGGCCTGTGGGGTCTCCCATGTTGTGCCCTCAGCCAGGGAGAACACGAATCTCCAGGGAGCTCAGTGTGATGGGAACCCACCCTGGGGTCAGCAAGGAGCTCCCTCCACCCCAGGCTGTGTCCCCCTCCATGGGCCAAGACACACCCCAGGGGGGGTCTCTGCATGCCCAGGGGATGATGCCCCCCCTCACCTGGGTGCTGTGAGGTGGCGTAGGACAGGAGGAGGCCTCGCCCCGAGCGATGGCTGGTGCTGTTGAACAGGACGGTCACAGAGCTGGAGTTTGTCACCAGGAGTGGGGCAGAGGGGACGGAGTTCCTGCAGTAGGGCCCTGCCAGCAGGGACAGGGCCATGGGGAGGGTTGGGGCTGGACCAGACTCCTGGAGGGCACCCCAAGATGTCCCTTGGGATGGCCACCAGCCCTTACGGGGGCCTGCCACCACATCCCCCACTGCTGGGGCTGGCACATGTGGCATCACCCCACAGGATCCCGAAACAGGGGCTGCGCTGCCCAAGCTGCCTCCTAAATCCCACCCCCATTTAATCCACATTAATTTGCAATCTCCATCTCCCTGATTAAAACTTCGGCTTAGCAGGCAGGCGGGTTCCTTAGGGACATCCCACAGCTGGGGACAAGAGGTGGCCCCAATCCCTGGACTGCCATCATCCCCCTGTCCCCCACATCACTCTGCTCTGTCATGTCCATCACAGGGACCTCAGGGTGCCCAGAGATACTGTGAGCAAATGCCATCCTTGCCCTGTGTCCCTGTGTCCCCAAGGGGCTGGTGGTGACACCTCCTGCTGTGGGGTCGTGGTGTGCCTGTTTCCCCCACCCTGACCTGGGTCATATTGAACTGAGAGCCCAGGGGACATGGGACATGTGTGTGCAGTGATGTCACAGGGTCATGGGGGCTCTGCATGACATGCAGATGAGACACACACAGATTTCCCCACCCACCCACTGCCAGATGCCAGCACTGCCCTGGGTCGGTGCTGCCACATCCCTGCACATCTCAGTGACACCCTGAGACCCTCTGGCTGAGCCCTGGGGCTGGAGGCTGCCATCCCCACCCACGGGGACCCTGCCACGTCCCCAGGCAGGGTCAGGCCAGGGGCCAGACGCTGGGGCTGAGTCAGCAGGAAGGAGCCCACGGCCCCCGCCTGCTCCGGCTGCTTCCCGAAAAACATCTGGGAATCCTCAAGGGCTGGCGCCAGCTGCGGGAGTGGGACCCCAGCTCTGTGTCACGCACTGGCACAGCCCTGGGGAAGGCACCCAAAGGGGCTGTGGGTGCCCAGCCACCTCCCTCGGCCCCCTAACACTATCATCTGGGGGTCACTCCTTTCCCCTGTTGCTCCGTCTCAGCCTGGGCCAGGAGGTCTCTGGGCTTTGGGGACAAACATGTCCCCGAGGCCACAGCAGAGGGGATGGGGACAGGGCCCTCCCGTGCTGTCACCCCCCTGGGTACCAGCCCAGAAAGGGTGAAAGCCCTGGAGAACAAGGAGAATTCCCAGTCCTGGGAGCAGCTGTGGATCCACACTGGCTCCTTTCCACCCTATCGTGCTCTCTGCCCCTCCCCAGAGCTGCTCCTCCATCCCTCCCCAGCCGTGATGCTTCCCCCCATCCCCCAAGATGTTTTCCCCAGCACTCATCATGCTCCCGGTGCTGACAAATCCCTACAAGACCATTAAATCCCTCCGGGAAAATCCTGGAAGCATTTAGGCAGCGGCTGGACCAATGGAATTAATTCATCAGCAGCTACATCTGGACCCAGCTGGGCATCCCCCCCGCCTCTTCCAGCCTCCTCCATATCCCCCTCCTCAGGTACCCCCTTCTTCCTAATTCCCCCATCCTCAAATACCCTCCTCCTTGAATAACCCCCTCCTTGTGTACCCCCCTGCTCAAATAACCCCATCCTGGGATAGCCCCTGTATTTAGATACCCCCCTCTTCAGGTCCCCCTATCCCTGGATATTCCTCTTCCTTGGATAACACACTCCTCAGATATCCCCACCTTGGGGTACCCCCTGTACTTGGGTACCCTCATCCTCAGTATTTCCCTCTTCAGATTAACTCCCTCCTCAGACATTCCCCTCCTTGGACACCGCCCATCCTCAGACACCCCATTCCTCAAATACCCCCTTCCTTGGATACCCCCCTCCCTGGGTACCCCCTCCTCAGATATTCTCCCTCCCCACAACGAAATCAGCTAAAACCCCATTATTTTCCCAATACTCTCCCTCTCCAGGTCACTGATATCCCCCCCCACAGCCCCTCAGTGGGTTTTTCCTCAATTTCCCGCTCTGGGACGCCCCCTTACCGTAGGCAGTGCCAGCCTGGGGGTCTGAGAGCAGCAGGGAGCTGTGGGCACAGTGCTCTGAGGGCTCCAGGTCCACGTCCCCAAACGCCAGGAGCAGGGAGGTGCCCGAGGGTGCCCGCAGCCGCCAGCGGCACACGGTGTGGTTGGGATACGTGCCAGGGTAGTTCTTGGAGCTCAGGGTGCCACTGTGGGGTGCCAGCAGTGTGTGGCCACAGCCATTCCCTGTGGAAACACCGGGAAGGGCTCAGTTCCCTGCCTCAGTTCCTGCCTTGGTGCAGCCCCTGGGACACCCCCCAGGCACCCACAGCACCTTCAAATGTTTATTCCTAGTCCAAAACATCATTTTTTGGTGGATTTTCTGGCCATTTCCCTTGCACTAGGGAGTACTGGTTCACCACTAGTGCTTCATTCTCAGGCAAGTCTTCAGCAGTAGATCTCATTTAGAAAATTAGAAAAAGGCAAGTAGAATTGCCTTTAACCAGTTCATCAAGGAACAAAACTCCAGACATTTTAGGGAGAAAAGGGAGGGTTTCCTGGCTCCATCCCTGGGGGAATCCAGGGATGAAGCTGCCTCAGTTTCCCTCACAGCCACCCAGCACAGACCTGCACCTCCAGCTCCTCTTCATATCCCAGGCCATGAGAATCCTGATTTGGGGGGATACAAAAGGATCCAAGGAGGAAATACCCCCATCCATGGGGCTGTACAGCTCCCCCAGGACCCTCTGGCTACAGCCTTGACTTTGAGGATGACCTTGAGCAGCTGCATCCCCATCGCCTCCTCCCCAGGGCGATGCCAGACCCACCACAAAAGGGGCTTTTCTCTGAGCTCACCGCCCCCAGGCACGAGGGAACATCCTGGAAACGAGCTGAAAGTGCCTGGTATGGAGGTCCAGACGGGATTTCTGGGCAGGATTGGGACGTTGGAAAACAGGGGAAGCCTCACTTAGCCCTTCTGTGTGGGCTGGGGGTACAGTGCCCACCCCTCCCACCATCCCCAAAAAGCTGCTGCTCCTGCCAAGCATCCTCCTGGCACAGCCAGAAAGAAAAGGGATGGTGGGCATGGGTTTGCCCAGCCTTGGCTCCCCTTGCTGTCGCCGGGAGACGACACAAAGCGCCGGCAAAGGAAAATCCTTAAGGGATAAATCGGGGGAGGGGCCGGAGGTGAAAGATGCCAGTCCCCCACAGAGCCCCCTCCCTCCAAACCAGCCTGCAGGAAGGGCTGGCGGCCAAACTGAGGGGGGGGGTTATCCTGTGGGACTGGGAGAAATCCCCAATTTCCCCCCCCCGGCGGCTGATGGAGCAGAGCCGGGAAGGATCAGACCCTCCAAGGCTGGTGGGGCTGGAGGGACACTGGGGACCCCTGAGGCTCCCAGAAGGGCTGCTGTGCTGGGGGAGAGAAATTTGAGGCATTTTGGGAGGAGTTCCCAGCAAGGAAAGTCGAAGCCATTGGGATTTGCACGGAAAACTCTCCCTTGTCCAGGACAGCCCAACACGTGAGCCCAGCCGGGGGGCTGGGATGGACCACCCACCCCTCGCAGCTCCATCTCCACGTTGGTGGGTGTGGAGGAGCTGGTGGGGACCCATCCCGGGAAAAACCCACCCCGGGAAAGGAAATCCTTGTTAAAAACATCCCGAGTGTGGCCAGCGCGTGCCGGGAGGACGTGCCAGAGATAACCCATGCCAGAGATAAGCCGAGAGCTACAGGCGCTCCCGGGAATTCAGCTCTGAGGATGGGACGGGAATAGCCAAGGCAGAGCCACGGGGAACTTGTCCCCAGCCACAGGAACATCCCTTCCAGTCCCCCCAAAAAAACTGAATTGCCAAAAAATGTGGAAACTGGGTTTCCGGTGGGCGAGGGCGAAGTCACGGCCGGGCCCCGCTGGGCTCATTCCTGCCAGGGATTTGTTTGTTTTCTCACAGGATGCGGGAAAGACACAACAGGGCGATGCTCCGGGAAAAGCCCGGCACGGTCCTGCCTCCGTCACGCTGCCAGCCCCGGGAAAGCTCCCCCGCGTCCGCCACCGCGTCTGGGATCCGGTGGGAACCCTCTGCGGGATGTGTCCCAAACCCAGCTGTGTCCCAAACCCGGGGAAAGCGGCGGGATTCCCGCTGGCCCCGTGCCTCAGTTTCCCCTCGCTGGGAACGATGCTTTGGATGCTCCATCCTTGTCTCCTCGCTCTCGGATGAGCTGGGGACAAACTGGCACCGGGGAACACGAACTTTGGGATGAGATTCGGGTGAACATTCCTTCGGGGTCGTCCAAGAGCCCGTGGGGGCAAATCCCCCCGGAGTGACGCTGCCGAGCATTCCCGGGATGCAGCCGCTGCCCGGCTCTCCCGGCGGCGCACCGGGAGCTCCAGCGATCCTCTTAGACCGGGGATTAGGGATTCCCGGGGAAAGCCCTGCGGGCGGGACGGAGCCGACCCCGGGACCACCGCGGGAGGTGACACCGGGCGCAGGGACAGAGGGAGCGGGGGGAGACCGGGCGGGTGCGGGACCGGCGTGATACGGGGGAGGGGGTGGAGGCAGCGGGGACCTCGTACCGGAGAAGCGGGATGGAGGGGACCCCGTCCTGTCCGGTACCGGGACAGAGGGGGCTCCGTCCTGTCCGGTACCGGGACAGAGGGATGAAGGGGACCCGTCCTCTCCGGTACCGGGACAGAGGGATGGAGGAGACCAGTCCTCTCCGGTACCGGGACAGAGGGATGGAGGAGACCAGTCCTCTCCGGTACCGGGACAGAGGGATGGAGGGGACCCGTCCTGTCCGGTACCGGGACAGAAGGATGGAGAGCACCCCGTCCGGGATCGGTACTGGGACAGAGCGATGGAGAGGAACCTCGTCTCAGATCAGAACCGGGGCAAGCACGCCGAGAGAACTCTGTCTCGGTGCGGTCCGCTCTGGATACAGCGGGGACTCGTTCCCGGGAGCCCATTCCTGTCCGATCCCGGTCCGGACACAGTGAAGAGCCCGGAACTTACCAGGACAGGGAACAACCACTCCGAT